>JBAMCI010000098.1:0-411314 GCA_037075265.1 Drosophila nigricruria | reverse complement strand
ATTATGGAATTTAATATCATTGTCAGAGGCGTTAGCTAGCTCACTGATATAACTCCGTAAGGTTTGTGTTTTATATCGACAGCGATAGCTGGTCGAATTAAAGAGTGAGTGTTAAGCAATTAGAATTGTTGCGAGCGGTACGCTGCGCGTTTCTTGAATTCACACTTAAGACTAACAATTAGAGAATTAAAAACTAAATCTGCGACCAAGCGCAGATTCGGCGCTGCCGCCGTCGCAGGCGCAGGCGCTGTCGTCGCTATTCATGGAACTCCAGCGCCGTTGACCGTTGCTGTTCTTCGAACCCCAGCGTCGTTGCTGGTGCTCCTCAGAACTGCTGACTTGCGCCTTGTGTGTGGCGCCGCATTATCACGACGGCCGCTAACATTGTTGCGGTACATCCGCAGCTGCCGCTGGAGCTGCCAACGTTGTTGCGACAAATTCGTAGCTACCGCTGGGGCTGTCATCATTGTTGCGACACATTCGTAGCTACCGCTGGAGCTGTCATCATTGTTGCGACACATTCGCAGCTGTGACTCTGGGCGTGGACTTCGCAAATATGATAAATATGTCAGTGGTTAACTTATATAACATCTACAGCATTTCACCACCAGACATTATGGACAATAGAACGGTCATAAAACATTCAATGAATACATTCGATCATACATATCCGCGGACAAAACTGATTGGGATATTTGGATACAATATTTCACTTATTGTTTCAACACAACACCATCAGTCACGCATGATTACTGTGCATACGAATTAGTTTTTGGTAGACTACCAAGGCAGTTCATTGATTTTAATAAAATAGATAAAATTGATATGCTAAAGAAATAAAATTTAAAGTAGAAGTAGCATACAAATGAGCAAGAACAGCACTAGAAAATAATAAAACAATAAGTAACAAATACTATGATAACAAGTAAGAGTGCTGTAGTCGAGACGGCTTGACTACGATATACCCTGAACCCTGCGAAGAGCCAATCTTCCCAACATGCTATGCTTATTCTACATATACAAATATTGTGAGACACACACACACACATACATGCATACGCACGCACGCATAAGCACGCGCTCTGCTGACTGCGCAGTTGACGCAGCGACTGCGCTCGGGCTGCAATATACCTATTGTATGGGAAATTAAATTAATTATGTCATTCATATGTGTGTATTTGCCAAAGCACAAGTCTCTAGTATTTGAAATACGAATTTTAAAAATTGGGGGCGAATGGGGTGTGGCAGCCGAAATCCAAAAATTCCATAATGTCCGCATTCATTACACGCATCTACACAGTGAATTTGGAGTCTCTAGATCTTACGGTATGTTTAACCGAAGAAAAGTTATCGATTTTTATCGATAATAAAGAAACGGTATGAGTTATCGAAAATCTAAAAAAAAACCGTACTGCGTAGGCTACAGACGAGTATTCTCTGAAAATTTCAGATCTCTAGCTTTTGTGGTTTACGAGATTGCTGCGTTCATGCGGACGGACGGACGGACGGACAGACGGACAGGGCTATTTCAACTCAGCTCATCGAGCTGATCAAGAATATATATACTTTATGGGGTCTGCCGTGTCTCCTTCTGCCTGTTACATACATTTTCACAAAAACATTATACCCTGATTTCCCATTTTCAATGGGTTCAAGGTATAACAAGTAAGAAAGCTCTAGTCGGCTGTACCCGACTAGGAGATCCCCTGAACCCTCCTAAGAGCCGATACTCCAAACATTCTATGCTTATTTAACATATGCATGTATACAAGCAATACATGCACACACATACACACATACACATACGCATAGGCACGCGCTCTGCTGACTGCGCAGTTAGCGCAGCGACTGAGCGTGGGCTGCGCTAATAGGCTTTACTAAGGGAAATGAAATGTTTAATAACTTCTTTTGTAGATGGAGTTTCTTAATCAAACTTTCAGAGCGTGATTCTTTCATTTATATGTGTATATTTGCCAAAGCACAACTCTCTAGTATTTGAAATACGGCTTTTACAAGTTTGGGGGTAAAGGGAAGGAAAGAGGGGTGGTATCAAAAATGTGACAAAAATCAAAATTGTATAAACTGTACATTATACTGAATACAAAATTTGGAGACTCTAGCTCTAAAGATGTGGGAGATATAAATTTATAACTGCGTTTTGGTAACGTTTTAAATCGATAACTTTGAAACGATCAAATTTATCGATTTTTTTAAACAAACTCGATCTGCGCGTGCTATACACGGATCTACATAAAAAATTTCAGTCTCTAGCTCTTATAGACTCTGAGATCGACGCGTTCACACATACGGACGGACGGACAGACGGACAGACGGACATGGCTATATCGACTCAGTTCGTCGAGCTGATCAAGAATATATATACTTTATAGGGTCTGCCACGCCTCCTTCTGCCTGTTACATACATTTCAACAAAACCATTATACCCTGATTTCCCATTTTCAATGGGTTCAGGGTATAAAAAGAGAGCATGTTTACAGTGGGACAAAGTTACAAAAAAAACTAGTAAGAAAGCTCTAGTCGGTGGTACCCGACTAGGAGATCCCCTGAACCCTGCGATGAGCCGATATTCCAAACATTTTATACTTATTTAACATATATATATATATATACAAGCAACACATGCACACACACATACATACACGCACATACGCACGCACGCAACAGCGAGCGCTCTGCTGACTGCGCAGTTTACGCAGCGACTGCGTTTGGGCTGCAGTAAGAGCAGTATTATGGGAAGTTAATTGTTGAATAAGTTCCTTTGTAGATGGACTGTCTTAATCAAACTTTCACAGCGTGATTATGTCAATGATATGTGTGTAGTTGCCGAAGCTCAAGTCTCTAGCACTTGAAATAAGTTTTGTGCAAATTTAGGGCGAAAGGGGCGTGGCCTCCAAAATATAACAAAAATCAAAATTGCAAAAACTCTATATTATACTAAATACAAAATAAGGAGCCTCTAGCTTTAAAGATGTGCAAGCCATAAATTTATAACTGGTTTTCGATTTCGTTTTTAATAGATAACATTAAAACGATAAAAGTTATCGAATTTTTGAAACAAACTCGATCTGCGCGTGCTATACACGAACCTACATAAAAAATTTCAAGTCTCTAGCTCTTATAGATTCTGAGATCGGCGCGTTCATACATACGGACAGACGGACAGACAGACAGACAGACAGACAGGGCTAAATCAATTCAGTTCGTCGCCCTGATCAAGAATATATATACTTTATGGGGTCTGCCACGCCTCCTTCTGCCTGTTACATACATTTTAACAAAACCATTATACCCTGTTTTCCCATTTTCAATGGGTTCAGGGTATAAAAAATGAGATGAACAAGAGCAACATTAAAGAGAGCGTGTTTACAGTGGAATAGAGTTTAAAAAAAATTAGATGAACAAGAGCACATTAAAGATAGCGTATGTACAGCAGAACAAAGTTAAAACAACTAAGAACGTTGCAGTCGTGCGCTACCGACTGCGGAATACTCATTCACACCCGCCCAGTTCACGCCTACAATTGTTTTGTGCATATATAATTGTTTGGAAATAAATACAGGAGATCAGCAGTAATCGTCATAAAATTTTGATTTTCTCACTGAGAATCGGAAAGTCGTACAGTTTTCCTTGATTTGCCACGCCCCCAGTGGGGGCCATTTCTTAGAAGTAGTGAAGGGTAATGTAATTTTCAATGGGTTCCCATTTTCAATGGGTTTAGTGTATAAAAAGATGAATAAGTAAAAATAAAAAGAAAAGAATATACATATATCTCAATATTAAAAAAAAAAATAAATCAATCAGAAATAAATATAATAAAAAAAAATTTTTTTTTTTTTTAAATACAACATAATATATAAAGATATAAAAATAAAAATAATACTAATTTTAAATTTTATACTAAATAACTCCAAAATATTACGTTATTTTTTAAAAAAGGGAGGTGTAGTATGTTGTATGTCAAAGAAGCATATGCCCACCGTATTGTATTGTGTACCGTATGTATTGTCGTCATATGCTCAATCTCAAAGTTAGAGTATCAAACGCATTGATTACATAATACAACCACCGCCAAGTGCCGTAACATGATCAGCCACTTATATGTGGACTGGCCTGCAGCGTGAGATCTGCAGCGTAAGCACTATGACCGATCGGCCCCAAGCGCATTCGAATGTATATGCCTTCTGCATGTACTTATAACAATATATATACAAAACATATGCCATGCTATATACTCCCGTTCGGCCGCTGCTTTGAGCGACAGAACTCCAAACTTTATTATGTACTTTAGGCTAAATTCATTTTAAATAAAGACAGACGGATTCATTCTGAATTCGATCAACATACAAACCACACGCGTTGTATCTACTACATGGCGACCGTGACAGAGATCCTAAGGATCTAAGTCGAAAAAGCCAGTTGTGGAGAAAGTGAAAAGTTCGAAAGAATTCAACAAATCGGGAGAATAATTGAAATTGCTTAGCCCTTATCGGCAAGAAGTTTCTTGTTACATCCATACAACTACAACTCAATGAGCTTTAGCTATTACGGCAGTTGGCTACGTCAATAGCACCAACAACAACGGCGCGTACTAAGTTTGTATGTGTGTGGTTGTAGTTTTCGGTATTTCACAATGATAAATTCATCATATTGCGTCGGCTTCTAGTTATGCGTATTGGTGCGTCTTTCGATATTTCGCAATAATTATCATCATCAGCATTAGCATAAGAGTTTGTAAGGGCTGTGATTGGTTAATTAAGTTTTCGGTTCTATGAAGTCCCGTTTTAGCGAGGCGACAGCGTTTGACGCTGTTGCTGAGTGTGGTTCGGGGGTAGGCTCGAGAGAAATAAGAGACACGAGAGTTAGTTTTGTTTGAGTTCTCAGATGGAAGATAATCTTAATGCTGCAACATCAGAAGTGGGATCTGGCTCGCTACCTAATATGACAAACGATCCATGTCGAGTGCCGGACGTGTTAGCGGGACCGCGTTAGAAATTTGATTCGAATCAATTTATCGTGCGTTTGCGTCGTTGTGCGAACATAAAGTGTAGCAATAATATTGAAAAGATCTTGTTGGTGCCGACGCATCCGCTTGGTGTGTGGTAAATATAATTCTGGCGGAAAATAACATAAAATGCAGTGCGTTGGTGATGTGATGTGCAGTGGCTCTCACAAATATGTTATCCTGACATAAATTGGACCGAGTTTAAGGAAATTTTTGTACAGTGCTTCACCAGTGTAGAAACACCAACAGCTATGTTTTTGACAATGTTTGACTCTGGAGCGGAATGTTCGTTGATTAAACATGAGATAAGTACTAAGTCAGTCGGTAAAAGAATTAACAAAGTAGTAATGTTGAAGGGTATTGGGAATGACAGAATTTGTAGTACATTGCAAATACCTGGCAACGTAAAAATTAAAAATCATTGTATTGAGATGCTGTTCCACGTTTAGGGCGATCAGTATTTGGAGAGCGACATTGTGATTGGTCGAGAAATACTGTCGCAGGGTTTTCATGTCATTGTCACCGGGAAAATTTAAAATTGTTAGGCCAAAATCTGTAAACTGTTGTTCAAATGATGATATATTTTCTAAATTGGATACTGATCTTGTCGGCGAAGATAGGGATAAATTAAACAATTTATTGGAAAATTATTCAAAATCTTTTATAAATGTTGTCAATGCCGTTTGGTCTTAACAATGCACCTTCAATTTTTGAGCGTACAGTGATGCATAAGCTTGGGGAACTTGCAAAAACATTTGTAGTTGTCTATGTGGATGACGTATTGGTGGCGGCTACAACAAAAGCTGAAGCTTTAGAAAGATTACAGATTACCCTTTGATATTCTCACGAAAGCTGGATTTATGTTCAATATTAAAAAGGGTTCGTTTCTCAAGTCGACAGTTCAATATTTGGGATACGAAGTGAGCACAGGCCAAATTCGTCCAAATTCACTTAAAGTTTCAGTGTTAACTGCTCTACCGCCTCCTCAGTCAGTCCCTGCTTATGACAATTTATTGGATTAGCGTCTTACTTTCAGCAATTTATGCAAGGATTTTCCTGTTTCATGAAAACTTTGTATCTTTTGACATCGGAAAAGAACGAGTTTGTTTGGAAGCCAGAACATGAACAAATAAGACAAAAAGTTATTTCTGTACTTACACAGAAGCCAGTTTTAGTTATTTTTGACCCTAAATATCCAATCGTAACGCATACTGATGCAAGTGCTCGTGGATATGGAGCCATCTTGCTCCGCAAAATTGATAACAAGCCGCATGTCATTGAATTTTTCAGTATGGCTACTTCACCTGCTGAATCACGATACTATTCTTATGAGTTGGAGACCCTTGCGGTTGTCATGGCTATAAAGCATTTTCGTCATTATCTGATGGGTAGAGATTTTGTACTTTTTACCGATTTCAGTTCACTTAAAGCATCAAGAACTAAACGTGACCTATCTCCCAGAGCACAAAGATGGTGGGGGTGGGCTTATTTACAGTCGTTCTCATTTGATATAGAGAGGGTAAACGAATGGCTCATGCTGATTTCTTTTCCAGAAATCTCCCATCCGCTGATGTGATTGATACTTCTAAAGTTCCTGAAAACGAGTTAATTTGACAGAGATATCTAGTGATTAGCTTATGGCTGAACAGCGGAAGGATTTCGATGTTATCAATATTGTGAACAAACTGAAGGACAATTCTCTTGCCGAGGACATTGCAAAAACTTATAAGTTAAAAGCAGGATTACTTTATCGAAAAATTCAGAGAAATGGTAGAGCTGGATCTTTGCCAATTGTTCCAAGGGCATTCAGATGGTCTGCAATAAATCAGATTCACGAGACAATCATGCACTTAGGTTGGGAGAAGACTCTAGATAAGGCCTATGATTATTATTGGTTCGATAGCATATACGTATATACGAAAGTTTGTTGAAAACTGTATTACTTGTAAGATGTCAAAGTCATCCTCGGGTAAAATTCAAGCTAGACTTCATCCAATACCAAAAGTTAGCACACCTTGGCACACGATACACATAGACATAACAGGAAAGTTGAGTGACAAGTCTGATCAGAAGGAATATGTTAATGTCCAAATGGACGCTTTTACCAAATTTGTTTATTGAACACACATACTTAAGATTTATGCTGACAATTGCATAGGTGCTGTGACATCGGCTGCATCTTTGTTTGGAGTACCAAACCGCATAATAGCAGACCAGGGTAGGTGTTTTGCTAGCTAAATTTAGTGAGTTTTGTTCTCAACAGAAAATAAGTTTGCATTTGATTGCGACAGGCGCAAGTAGAGCTAACGGACAGGTGGAACGCATTATGAGCACTTTGAAAAACTTACTGACGGCAGTTGAGACTAGCAGCCAATCTTGGCAAGACGTATTGGGCGAGGTACAGTTGGCCTTAAATTGTACAGTAAGTCGAGTGACAAAGGCAAGCCCTTTAGAATTGTTTATTGGCAAAGTTGCTCGTCTGTTAGGGTTGCTTCCACCATGTGAAACGACACAAGAGGTGGATTTGGCAGAATCAAGAGCTCGAGCAGTGCAAAATATATCAGCGGCAGCAGTATATAGTAAGAAACGGTTTGATAAAACCAAGGCTAAGGTTGTTGGGTACGAAGTAGGAGATTTTGTGTTGAAAATGAAGCAAGGCATCAAACGAAGTTAAGTTCAAAGTTTAGGGGACCATTACAAATAGCTGAATTGTTGGACGGAGATAGATATATCCTAAGGTCATTGACAAATAATAGAAAATACAAATATGCTCATGACGATATAAGGAAATTGCCAGAAGGGTATGTACCAGTTGAGTTAGAAAGTAGTGATGAGGATTTGAATAATGTTAAGAATGAAACTGTTGAAAGAGACAGTATTGGAATGATTGAGAATGAAACTGTTGAAAGAGACAGTATTTAAACGATTGAGAGTGAAACTGTTGAAAGAGACAGTATTGAAATGATTGAGAATGAAACTGTTGAAAGAGACAGTATTGAAATGATTGAGAGTGAAACTGTTGAAATAGACAGTATTGAAGAGTGAAACTGTTGAAAGAGACAGTACGGATGCCTGAAGGGGCTGATAAGAAAAGTTGAAAGAA
This sequence comes from Drosophila nigricruria, assembly GCA_037075265.1. NCBI lineage: Eukaryota > Metazoa > Arthropoda > Insecta > Diptera > Drosophilidae > Drosophila > Drosophila nigricruria. The sequence continues at coordinate 403,188 of JBAMCI010000098.1, read as the reverse complement.
TTGGTCATAATACAAGCATAAGTGCAAAACAAATGTTTTGATCATGGCGTGTGGCGCATAAGATGATGTAATGTAAAACCAGTTGAGTTTATGATAATGAAAAGGATAGTGAAGAAAGTTTAATTAAACTAAAGATTAATTTTATAGCAGTTTAGGAATGAAACTAAAAGTTGAAGATAAAATTTTGGATGAAACCTTGAAACAAAAATAGTTGTAATCAAAAAGGAAAATGTTAATCTTAAATTACTTTTGAAAATTTATAAATAAATTGAATTATGCAGTAAGGCAGTTTTGTAAAACTACACGAGGTCTTGTTATGGTCAGGATGGCCGTGTCGGCGCGTACTAAGTTTATACAGCTTGTCAAGAAACACTTTACACACTGAGAAAAAACTACATTTTTTGACTTTAGATGCAAAAATAAAAGTCTTTTATTCAAATAAACAAAATTTTTAAAATGCTAAGCTATTTAATATTTAATTTTAAATTAAATATTAAAAAAAAAAAACAACAAAACTAAAAATATATAACAAAAAACAACAAAAACTAAGATGACTCACTTTTCAAGCTGTTTACACATTGCGTTGCAAAATTCTGTTTGGTCCAATTCTTGGAAACAACGGTGCTTTTCTGTGACCTTTGCTTTTTACGTCTCTTAATATATGTTTATTTTTGCATATCTTTCAATTTTGTTATGAATTTTGGCTGAATACTCATCTAAAAGTTAGTTACATTAATTTTTATAATGCCTGGCATAAGATTAAGCTTTGATGTGGTCCAACTGATTTATTATAATCACAAGTTGGAAAAATCTGTTTCAGAATTAGTTGAAGAGTTATCTGTATCTAGGAAAAGTGAGTAATCTTAGTTTTTGTTGTTTATTTTGTTACACACTTTAAGTTTTGCTATCTGTTTTTGATAGTTAAACTTAAAATTGATCATTAAACAGCTTAGCATCAAAAAAATTTCGATCATTTGAATATAAGGTTATTATTTTTGCATCTAAAGTCAAAAAATTTAGTTTTTTCTCAGTGTGTAAAGTGTTTCTTGACAAACTGTATGTGTGTGGTTGTAGTTTTCGGTATTTCACAATGATAATTTCATCATATTGCGTCGGCTTCTAGTTATGCGTATGGGTGCGTCTTTCGATATTTCGCAATAATTATCATCATCAGCATTAGCATAAGCCTTTGTATGGGCTGTGATTGGTTGATTAAGTTGTCGGTTCTAGGAAGTCCCGTTTTAGTGAGGCGACAGCGTCTGACGCTGTTGCTGAGTGTGGTTCGGGGGTAGGCTCGAGAAAAATAAGAGACACGAGAGTTAGTTGGGTTTGAGTTCTCAGAGCGCTAAATAATGGAACATAATCTTAATGCTGAAACATATATATAATTAAAAAATAATACTGATTTTTAATTAACCTGCGAGTGAATAATAAAAAGAAAAGACAAATATAATAAACAACAAATATTGTAAGGCGGAAGCGATAATTGCATTGCCCGCCAGAGTATGGCCCGTGAAGCCATACAAAACATTAGACAGGAGATCACTGCGTTGATCGAATAGGAATAAATACAAAATGAAAAAAATTATATTTTCAAGTAAAACTAAACAAAAAAAAAAGTTTTTTTTCAAAAAAAAAAAAATCTAACACAAAAAAAATATATATATATATATTCCTTATTTAAAAATGTTAATTGAAAACTAGACTGTGAACCATTTAATGATTGGTTTATAATTAGACCCAATAATCTAAATTATCCAATTAACGTACCAATAAGGTTCAGTTCTGGTAATAATTCAATATTTTTACCAGCAAGATCCGAAGCTGTCCGAAACTTGGAAGTAAATACACTAAGCGAAAGTATTCTAATTCCAAATCAGGGTATTACACCTGGTATTTATGTTGCAAATACAGTAGCAGCAGCTAAAAAAGCATTTGTCCGAATACTGAATACAACTAGCACAAAACACAACACCAAATTGAAGAACAAACACAGTCATAGCTCAACTTAAACAAAATTTTCCAAAACAATATAAATCACAACAAGTAAGAAAGCTCTAGTCGGCGGTACCCGACTAGGAGATCCCCTGAACCCTGCGAAGAGCCGATACTCCAAACATTCTGTGCTTATTTAACATATACATATATACAAGAAATACATGCGCACACACAAACGAGCTCTGCTGACTGCGCAGCTAGTGCAGCGACTGAGCGTGGGCTGCGCTCATAGGTTTTACTATGGAAAATAAAATGTTTAGCAACTTCTTTTGTAGGTGGACTTTCCCAATCAAACTTTTACAGCGTGATTATGTCATACATATGTATGTATTTGTTAAAGCACGAGTCTCTAGTATTTGAAATACGAGTTTTACAAGTTTGCGGGAAAGGGAAGGAAAGGGGGGATGGTATTCAAAATGTGACAAAAATCCTTCTGCCTGTTACATACATTTTAACAAAACCATTGTACCCTGATTTCCCATTTTTAATGGGTTCAGGGTATAATTAATCAAGCTATGCAGCAAATATAGTGATGTATTCGGACTTGAAACCGAATCAATTACGACAAATAACTTTTACAAACAAAAACAAGTAAGAACGTTGCAGTCGGGCGCTACCGACTGCGGGATACTCATTCACACCCACATAGATCACGCCCATTGCCACGCTCACAATTGGATTGTACATATATAATTTTTTGGAAATCAATAGAGGAATGTGGTAATAAAAGTTTGATTTTCTCACTGAGAATCGTAAAACAATTCAGTTTTTCCCGATTTGCCACGCCCCCAGTGGGCGTAGACATATAATAAGTAACGTAAGTGTGAAATTTGGATGCTTACACTCAAAAAATGCGAAAATTACAGGGTATTTTTTGGCCGGGTATGCCCCAAAAGGGGCGTAACAATTATTTTTGGGTCATCGATAGAGAACCTCTCTAGTAACTTAACCATTCAATTTTGAAGATTCTAGCTCTAAAACTGTAGGAGCTATAAACTTTTGCGGTTTGCCACGCCCCCTATGGGCGTATATATATCCGCCATATCTTTTTCATTTTGGGTTGTCAATCCGAGTATACATACCAAGCTTCAAGTCTCTAGCATTCATAGTGCTCAAAATATTACAGAATTGAAAAATCACTATATAGTCAGATCCGATTTGCCACGCCCCTAGTAGGCGTAGACATATAGTTTTTTAATCAATCTTCATAAGATCGTAGTAGTAATATTCGTGTCAAATTTGGGCGTTCTAGCTCTAAAACTGTAGAAGATACAGTTTTAGCCGATTTTCCACGCCCCCAATGGGCGTAGATATATCCGCCATAGCTTTTTCATCTTGAGTTATGAACACGAGTCTACATTCCAACTTGCAACTCTTTAGCACTTCTAGAAGTAGTGTTTCTGAGATATCGGAAAATGCATTTTCTGATTTGCCACGCCCCTACTGAGCGTATCGGGAAAATCTTGACACTTTATAATTCGAGGGTATACACGAGTATATATTCCAAATTTCAACTCTCTAGCTTCAAAACTGTGCAAATGGTTTGCGTTCATACGGACAGACGGACGGGCAGCGTGACGGACATTGCACAAAACCAATATACTCATTTCACTTTGTGAATCAGTATAATTATAGAAGCCCGCATAGCCATTTAGAAGAAATTCAAAAACAAGTAGGATATTACTAGGCAGAGCCAAACATTTTTCATGCCTTGATTTAATGTCAGGTTTTCATCTAATCGAACTTGATGAAAAAACAAGTAAGAACGTTGCAGTCGGGCGCTACCGACTGCGGGATACTCATTCACACCCCCACAGATCACGCCCATTGCCACGCCCACAATTGGTTTGTACATATATAATTTTTTGGAAATCAATAGAGGAGATCAGCAGTAATATCTGTATATAATTCTGATTTTCTCACTGAGAATCGGAAAAACGTATAGTTTTTCCCGATTTGCCACGCCCCCAGTAGGCGTAGACATATAATAAGTAACGTAAGTGTGAAATTTGGATGCTTACACTCAAAAAATGCGAAAATTACAGGGTATTTTTTAACCGGGCATACCCCATAAGGGGCGTAAAAATTATTTTTGGCGCATCGATAGAGGAGCTCACCAGTAACTTACCATCCAATTTTGAAGCTTCTAGCTCTAAAACTGTAGGAGCTACAAACTTTTGCGGTTTGCCACGCCCCCTATGGGCGTAGATATATTCGCCATATCTTTTTTATCTTGGGTTGTCAACCCGAGTATATATACCAAGTTTCAAGTCTCTAGCATCAATAGTGCTCAAAATATTACAGAATTTGAAAAATCACTATATAGTCAGATCCGATTTGCCACGCCCCTAGTAGGCGTGGATATAAAGATTTTTGGTCGATCTTCATAAGATCGTATCAGTAACCTACGTGCCAAATTTGGGCGTTCTAGCTTTAAAACTGTAGAAGATACAGTTTTACCCGATTTGCCACGCACCCAATGGGCGTAGATATATCCGCCATAGCTTTTTGATCTTGGGTTGTCAACACGAGTATATATTCCAAATTGCAACTCTCTAGCACTTCTAGAAGTAGTGTTTCTGAGGTATGGGCAAATGCATTTTCCGATTTGCCACGCCCCTATCGGGAAAATCTTGACACTTTATAATTCGAGGGTATACACGAGTATATATTCCAAATTTCAACTCTCTAGCTTCAAAACTGTGCAAATGGTTTGCGTTCATACGGACAGACGGACAGACGGACAGACGGACGGACAGCGTGACGGACATTGCACAAAACCAATATACTCATTTCACTTTGTGAATGAGTATAACAAGAAATTTAACTTCATTTTCAACCAGCAATGGCTTATATCGCTTCACACGATTACCATTTGGCTTAAAACTATCACCCAACTCGATTCAGAGGATGATGATAATAGCATTTTCAGGACTAGATCCTACACAAGCATTCCTTTACATGGTCGATTTTATCGTAATTCGATGTTCAGAAAAACACATGATTAACAACTTGACAAATGTGTTTGAACTGTGCAGAAAAACAATCTGAAACTACATCCACAAAAATGCTCATTTTTCATGCACGAAGTGACATTTCTTGGTCACAAATGCACAGATAAAGGAATACTACCAGATGACAAGAAGTATGATGTCATAATGAGCTACCCAGTCCCACACGATGCGGACAGCGCAAGACGCTTCATTGCATTTTGCAATTATTATAGGAGCTTTATCAAAAACTTCGCCGACTATTTACGGGAATTAACAAGAATGTTAGTTTTGAATTGACAGAGGAATGCCAAAAAGCGTTCCAATACCTTAAAAATAAACTCATTGAACCAACTCTGTTACAATATCCCGATTTTAGCAAAGAATTTTGTATAATCACGGATGCAAGCAAGCAAGCATGTGGAGCAGTTTTAACTCAAAACTACAATGGACTCCAACTTCCAGTTGCATATGCATCACTACAGGTGAAAGTAACAAAAGTACTACGGAACAAGAATTAGCAGCAATTCACTGGGCAATATTACATTTCCGACCATATATCTGTGGCAAGCATTTCACAATTAACACAGACCACAGACCTTTAACATATTTATTTTCAATGGACAATCCAAGCTCAAAATTGACACGCATGCGGCTAGAACTTGAGGAATATGACTTTACAGTCGAGTATCTGAAGGGAAAAGATAATTTCGTAGTTGATGCACTTTCACGCATCACTATTAAAGATTTGAAAGATATCACAGCATCTATAAAAAAGTCACTACTAGATATCAAAGTAAACAGAAAAATTCCTGCACAGGAAATGTACAAGCAGATTTTCCTATGCAATCTCTTGACAACGCTTCTAAGCCCTATGTATATGAAGCCATTTGTAATGACGAAGTACGGAAAGTAGTGGCCTTACTAATAAACAAGTAAGAAAGCTCTAGTCGGTGGTACCCGACTAGGAGATCCCCTGAACCCTGCGGATGAGCCGATATTCCAAACATTTTATACTTATTTAACATACACGCAACACACGCACACACGAAGCCAAATATTTTTCATGCCTTGATTTAATGTCAGGTTTTCATCAAATCGAACTTGATGAAAAAACAAGAAATTTAACTTCATTTTCAACAAGCAATGGCATACACACACATACGTACGCACGAATATGCGAGCGCTCTGCTACTGCGCAGTTTACTCAGCGACTGCGCTCGGGCTGCAGTAAGAGCAGTATTATGAGAAGTTAACTGTTGATTAAGTTCCTTTGTAGGTGGACTTTCCTAATCAAACTTTTAGAGCGTGGTTATGTCATTCATATGTGTGTATTTGCCGAAACACAAGTCTCTAGTACGTGAAATACGGTTTTTACAAGTTAACGGGAAGGGAAGGAGAGGGGGTATACAAAATGTGACAAAAATCAAAATTGTGTAAACTACACATTATACTAAATACAAAATTTTGAGACTCTAGCGCTAAAAATATGGGAGATATAAATTTATAACTGAATTTCGAAAACGTTTAAAATCGATAACTTTAAAATGATCAAATTTATCGATGTTTTGAAACAAACTCGATCTGCGCGTGCTATACACGGATCTACATAAAAAATTTCAAGTCTCTAGCTCTTATAGATTCTGAGATCGACGCGTTCATACATACGGACAGACGGACAAACGGACATGGCTATATCGACTCAGTTCGTCGAGCTAATTAAGAATATATATACTTTATGGGGTCTGCCACGCCTCCTTCTGCCTGTTACATACATTTCAACAAAACCATTATACCCTGATTTCCCATTTTCAATGGGTTCAGGGTATAAAAATCAGATATGTTTTTTGAAACAGAGAAGAAAAGTTATAGTAAGAATTGACGTTAGCGATCTGTACACCAATGGAACCTTTGACTTAGGTCAGTTTTTGCAAAGGCTTGAAATGCAAGCCGGTATACTTGAGATCCGCCAACTCAAAGTGGCAGCGAGTGAAAAGATCTTTGAATTAATTTCAATAGAATCTTTTAAAAACAAGTAAGAAAGCTCTAGTCGGTGGTACCCGACTAGGAGATCCCCTGAACCCTGCGATGAGCCGATATTCCAAACGTTTTATACTTATTTAACATATATATATACAAGCAACACATGCATACACACATACACACACACATACGCACGCACGCATAAGCGAGCGCTCTGCTTACTGCGCAGTTTACGCAGCGACTGCGCTTGGGCTGCAGAAGAGCTATATTATGAAAACTTAATTGTTTAATAAGTTTCTTTGTAGATGAACTTTTTGAATCAAACTTTCAGAGTGTGATTATGTTAATCATATGTGTGTATTTGCCGAAGCACAAGTCTCTAGTACTTGAAATACGTTTTTTGAAAATTGGGGGCGAAGGGGGCGTGGCATTCAAAATATAACAAAAATCAAAATTGTATAAAATACACATGCAACTATATACAAAATAAAGAGTCTCTAGCTTGAAAGATGTGCAAGCCATAATTTTATAACTGGTTTTCGATTTCGTTTTTAATCGATAACATTAAAACGATAAAAGTTATCGAATTTTTGAAACAAACTCGATCTGCGCGTGCTATACACGAGCCTACATAAAAAATTTCAAGTCTCTAGCTCTTATAGATGCTGAGATCGACGCGTTCAAACATACGGACAGACGGACAGACGGACAGACGGACAGACGGACAGACGGACAGACGGACGGACGGACAGACGGACAGGGCTAAATCAACTCAGCTCGTCGCCCTGATCAAGAATATATGTACTTTATGGGGTCTGCCACGCCTCCTTCTGCCTGTTACATACATTTTAACAAAACCATTATACCCTGTTTTCCCATTTTCAATGGGTTCAGGGTATAAAAAAGGACAATAAAATATTGAAAATAATTACAACGTCATACCATGACGATCCCATACAAGGTCACACAGGCATAACAAAAACTTTGGCCAAAGTAAAAAGATATTATTATTGGAAAAATATGACTCGTCATATCAAAGAGTACATTAATAAATGTCCTAAAGGCCTTACTTCAAAACCAACAACACATATAAAGACCCCAATGACAATGACTGAAACACCAATCGAAGCTTTTGACAGAGAGTACATACTATAGGTCCACTACCACGTTCAGAGAATGGTAATGAATACGCAGTTATGCTTATATGCGATCTAACAAAGTATTTGGTAACTATTCCAATTGCAAATAAAAGCGCAACAACAGTCGCTAAAGCAATATTTGAGAATTTCATACTTAAGTACGGTCCAATGAATACGTTCATTACGGACATGGGTACAGAATATAAAAATCAGATAATAACAGATATATGCAAATACATGAAGATTAAAAATATAACATCTACAGCATATCACCACCAGACATTATGGACAATAGAACGAAGTCATAGAACATTAAATGAATACATTCGATCATACATATCCGCGGACAAAACTGATTGGGATATTTGGATACAATATTTCACTTATTGTTTCAACACAACACCATCAGTCACGCATGATTACTGTGCATACGAATTAGTTTTTGGTAGACTACCAAGGCAGTTCCTTGATTTTAATAAAATAGATAAAATTTATATGCTAAAGAAAAAAAATTTAAAGTAGAAGTAGCACAAATGAGCAAGAATATCACTAGAAAATAATAAAACAAGAAGTAAGAAATACTATGATAAAATCGCAGTAGACATTAACATAGAAATTGGAGACAAGGTACTACTAAAATGAAACAGGTCATAAATTAGAACCTTCTTATATAGGACCTTTGAGGTCAATAGTATAGAAAACAATAATAATTTAATTATAAAGAATAAGAACAAGTAAAAAAGCTCTAGTCGGTGGTACCCGACTACGAGATCCCCTGAACCCTGCGATGAGCCGATATTCCAAACATTCTGTGCTTATTAACAACAAGCAACACATGTACACACACACATACGCACGCACGCATAAGCGAGCGCTCTGCTGACTGCGCAGTTTACGCAGCAGTATTATGGGAAGTTAATTGTTGAACAAGTTCCTTTGTAGATGGACTTGCTTAATCAAACTTTCAGAGCGTGATTCTGTTATTCATATATGTGTATGTGCCGAAGCACAAGGCTCTAGCACTTGAAATACGTTTTTTTCAAATTTGGGGGGAAAGGGGCGTGGCATCAAAAATATAACAAAAATCAAAATTGTATAAAATACACATGCAACCAAATACAAAATAAGGAGTCTCTAGCTATAAAGATGTAGGAGATATAATTTAATTACTGTATTTCGATTTCGGTTTTAATCGATAACATTAAAACGATAAAAGTTATTTTTTGAAACAAACTCGATCTGCGCGTGCTATACACGGACCTACATAAAAATTTCAAGTCTCTAGCTCTTATAGATTCTGAGATCGACGCGTTCAAACATACGGACAGACGGACAGACGGACGGACGGACGGACAGACGGACAGGGCTAAATCAACTCAGCTCGTCGCCCTGATCAAGAATATATATACTTTATGGGGTCTGCCACGCCTCCTTCTGCCTGTTACATACATTTTAACAAAACCATTATACCCTGATTTCCCATTTTCAATGGGTTCAGGGTATAACAAGTAAGAAAGCTCTAGTCGGCGGTACCCGACTAGGAGATCCCCTGAACCCTACGAAGAGCCGGTATTCCATGCATTCTATGCTTATTTAATATATATATACAAGCAACACATGCACACACATATACACACATGCATATGTACGCACGCAAATGCGAGCGCTCTGCTGACTGCGCAGTTTACGCAGCGACTGCGCTCGGGCTGCAGAAGAGCTATATTATGGGAAGTTAATTTTTGATTTAGTTTCTTTGTAGATGGAATTTCTTAATCAAACTTTCAGAGCGTGATAATGTCATTCATATGTATGTAATTGCCAAAGCACAAGTCTCTAGTATTTGAAATACGGTTTTTACAAATTTGGGGGGAAGGAAAGGAAAGGGGGGATGGTATCCAAAATGTGACAAAAATCAAAATTGTGTAAACTACACATTATACTAAATACAAAATTTTGAGACTCTAGCGCTAAAAATATGGGAGATATAAATTTATAACTGAATTTCGAAAACGTTTAAAATCGATAACTTTAAAATGATCAAATTTATCGATGTTTTGAAACAAACTCGATCTGCGCGTGCTATACACGGATCTACATAAAAAATTTCAAGTCACTAGCTCTTACAGATTCTGAGATCGACGCGTTCATACATACGGACAGACGGACAGACGGACAAACGGACATGGCTATATCGACTCAGTTCATCGAGCTAATTAAGAATATATATACTTTATGGGGTCTGCCACGCCTCCTTCTGCCTGTTACATACATTTTAACAAAACCATTATACCCTGATTTCCCATTTTCAATGGGTTCAGGGTATAAAAATCAGATATGTTTTTTGAAACATAAAAGAAAAGTTATAGTAAGAATTGACGTTAGCGATCTGTACACCAATGGAACCTTTGACTTAGGTCAGTTCTTGCAAAGGCTTGAAATGCAAGCCGGTATACTTGAGATCCGCCAACTCAAAGTGGCAGCGAGTGAAAAGATCTTTGAATTAATTTCAATAGAATCTTTAAAAAAAAATGGGCAATAAAATATTGAAAATATTAACAACGTCAAAATGTGAAAAAAATCAAAATTGTATAAACTACACATTATACTGAATACAAAATTTGGAAACTCTAGCTCTTAAGATGTGGGAGATATAAATTTATAACTGAATTTAGATAACGTTTAAAATCGATAACTTTAAAACGATCAAATTTATCGATCTTTTGAAACAAACTCGATCTGCGCGTGCTATACACGGATCTACATAAAAAAATTCAAGTCTCTAGCTCTTATAGATTCTGAGATCGACGCGTTCAAACATACGGACAGACGGACGGACGGACATACGGACAGACGGACAGGGCTAAATCGACTCGGCTTGTCACCCTGATCAAGAATATATGTACTTTATGGGGTCTGCCACGCCTCCATCTGCCTGTTACATACATTTCAACAAAACCATTAAACCCTGATTTCCCATTTTCAATGGGTTCAGGGTATAACAAGTAAGAACGTTGCAGTCGGGCGCTACCGACTGCGGGATACTCATTCACACCCCCACAGATCACGCCCATTGCCACGCCCACAATTGGTTTGTACATATATAATTTTTTGGAAATCAATAGAGGAGATCAGCAGTAATATCTGTATATAATTCTGATATTCTCACTGAGAATCGGAAAAACGTATAGTTATTCCCGATTTGCCACGCCCCCAGTAGGCGTAGACATATAATTTTTGGCCAGTTCTTAGTAGTAGTGAAGGGTAACGTAAGTGTGAAATTTGGATGCTTACACTCAAAAAATGCGAAAATTACAGGGTATTTTTTAGCCGGGCATACCCCATAAGGGGCGTAAAAATCATTTTTAGCGCATCGATAGAGGAGCTCACCAGTAACTTACCATCCAATTTTGAAGCTTCTAGCTCTAAAACTGTAGGAGCTACAAACTTTTGCGGTTTGCCACGCCCCCTATGGGCGTAGATATACCCGTTATATTTTTTTAAACTTGGGTTGTCAACCCGAGTATACATAACAATCTTCAAGTCTCTAGCATTCATAGTGCTCAAAATATTACAGAATTTGAAAAATCACTATATAGTCAGATCCGATTTGCCACGCCCCTAGTAGGCGCGGATATATAGTTTTTTGGTAAATCTTCATAGGATCATAGCAGTAACCTACGTGCCAAATTTGGGCGTTCTAGCTTTAAAACTGTAGAAGATACAGTTTTACCCGATTTGCCACGCCCCCAATGGGCGTAGATATATCCGCCATAGCTTTTTGATCTTGGGTTGTCAACACGAGTATATATTCCAAATTGCAACTCTCTAGCACTTCCAGAAGTAGTGTTTCTGAGATATCGGAAAATGCATTTTCCGATTTGCCACGCCCATAGTGGGCGTATCGGGAAAATCTTGACACTTTATAATTCGAGGGTATACACGAGTATATATTCCAAATTTCAACTCTCTAGCTTCAAAACTGTGCAAATGGTTTGCGTTCATACGGACAGACGGACAGACGGACGGACAGCGTGACGGACATTGCACAAAACCAATATACTCATTTCACTTTGTGAATGAGTATAAAAATAGGGAACAAAAATTTCATAAGGATAGGCTAAAAAAGATTAATAAATAAAAACAAGTAAGAACGTTGCAGTCGGGCGCTACCGACTGCGGAATACTCATTCACACCCGCACAGTTCACGGCGATTGCAACGCCCACAATTGGTTTGTATAAAAAAAAATTTTTTGGAAATAAATTGAGGAGATCAGCAGTAACATCGTCATAAAATTTTGATTTTCTCACTGAGAATCGGAAAATCATTAGGTTTTTCCCGATTTGCCACGACCCCAGTGGGCGTAGACATCTAACTTTTGACCAGTTCTTAGAAGTAGTGAAGGGTAACGTATGTGTGAAATTTGGATGCTTACACTCAAAATATTTAGCCGGGCATGCCCCAAAAGGGGTGTAAAAATTATTTTTGGGTGATCGATAGAGGAGCTGATCAGTAACTCAACCATTTAATTTTGAAGCTTCTAGCTCTAAAACTGTAGGAGCTATAAGCTTTTGCGGTTTGCCACGCCCCCTTGGGGCGTAGATATATCCGCCATATCTTTTTTTATCTTGGGTTGTCAACCCGAGTATATATACCAAATTTCAAGTCTCTAGCATTCATAGTGCTCAAAATATAACAGAATTTTAAAAATCACTATATAGTCAGATCCAATTTGTCACGCCCCTAGTAGGCGTGGACATATAGTTTAATTGATCGATCTTCATAGGATCGTAGCAGTAACCTACGTGCCAAATTTGGGCGTTCTAGTTTTAAAACTGTAGAAGATACAGTATTACCCGATTTGCCACTCCCCCAAGGGGCGTAGATATATCCGCCATAGCTTTTTCATCATGAGTTGTCAACACGAGTCTACATTCCAAATTGCAACTCTCCAGCACTTCTAGAAGTAGTGTTTCTGTGATATCGGAAAATGCATTTTCCGATTTGCCACGCCCCTAGTGAGCGTATCAGGAAAATCTTGACACTTTATAATTCGAGGGTATACACGAGTATATATTCCAAATTTCAACCCTCTAGCTTCAAAACTGTGCAAATGGTTTGCGTTCATACGGACAGACGGACAGACGGACAGACGGACGGACGGACAGACGGACGGACAGCGTGACGGACATTGCACCAAACCAATATACTCATTTCACTTTGTGAATGAGTATAAAAAAAAAAAAATACATATATCTCAAAATTAAAAAAAAAAAAAATAAACAAAAATAAATATAAAAATATAATAAAAACAAGTAAGAACGTTGCAGTCGGGCGCTACCGACTGCGGGATACTCATTCACACCCCCACAGATCACGCCCATTGCCACGCCTACAATTGGTTTGTACATATATAATTTTTTGGAAATCAATAGAGGAGATCAGCAGTAATATCTGTATATAATTCTGATTTTCTCACTGAGAATCGGAAAAACGTATAGTTTTTCCCGATTTGCCACGCCCCCAGTAGGCGTAGACATATATTTTTTGGCCAGTTCTTAGAAGTAGTGAAGGGTAACGTAAGTGTGAAATTTGGATGCTTACACTCAAAAAATGCGAAAATTACAGGGTATTTTTTAGCCGGGCATACCCCATAAGGGGCGTAAAAATTATTTTTTGCGCATCGATAGAGGAGCTCACCAGTAACTTACCATCCAATTTTGAAGCTTCTAGCTCTAAAACTGTAGGAGCTACAAACTTTTGCGGTTTGCCACGCCCCCTATGGGCGTAGATATATCCGCCATATTTTTTCCAACTTGGGTTGTCAACCCGAGTATATATACCAAGTTTCAAGTCTCTAGCATCAATAGTGCTCAAAATATTACAGAATTTGAAAAATCACTATATAGTCAGATCCGATTTGCCACGCCCCTAGTAGGCGTGGATATATAGATTTTTGGTCGATCTTCATAGCATCGTATCAGTAACCTACGTGCCAAATTTGGGCGTTTTAGCTTTAAAACTGTAGAAGATACAGTTTTACCCGATTTGCCACGCCCCCAATGGGCGTAGATATATCCGCCATAGCTTTTTCAACTTGAATTGTCAACACAAGTCTACATTCCAAATTGCAACTCTCTAGCACTTCTAGAAGTAGTGTTTCTGAGATATGGGCAAATGCATTTTCCGATTTGCCACGCCCCTAGTGGGCGTATCGGGAAAATCTTGACACTTTATAATTCGAGGGTATACACGAGTATATATTCCAAATTTCAACTCTCTAGCTTCAAAACTGTGCAAATGGTTTGCGTTCATACGGACAGACGGGCAGACGGACAGACGGACGGACGGACAGACGGACAGACGGACAGACGGACAGACGGACAGACGGACGGACAGCGTGACGGACATTGCACAAAACCAATATACTCATTTCACTTTGTGAACGAGTATAAAAAAATTTTTTTTTTAAATACAACATAATATATAAAGATATAAAAATAACAAGTAAGAACGTTGCAGTCGGGCGCTACCGACTGCGAGATACTCATTCACACCCCCACAGATCACGCCCATTGCCACGCCCACAATTGGTTTGTACATATATATTTTTTTCGAAATCAATAGAGGAGATCAGCAGTAATATCTGTATATAATGCTGATTTTCTCACTGAGAATCGGAAAAACGTATAGTTTTTCCCGAATTGCCACGCCCCCAGTAGGCGTAGACATATAATTTTTGGCCAGTTCTTAGAAGTAGTGAAGGGTAACGTAAGTGTGAAATTTGGATGCTTACACTCAAAAAATGCGAAAATTACAGGGTATTTTTTAGCCGGGCATACCCCATAAGGGGCGTAAAAATTATTTTTTGCGCATCGATAGAGGAGCTCACCAGTAACTTACCATCCAATTTTGAAGCTTCTAGCTCTAAAACTGTAGGAGCTACAAACTTTTGCGGTTTGCCACGCCCCCTATAGGCGTAGATATATCCGCCATATCTTTTTCATCTTGGGTTGTCAACCCGAGTATATATACCAAATTTCAAGTCTCTAGCATTCATAGTGCTCAAAATATAACAGAATTTTAAAAATCACTGTATAGTCAGATCCAATTTGTCACGCCCCTAGTAGGCGTGGACATATAGTTTTATTTGATCGATCTTCATAGGATCGTAGCAGTAACCTACGTGCCAAATTTGGGCGTTCTAGTTTTAAAACTGTAGAAGATACAGTATTACCCGATTTGCCACGCCCCCAAGGGGCGTAGATATATCCGCCGTAGCTTTTTCATCATGAGTTGTCAACACGAGTCTACATTCCAAATTGCAACTCTCCAGCACTTCTAGAAGTAGTGTTTCTGTGATATCGGAAAATGCATTTTCCGATTTGCCACGCCCCTAGTGAGCGTATCGGGAAAATCTTGACACTTTATAATTCGAGGGTATACACGAGTATATATTCCAAATTTCAACCCTCTAGCTTCAAAACTGTGCAAATGGTTTGCGTTCATACGGACAGACGGACAGACGGACGGACGGACAGACGGACGGACAGCGTGACGGACATTGCACCAAACCAATATACTCATTTCACTTTCTGAATGAGTATAAAAAAAAAAAAAAATACATATATCTCAAAATTAAAAAAAAACAAGTAAGAACGTTGCAGTCGGGCGCTACCGACTGCGGGATACTCATTCACACCCCCACAGATCACGCCCATTGCCACGCCCACAATTGGTTTGTACATATATAATTTTTTGGAAATCAAGAGAGGAGATCAGCAGTAATATCTGTATATAATTCTGATTCTGAGAACACTGAGAATCGGAAAAACGTATAGTTTTTCCCGATTTGCCACGCCCCCAGTAGGCGTAGACATATAATTTTTGGCCAGTTCTTAGAAGTAGTGAAGGGTAACGTAAGTGTGAAATTTGGATGCTTACACTCAAAAAATGCGAAAATTACAGGGTATTTTTTAGCCGGGCATACCCCATAAGGGGCGTAAAAATTATTTTTGGCGCATCGATAGAGGAGCTCACCAGTAACTTACCATCCAATTTTGAAGCTTCTAGCTCTAAAACTGTAGGAGCTACAAGCTTTTGCGGTTTGCCACGCCCCCTATGGGCGTAGATATATCCGCCATATCTTTTCCAACTTGGGTTGTCAACCCGAGTATATATACCAAGTTTCAAGTCTCTAGCATCAATAGTGCTCAAAATATTGCAGAATTTGAAAAATCACTATATAGTCAGATCCGATTTGCCACGCCCCTAGTAGGCGTGGATATATAGATTTTTGGTCGATCTTCATAGGATCGTATCAGTAACCTACGTGCCAAATTTGGGCGTTTTAGCTTTAAAACTGTAGAAGATACAGTTTTACCCGATTTGCCACGCCCCCAATGGGCGTAGATATATCCGCCATAGCTTTTTCAACTTGAGTTGTCAACACAAGTCTACATTCCAAATTGCAACTCTCTAGCACTTCTAGAAGTAGTGTTTCTGAGATATGGGCAAATGTATTTTCCGATTTGCCACGCCCCTAGTGGGCGTATCGGGAAAATCTTGACACTTTATAATTCGAGGGTATACACGAGTATATATTCCAAATTTCAACTCTCTAGCTTCAAAACTGTGCAAATGGTTTGCGTTCATACGGACAGACGGGCAGACGGACAGACGGACAGACGGACGGACGGACAGACGGACAGACGGACAGACGGACAGACGGACGGACAGCGTGACGGACATTGCACAAAACCAATATACTCATTTCACTTTGTGAATGAGTATAAAAAAAATTTTTTTTTTTAAATACAACATAATATATATAGATATAAAAATAACAAGTAAGAACGTTGCAGTCGGGCGCTACCGACTGCGAGATACTCATTCACACCCCCACAGATCACGCCCACAATTGGTTTGTACATATATAATTTTTTCGAAATCAATAGAGGAGATCAGCAGTAATATCTGTATATAATGCTGATTTTCTCACTGAGAATCGGAAAAACGTATAGTTTTTCCCGATTTGCCACGCCCCCAGTAGGCGTAGACATATAATTTTTGGCCAGTTCTTAGAAGTAGTGAAGGGTAACGTAAGTGTGAAATTTGGATGCTTACACTCAAAAAATGCGAAAATTACAGGGTATTTTTTAGCCGGGCATACCCCATAAGGGGCGTAAAAATTATTTTTTGCGCATCGATAGAGGAGCTCACCAGTAACTTACCATCCAATTTTGAAGCTTCTAGCTCTAAAACTGTAGGAGCTACAAACTTTTGCGGTTTGCCACGCCCCCTATAGGCGTAGATATATCCGCCATATCTTTTTGAGCTTGGGTTGTCAACCCGAGTATATATACCAAGTTTCAAGTCTCTAGCATCAATAGTGCTCAAAATATTACAGAATTTTAAAAAAACTATATAGTCAGATCCGATTTGCCACGCCCCTAGTAGGCGTGGATATATAGATTTTTGGTCGATCTTCATAGGATCGTATCAGTAACCTACGTGCCAAATTTGGGCGTTCTAGCTTTAAAACTGTAGAAGATACAGTTTTACCCGATTTGCCACGCCCCCAATGGGCGTAGATATATCCGCCATAGCTTTTTGATCTTAGATTGTCAACACGAGTCTACATTCCAAAGTGCAACTCTCTAGCACTTCCAAAAGTAGTGTTTCTGAGATATCGGAAAATGCATTTTCCGATTTGCCACGCCCCTAGTGGGCGTATCGGGAAAATCTTGACACTTTATAATTCGAGGGTATACACGAGTATATATTCCAAATTTCAACTCTCTAGCTTCAAAACTGTGCAAATGGTTTGCGTTCATACG
This sequence comes from Drosophila nigricruria, assembly GCA_037075265.1. Taxonomy (NCBI): domain Eukaryota; kingdom Metazoa; phylum Arthropoda; class Insecta; order Diptera; family Drosophilidae; genus Drosophila; species Drosophila nigricruria. Next base: position 385,240 of record JBAMCI010000098.1, on the reverse strand, counting down.
GACAGACGGACAGACGGACGGACAGCGTGACGGACATTGCACAAAACCAATATACTCATTTCACTTTGTGAATGAGTATAAAAATAGGGAACAAAAATTTCATAAGGATAGGCTAAGAAAGATTAATAAATAAAAACAAGTAAGAACGTTGCAGTCGGGCGCTACCGACTGCGGAATACTCATTCACACCCGCACAGTTCACGGCGATTGCAACGCCCACAATTGGTTTGTACATATATAATTTTTTGGAAATAAATTGAGGAGATCAGCAGTAACATCGTCATAAAATTTTGATTTTCTCACTGAGAATCGGAAAATCATTAGGTTTTTCCCGATTTGCCACGACCCCAGTGGGCGTAGACATTTAACTTTTGACCAGTTCTTAGAAGTAGTGAAGGGTAACGTAAGTGTGAAATTTGGATGCTTACACTCAAAAAATGCGAAAATTACAGGGTATTATTTAGCCGGGCATGCCCCAAAAGGGGTCTAAAAATTATAGTGGGCGTAGATATATCCGCCATAGCTTTTTCAACTTGAATTGTCAACACAAGTCTACATTCCAAATTGCAACTCTCTAGCACTTCTAGAAGTAGTGTTTCTGAGATATGGGCAAATGCATTTTCCGATTTGCCACGCCCCTAGTGGGCGTATCGGGAAAATCTTGACACTTTATAATTCGAGGGTATACACGAGTATATATTCCAAATTTCAACTCTCTAGCTTCAAAACTGTGCAAATGGTTTGCGTTCATACGGACAGACGGGCAGACGGACAGACGGACGGACGGACAGACGGACAGACGGACAGACGGACAGACGGACAGACGGACGGACAGCGTGACGGACATTGCACAAAACCAATATACTCATTTCACTTTGTGAACGAGTATAAAAAAATTTTTTTTTTTTAAATACAACATAATATATAAAGATATAAAAATAACAAGTAAGAACGTTGCAGTCGGGCGCTACCGACTGCGAGATACTCATTCACACCCCCACAGATCACGCCCATTGCCACGCCCACAATTGGTTTGTACATATATATTTTTTTCGAAATCAATAGAGGAGATCAGCAGTAATATCTGTATATAATGCTGATTTTCTCACTGAGAATCGGAAAAACGTATAGTTTTTCCCGAATTGCCACGCCCCCAGTAGGCGTAGACATATAATTTTTGGCCAGTTCTTAGAAGTAGTGAAGGGTAACGTAAGTGTGAAATTTGGATGCTTACACTCAAAAAATGCGAAAATTACAGGGTATTTTTTAGCCGGGCATACCCCATAAGGGGCGTAAAAATTATTTTTTGCGCATCGATAGAGGAGCTCACCAGTAACTTACCATCCAATTTTGAAGCTTCTAGCTCTAAAACTGTAGGAGCTACAAACTTTTGCGGTTTGCCACGCCCCCTATAGGCGTAGATATATCCGCCATATCTTTTTCATCTTGGGTTGTCAACCCGAGTATATATACCAAATTTCAAGTCTCTAGCATTCATAGTGCTCAAAATATAACAGAATTTTAAAAATCACTGTATAGTCAGATCCAATTTGTCACGCCCCTAGTAGGCGTGGACATATAGTTTTATTTGATCGATCTTCATAGGATCGTAGCAGTAACCTACGTGCCAAATTTGGGCGTTCTAGTTTTAAAACTGTAGAAGATACAGTATTACCCGATTTGCCACGCCCCCAAGGGGCGTAGATATATCCGCCGTAGCTTTTTCATCATGAGTTGTCAACACGAGTCTACATTCCAAATTGCAACTCTCCAGCACTTCTAGAAGTAGTGTTTCTGTGATATCGGAAAATGCATTTTCCGATTTGCCACGCCCCTAGTGAGCGTATCGGGAAAATCTTGACACTTTATAATTCGAGGGTATACACGAGTATATATTCCAAATTTCAACCCTCTAGCTTCAAAACTGTGCAAATGGTTTGCGTTCATACGGACAGACGGACAGACGGACGGACGGACAGACGGACGGACAGCGTGACGGACATTGCACCAAACCAATATACTCATTTCACTTTCTGAATGAGTATAAAAAAAAAAAAAAAATACATATATCTCAAAATTAAAAAAAAACAAGTAAGAACGTTGCAGTCGGGCGCTACCGACTGCGGGATACTCATTCACACCCCCACAGATCACGCCCATTGCCACGCCCACAATTGGTTTGTACATATATAATTTTTTGGAAATCAAGAGAGGAGATCAGCAGTAATATCTGTATATAATTCTGATTCTGAGAACACTGAGAATCGGAAAAACGTATAGTTTTTCCCGATTTGCCACGCCCCCAGTAGGCGTAGACATATAATTTTTGGCCAGTTCTTAGAAGTAGTGAAGGGTAACGTAAGTGTGAAATTTGGATGCTTACACTCAAAAAATGCGAAAATTACAGGGTATTTTTTAGCCGGGCATACCCCATAAGGGGCGTAAAAATTATTTTTGGCGCATCGATAGAGGAGCTCACCAGTAACTTACCATCCAATTTTGAAGCTTCTAGCTCTAAAACTGTAGGAGCTACAAGCTTTTGCGGTTTGCCACGCCCCCTATGGGCGTAGATATATCCGCCATATCTTTTCCAACTTGGGTTGTCAACCCGAGTATATATACCAAGTTTCAAGTCTCTAGCATCAATAGTGCTCAAAATATTGCAGAATTTGAAAAATCACTATATAGTCAGATCCGATTTGCCACGCCCCTAGTAGGCGTGGATATATAGATTTTTGGTCGATCTTCATAGGATCGTATCAGTAACCTACGTGCCAAATTTGGGCGTTTTAGCTTTAAAACTGTAGAAGATACAGTTTTACCCGATTTGCCACGCCCCCAATGGGCGTAGATATATCCGCCATAGCTTTTTCAACTTGAGTTGTCAACACAAGTCTACATTCCAAATTGCAACTCTCTAGCACTTCTAGAAGTAGTGTTTCTGAGATATGGGCAAATGTATTTTCCGATTTGCCACGCCCCTAGTGGGCGTATCGGGAAAATCTTGACACTTTATAATTCGAGGGTATACACGAGTATATATTCCAAATTTCAACTCTCTAGCTTCAAAACTGTGCAAATGGTTTGCGTTCATACGGACAGACGGGCAGACGGACAGACGGACAGACGGACGGACGGACAGACGGACAGACGGACAGACGGACAGACGGACGGACAGCGTGACGGACATTGCACAAAACCAATATACTCATTTCACTTTGTGAATGAGTATAAAAAAATTTTTTTTTTTAAATACAACATAATATATATAGATATAAAAATAACAAGTAAGAACGTTGCAGTCGGGCGCTACCGACTGCGAGATACTCATTCACACCCCCACAGATCACGCCCACAATTGGTTTGTACATATATAATTTTTTCGAAATCAATAGAGGAGATCAGCAGTAATATCTGTATATAATGCTGATTTTCTCACTGAGAATCGGAAAAACGTATAGTTTTTCCCGATTTGCCACGCCCCCAGTAGGCGTAGACATATAATTTTTGGCCAGTTCTTAGAAGTAGTGAAGGGTAACGTAAGTGTGAAATTTGGATGCTTACACTCAAAAAATGCGAAAATTACAGGGTATTTTTTAGCCGGGCATACCCCATAAGGGGCGTAAAAATTATTTTTTGCGCATCGATAGAGGAGCTCACCAGTAACTTACCATCCAATTTTGAAGCTTCTAGCTCTAAAACTGTAGGAGCTACAAACTTTTGCGGTTTGCCACGCCCCCTATAGGCGTAGATATATCCGCCATATCTTTTTGAGCTTGGGTTGTCAACCCGAGTATATATACCAAGTTTCAAGTCTCTAGCATCAATAGTGCTCAAAATATTACAGAATTTTAAAAAAACTATATAGTCAGATCCGATTTGCCACGCCCCTAGTAGGCGTGGATATATAGATTTTTGGTCGATCTTCATAGGATCGTATCAGTAACCTACGTGCCAAATTTGGGCGTTCTAGCTTTAAAACTGTAGAAGATACAGTTTTACCCGATTTGCCACGCCCCCAATGGGCGTAGATATATCCGCCATAGCTTTTTGATCTTAGATTGTCAACACGAGTCTACATTCCAAAGTGCAACTCTCTAGCACTTCCAAAAGTAGTGTTTCTGAGATATCGGAAAATGCATTTTCCGATTTGCCACGCCCCTAGTGGGCGTATCGGGAAAATCTTGACACTTTATAATTCGAGGGTATACACGAGTATATATTCCAAATTTCAACTCTCTAGCTTCAAAACTGTGCAAATGGTTTGCGTTCATACGGACAGACGGACAGACGGACGGACAGCGTGACGGACATTGCACAAAACCAATATACTCATTTCACTTTGTGAATGAGTATAAAAATAGGGAACAAAAATTTCATAAGGATAGGCTAAGAAAGATTAATAAATAAAAACAAGTAAGAACGTTGCAGTCGGGCGCTACCGACTGCGGAATACTCATTCACACCCGCACAGTTCACGGCGATTGCAACGCCCACAATTGGTTTGTACATATATAATTTTTTGGAAATAAATTGAGGAGATCAGCAGTAACATCGTCATAAAATTTTGATTTTCTCACTGAGAATCGGAAAATCATTAGGTTTTTCCCGATTTGCCACGACCCCAGTGGGCGTAGACATTTAACTTTTGACCAGTTCTTAGAAGTAGTGAAGGGTAACGTAAGTGTGAAATTTGGATGCTTACACTCAAAAAATGCGAAAATTACAGGGTATTATTTAGCCGGGCATGCCCCAAAAGGGGTCTAAAAATTATTTTTGGGTGATCGATAGAGGAGCTGATCAGTAACTCAACCATTTAATTTTGAAGCTTCTAGCTCTAAAACTGTAGGAGCTATAAGCTTTTGCGGTTTGCCACGCCCCCTTGGGGCGTAGATATATCCGCCATATCTTTTTCATCTTGGGTTGTCAACCCGAGTATATATACCAAATTTCAAGTCTCTAGCATTCATAGTGCTCAAAATATAACAGAATTTTAAAAATCACTATATAGTCAGATCCAATTTGTCACGCCCCTAGTAGGCGTGGACATATAGTTTTATTTGATCGATCTTCATAGGATCGTAGCAGTAACCTACGTGCCAAATTTGGGCGTTCTAGTTTTAAAACTGTAGAAGATACAGTATTACCCGATTTGCCACGCCCCCAAGGGGCGTAGATATATCCGCCATAGCTTTTTCATCATGAGTTGTCAACACGAGTCTACATTCCAAATTGCAACTCTCCAGCACTTCTAGAAGTATATATCTCAAAATTAAAAAAAAAAAAAATAAACAAAAATAAATATAAAAATATAATAAAAAAAAATTTTTTTTTTTTTAAATACAACATAATATATAAAGATATAAAAATAACAAGTAAGAACGTTGCAGTCGGGCGCTACCGACTGCGAGATACTCATTCACACCCGCACAGATCACGCCCATTGCCACGCCCACAATTGGTTTGTACATATATAATTTTTTCGAAATCAATAGAGGAGATCAGCAGTAATATCTGTATATAATTCTGATATTCTCACTGAGAATCGGAAAAACGTATAGTTTTTCCCGATTTGCCACGCCCCCAGTAGGCGTAGACATATAATTTTTGGTAAGTAAGTAGTGAAGGGTAACGTAAGTGTGAAATTTGGATGCTTACACTCAAAAAATGCGAAAATTACAGGGTATTATTTAGCCGGGCATGCCCCAAAAGGGGTCTAAAAATTATTTTTGGGTGATCGATAGAGGAGCTGATCAGTAACTCAACCATTTAATTTTGAAGCTTCTAGCTCTAAAACTGTAGGAGCTACAAACTTTTGTGGTTTGCCACGCCCCCTATGGGCGTAGATATATCCGCCATATCTTTTTGAGCTTGGGTTGTCAACCCGAGTATATATACCAAGTTTCAAGTCTCTAGCATCATTAGTGCTCAAAATATTACAGAATTTGAAAAAAACTATATAGTCAGATCCGATTTGCCACGCCCCTAGTAGGCGTGGATATAAAGATTTTTGGTCGATCTTCATAGGATCGTATCAGTAACCTACGTGCCAAATTTGGGCGTTCTAGCTTTAAAACTGTAGAAGATACAGTTTTACCCGATTTGCCACGCCCCCAATGGGCGTAGATATATCCGCCATAGCTTTTTGATCTTGGGTTGTCAACACGAGTATATATTCCAAAGTGCAACTCTCTAGCACTTCCAGAAGTAGTGTTTCTGTGATATCGGAAAATGCATTTTCCGATTTGCCACGCCCCTAGTGAGCGTATCGGGAAAATCTTGACACTTTATAATTCGAGGGTATACACGAGTATATATTCCAAATTTCAACCCTCTAGCTTCAAAACTGTGCAAATGGTTTGCGTTCATACGGACAGACGGACAGACGGACGGACAGCGTGACGGACATTGCACAAAACCAATATACTCATTTCACTTTTTGAATGAGTATAAAAATAATACTAATACTAGTTTTTATACTAAATAACTCCAAAATATTACGTTATTTTTTTAAAAAGGGAGATGTAGTATGTTGTATGTCAAAGAAGCATATGCCCACCGTATTGTAGTGTATACAATATGTAAAGTGGTCATATGCTCAATCTCAAAGTTAGAGTATCAAGCGCATTGATTACATAATACAACCACCGCCAAGTGCCGTGACATGATCAGCCACTTATATGTGGACTGGCCTGCAGCGTGAGATCTGCAGCGTAAGCACTATGACCGATCAGCCCCAATTCGAATGTATATGCCTTCTGCATGTACATATAACAATATATAAATTATGGAATTTAATATCATTGTCAGAGGCGTTAGCCAGCTCACTGATATAACCTCCGTAAGGTTTGTGTTTAATATCGACAGCGATAGCTGGTCGAATTAAAGAGTGAGCAATAAGCGATTAGAATTGTTGCGAGCGGTACGCTGCGCGTTTATTGAATTCACACTTAAGACTAACAATTAGAGAATTAAAAACTAAATCTGCGACCAAGCGCAGATTCGGCGCTGCCGCCGTCGCAGGCGCAGGCGCTGTCGTCGCTATTCATGGAACTCCAGCGCCGTTGACCGTTGCTGTTCTTCGAACCCCAGCGTCGTTGCTGGTGCTCCTCAGAACTGCTGACGTGCGCCTTGTGTGTGTCGCCGTATTATCACGACGGCCGCTAACATTGTTGCGGTACATCCGCAGCTGCCGCTGAAGCTGCCAACATTGTTGCGACACATTCCTAGCTATCACTGTTGCGACACATTCGTAGCTACCGCTGGAGCTGTCATCATTGTTGCGACACATTCGCAGCTGTGGCTCTGGGCGTGGACTTCGCAAATATGACAAGTCAGCACGCGCCCAGTGTCAGTGGTTAACTACTCCCCCTCTCAAGCCCGACCGTCCTCGGTCGTGTCGTAGTTCTTGACGATCTCCGAGATTTGTAGGCAACACGATGTCTCCTGGTGAAGTTGTAGATTCCGGAGCCCATGCCACTACTAGTAATGTTGACGACGATGCTATCTCTGACCTCGTTGATGGAGCTAAGTAAGGTAAGCTCAGCGTTGTGTTGTGGCCGCTAACGTTGAGGCGAGCAGATGCCGCTACAGCAAGGACACGATTCCGAATATTGTTCGGTTTAGGAATCGAGCAATGTCGATGGTGGCGTGTGAACGGAACGTGATGAGATTCGTTCCATTGACCCTCACTGGGGCGTAATCGTCACAGCTGCTGGCGGCGCTACGATCATTTACAATGATGATGCCGTCGTCAACTATGGTGACAGGGTCGGCGTGGCTTGGCTGTGTCTGGCAATGCGCGATATCGCCTGAGTGGAGGCCTTGCGCGCAGGTGACATCCTCAGACCTCTTGCAGAATGTGGCTGTTGCTCTCTGGGTGCAAGTTGTCACTGCCACAACCTTTCCTTTGCATTCGGCTACCAGGTTGTTCTGTAGCTGGAGAGTCAGCCGTTGTGTGCGACTTGGAAGATGGTGACCTTTCTGCATAGCTTGCTTATGATTAAAATTGATTATATCTATCTTACGATCTACCTTAATGCTAGACACTTTCATTAGGTTGTAATCGAGGTCCCTGTGATTTGGTCAGTGAGAATTGATTTGATGTCTGAATGGCTGGATTTATGATATCAATTTTTTCAAGTGTTAGAGTGAGCATGAGCGCTCCCAATTCGGTAATTAATATTCTATTGCGCGCAGTAAGAGTTTCAAACAGATGACCTGTGTCAGCCTGTTAGTCCTTTGTAATTTTAAGAATTTTATTCACAGTGTCCGTTGTTCGTACTGTCGTCGTTGTCAAGGTTACAAGTGTCAGGATGATAAGCCTAAGATGTTGCAAAGGAAATGATTAAAACTACAAATTATCGATGGAGGTTGTCCTTGTGGACCACCCTCCCCTTAATGCGGACCGTTGTCCCCAAGTCCGCTTCAACAACCTTTTCCTCGCAGAGGGGCGAAAGTTTGTTTCCCAGTCTGCGGTTGGTCTTTACTAGGACCGCCTCACCTACCTCGAAGACCCTGTTCTGCCGTTTTTTATTAAGTCGGTCATTTTGCTCGAGCTGAGCTCCCTCTATCTTCCTAGCAATGTCCCTAGCAAATACCCGAAGCGGTATTAAAAACATCCTTGGGTCTTTGCTCTGTTACCGAGTGAATCGAACTGTTATACTCAGTAGTCGCTTGTAGGATAAGGTCAACTGTATCCACGATCCCCCTTTGGAGCTTTAGGCACCTAGCTATTTCTAACAGGGTGCTATGGAAGCGTTCCACTTGGCCGTTCGATGTGCTGTGAAGTGGCGGCGCGTTTACGATGTTTACATCGTAAATGTTTTTTAGAAGGGACCTTATAGTCTCAGACTTGAGTGCAGGCTCATTGTCGCAATAGATCTGCCTTGCTCGGGGAAACACGTTCATTAGTATTAATAGGGGGGGTTGTAAATCCTCTATAGTCCTTGATGCAATGGGTTGTACCATTGCGAATTTGGACAGCTTGTCTATGCACGTCAGGAAATATTTCTTATCTGTGGAAAAGATGTCGACATGTAACATTTCTCCAACCTGTGATGGAATCGGCGTCGGGCCGAGCTCCTGCTTTTTTGGGTGCCTGTCGTACTTTGCCTTTGCGCAAATTTTACAATTCAGGACCACTTCATTGACTTGGACATTTTGGGGAAATAATACTCCGTCATTATTTGCTTGACGTTTTCCTGAGCTGCCCTATGGGCTCTGTTATGCTCTTTGGTGATTATTTCCCTCCTATCACTAATGTTGAATACATCAGCTACGAAATTTTTGCAGTGCCAGAATTTTGTGGCTGGGAAGGCCTTTACAACCTCATGTTGAATTTTGGCCAAGGTTGGCAGACTGCAGTGAAATGCGTTTACTACGCCTCGGACTATGACGGACTTGACTGTTTCTACTAAGTCCTCCTTGTCAGTGAAGTTTATCTGGTGGCGGGTTTATTCGCCGAATACAGTAAACTTGTTTTTTAACGGATACCGTGCCTCTTCCAACACTATTTGGTTACGGAAGCAGTTCAACGGTTTGTCAGTAATGTCAATCGTGTGAGTCAGAGATAACTCACTGTGGATTGTGGCCGCATCGGACCCTTGGTTTATGTAACCGTTCTGTAGGGCATTCACGTTTTGGCGCGATAAAGCATCGGCCACGTGATTCTCCTTGCCTGGCTTGTAAAAAAGTTTGGCCCCAGTTTCGTCAATGCGCGCTTTCTCGGATACCGAGAATCTGAGTGGCTGATGGTCGGTGAATATGTTAATATTCTTCGCACCATAAAGAAAGTGCCGGAGTTTTGCCAAAGCCCAGACGATAGCTAGCAATTCTCGCTCGTTAGTAGCGTAGTTTGCTTCTCTATCCTTTAATGTCCGAGATATCATAGTTATCGGGCGTCCATTCTCAGACAGTACAGCCCCAATACCATAAGCCGAGGCGTCAGTTGTGAGGTCGAACGGCTTTTGGTAGTCAGGATACATTTGTGTAACGTCCTGTGAGGCTAGAATGTTTCTGAGCTTTTGAAACGCATTGCGCTGGGTTTCGTTAAACTGTACCTCTATCTTCTTGGACCTATACTTGCTGACTGTTCCGTTTTCCACTTTTAGGATATCGGAGATAGGTTTTGCGATTGCTGCGAAATCCTTAATAAAGCTACGGTAATAGCTCGCTAAGCCCATGAATGACCTAACGCTAAATAACGTTGTAGGCTCAACGTAGTGCTGAATGGCTTTTACCTTTTTAGGGTCCGTTTTTGCGCCGTTTTTTGTCACGATAAAGCCGAGGTACTCCATGCTCTCTTTAAAAAATTGTGACTTTTCATGGGCCATCCTCATGTTTGCACTATGAAGGCTCTTTAGTACCCAATTGACGTGCTTAACGTGATCCGCCTCGTTCTCGGAGAAAACGATGACGTCGTCGACATACACGTAGCACGACTTACCGATTTGTTCTCGTAGAACGTCATCGATAGTGCGCTGAAAAATACCTCCGTCGTTTTTTAAACCGAAGGGGAGACGACAAAATTCGTACTTCCCCCCGCTTACTGAGAAGGCCGTTTTCTCTCGATCAGATTCTGCCAGAGTAATCTGGTGATAACCTGATTTAAGATCGAGAGTGGTGAAGTATTTTGCTTTACCCAAATTTGCCAATATCATGGTGATGCTCGGCATGGGGTAAGTGTCTGGGATGGTTTTTAGATTTAGTTTCCTGAAATCTATCACTAGGCGTTTCTTCCTATTGCCCATCTCGTCAGAACCTTTCTTGTCTACTACCCACACTGGGTAATTGTATGGGGACTTAGACTTTCTGATGATTCCGTTTCGTAAAAGGTCTTTGACCTCTGAGGTCACGAAATCTTCGACACCTTTGGGGTACGGGTACAATTTCGAGTATACTGCGTTTTCGTCGGTGGTACGAATCGTAGCTACTACGTTTTTTTATTGTAAGGTAGCGACTCGTTAGAGTCCGCAAAAGCCTTTTTGTTACGGTGAAGCATTTTTAGGAAATCTTCTTTTACCGCTGGTGGTGCATGTATTTCTTTACCTTTGGTATAGTTGACATTAGTACATTTAAGGTACTGCAATGCCTCCGAAGTTGCACCTATTTTTAATACGCCTTCTTTAAGGCATAGTACTGCTCCTACTTGCTTTAGCAGGTCGAGCCCTATGATCCCATCAAATGTAGATAGGGAATCTAATAGGAAAAAAAATGTATCGTGTCCGAACATGGGAATTTTGCACTTTTGTGTGATGTTGTTCGAGCCATGAATGGAGTGCACGACGAAAGGGGTTTCGACAGGGAAGACGTCCTTTAGCCGATTATGCGGTCTAATGAAGTTTTTGGACGCACCCGTGTCGATTAGGAATGACATGTCTGTCCCTGCTATTCTGCGCCGAATGAACGGCAGCAGGGACCTCCCCCTAAAAAATTGACGTTGCCGCTACTGTCAGAGTCGGCGTCATCGTTAGCCTCATCTATCGCTTCCTGCGCTGCTTGCGCATAGGTCGCATCTTGGTCAGTGCTGGCCCTTAAAAGATTTATCTTTTGTCGTCTTTGGCCAGTCGCTCGATCAGAGCCGGCGGGACGTTTGTTACCCTGACCTTGAGGTTTCTGGTAGTTTGTTTGTTGCCTATACTTTGAGGACGATGGATCGATCTCCATGGGTTCTGGGGCTTTTTCGCCGCTGACCTGGGTTTTCCCCTGGTTGCTTTGGTTAGCATTTTGCGTCTGCTGATGCTGACGACTTTGCTGTCGTTGGTCGGGGCGTCCCTTTTCTTCTACGCCCCTAGCATAGCTTGTTGCGAAAGCGTACCTCTCATGATTTGCTTCAACCTCCTGTGCCAATGCGAGAGCTGTTGGCATATCAGGGGGGTGAGCGGAGAAGAGCACGTCGGTCAGACTGCGCTTTAGTCCGGAAATGAACACACGGAGCGCGTCATTCCTGAACTTTTCGCACATGCCCCTAGCTAGGCTGCTGTCGTAGGTCATGTTAGCTTTATTGGTTAACAAGTTAAGCTTTTTTTCTATCTCATCGTAATACTGCAGAATTATCATTCCGCCTTGCCTCAGCGTGCCCATTTGCTGCTCTATGACATGTATGGGTCTTTTGTCACTGTAGGTAAAGTCTAGTCTGGCTATGATCGCTTCAAAATTTAGTGGCGTACTGAATGATGCGCCCCTAATCTTTGTGCGAATTATGACCATAGCTTGGTAATGACGGGAGCTTCCGTCAAATCTTTTGAAAATTTTGTACGCTGCATGGGCTGCTTGTCTCCATGCCACGTATGTCTCCTGAGTTCCATGAAACTCAGGCACGCACTTCACTGCGTCGAGGGGCTCATAACAAGTGATTCCGTCCACTATCTCGACGTCTTTATAGACTCTGACTTCTGGTACTGAGAGAGGTGGGACTGGAATTTTAGAATTTACTAATGTTATTTGTTGTTGTAGCTCTTGTTTAAGAGCTTCCTCCCTTCTAGTGTACTCTTGTGCCTGCACCGTAAGTGCGCTTTGCACGGCAGTGTCAATTATAACTTTGAGGTGCTCAGGTTCCATGTCTGTGCTTTTGATTTGGCTGCTTGTTGTGGGTTGACTAACTTGATCTGACACTTGTAGGTCAATAAATCCTCCTATCAGACTTGCTAACGTTCTGGTACCAAGTTGGCGTCGTTTTTGTTTTTTGTTCGGTCTGTTTCTGTCCATTCGATTTTTGAAAAAAATTGCGATAGGACTACGGCATGAGTATTCTCCGAATTAAGACCCTCAAACTCACTTTACTTTATTTAGTTTCTACTTTTAGTTGACTTAGCTAAATTCTCACTTTGCAAATCACTTACATGTTATTTAGTTTTAGAAGTATCCCGCGCAGCCGTCGGGTTGGTGCTGGAGAATCAGGTCGTCTTGCCGCAGTCGAGTTGGTGCTGTAGAATTAGGTCGTCTTGCCGCAGCCGATGTGTTGAAGTTTCACTTCTGTATGTATGTCTAATTTTATTTTTATTTTGTCTTGGTTTTGTCTTTGTTTTGTCTTTGTTTTGTCTTTGAGCAGACGTTTTGATGTTCACTGCACTGATTTTGTTAAACAAAACACTTTTCAGTTTTCTTTTGGCAGAAAATGAAATTCACTTATTTATGCTTTTTTACGTTGGGCGCCAATTATGGAATTTAATATCATTGTCAGAGGCGTTAGCCAGCTCACTGATATAACTCCGTAAGGTTTGTGTTTAATATCGACAGCGATAGCTGGTCGAATTAAAGAGTGAGCAATAAGCGATTAGAATTGTTGCGAGCGGTACGCTGCGCGTTTATTGAATTCACAGTTAAGACTAACAATTAGAGAATTAAAAACTAAATCTGCGACCAAGCGCAGATTCGGCGCTGCCGCAGCGCTGCCGCCAGTGCATAGCCGCTGCTACCGTTGCGGGCGTCGCCGTTGGTGTTCTTGGAACACCAGCGGCGTTGGTCGTTGCTAGTGCAAAGCTGCTGCCGCCGTCGCAGGCGCAGGCGCTGTCGTTGGCGTTCTTGGAACACCAGCGGCGTTGATCGTTGCTAAAGCAAAGCCGCTGCCGCCGTCGCAGGCGCAGGCGCTGTCGTCGCTATTCATGGAACTCCAGCGCCGTTGACCGTTGCTGTTCTTCGAACCCCAGCGTCGTTGCTGGTGCTCCTCAGAGCTGCTGACGTGCGCCTTGTGTGTGGCGCCGTATTATCACGACGGCCGCTAACATTGTTGCGGTACATCCGCAGCTGCCGCTGAAGCTGCCAACATTGTTGCGACACATTCCTAGCTATCACTGTTGCGACACATTCGTAGCTACCGCTGGAGCTGTCATCATTGTTGCGACACATTCGCAGCTGTGACTCTGGGCGTGGACTTCGCAAATATGACAAGTCAGCACGCGCCCAGTGTCAGTGGTTAACTTATATACAAAACATATGCGCCATGCTATATACTCCCGTTCGGCCGCTGCTTTGAGCGACAGAACTCCAAGCCTTATTATGTACTTTAGGCTAAGTCCATTGTAAATAAAGACAGACGGATTCATTCTGAATTCGATCAACATACAAACCACACGAGTTGTATCTACTACAGTATAATGGTTTTGTTAAAATTTAGGTAACAGGCAGAAGGAGCCGTGACAGACCCCATAAAGTTAGAGTGACCATACGTCCTGGAATTCCGGGACATGTCCCGCTTTAGTCAAGACAACTGAAGAATTTTTTTGAGGAAAGCAGAGCAGATAAGCAGTTTTTTGCAACACAGTCGTCGATCGTCCCGGAATGGCCTGAGGCCGATCTGGTCACTCTACATAAAGTATATATATTATTGATCAGGGCGATGAGCTGAGTCGATTTTGCTCTGTCCGTCCGTCCTTCCGTCTGTCCGTATGTTTGAACGCGTCGATCTCGGAATCTATAAGAGCTAGAGACTTGAAACTTTTTATGTAGGTCCGTGTATAGCACATGCAGATCTATAACTTTAATCGTTTTAATGTTATCGATTAAAAACGAAATAAAAATCCAGTAATTAATTTATATCTCCTACACCTTTATAACTAGAGTATCAAAATTTTGCATTTAGTTTTATACATTTAGTTTTTGTATTCTATACAATTTTGATTTTTGCTATATTTTGGATACCATGCCCAATTCACCCCAAATTAAAAAAAAACGTTTTTCATGTACTAGAGACTTGTGCTTTGGCAAATACATACATGTGAATTACATAATCATGCTCTAAAAGTTTGATTACGGAACTCCATCTACAAAGAAACTTATTCAACAATTAAGTTCCCATAATATAACTCTTACTGCAGCCCAAGCGCAGTCGCTGCGTAAACTGCGCAGTCAGCAGAGCACGTTATATATATATTAAATAAACATAGAATGTTTGCAATATCGGCTTTTCGTAGGGTTCAGGGGAACTCCTAGTCGGGTACCTCCGACTCTGCACTGTTCACTTGTTCTTTCGTCATTGCCGTTGTCAATCTTTTATTCTTGTCTCTTTTTTTATATACTCATTCACAAAGTGAAATGAGTATATTTTGTTTTTTTGCAATGTCCGTCACGCTGTCCGTCCGTCTGTCCGTCCGTCTGTCCGTCTGTTCGATTGAACGCAAACCATTTGCACAGTTTTGAAGCTAGAGAATTGAAAATTGGAATATAATCGAATCGAATTATAAAGTGTCAAGACTCTCCCGATACGCCCACTAGGGGCGTGGCAAATCGGAAAATGCATTTTCCGATATCTCAGAAACACTACTTCTGGAAGTGCTAGAGAGTTGAAATTTAGAATGTATACTCGTGTTGACAACCCAAGATCAAAAAGCTATGGCTATGATATATCTACGCCCATTGGGGGCGTGGCAAATCGGGTAAAACTGTACCTTCTACAGTTTTAAAGTCCAAATTTGGCGCATAGGTTACTGCGCTGACACAGCGCACCGTCGTACCTATGCGCACAGAAAGTCCATTCGTAAAATGACGTGGTCTAGCATAGTCGGCATGATGAACACTGTCATCCGCGCTGCCTTCCCGGCGAGATTCACGTCCTCTTCACTTCCAGGGACAATCCGTCAGCCAACCTAATCAGTAACTAAACGTCTCGAATCGCCCTCTCTTTCTAGGCTGGTTAGTTGGTGCTTCCGCTGGATTCGCGAATGGCGCCGCCGGAATGTTCGGTCGCGACTCTGCCGGATGATATTCCGCCGGCTGCGAGCGGAACGGGTTGTTAGGCCGACTATCCGTTGGTTTCGCCAATGCAGGCTTCGCTCGTCCAGCCGTGGCGGTCTTCTCTAGATCAGACCCGTACATTGGGAAGATTGGATCTTCGCAGGGTTCAGGGTATCTCGTAGTCGAGCCGTCTCGATAACTCATCCCGTTTCCTTATTATCGATAAAAATCGATAACTTTCCTTCAGTTAAGCATACCGTAAGAGCTAGAAACTTCAAATTCACTGTGTAGATCCGTGTAATGAATGCGAACATTTTGTAATTTTTGGATTTTAGATGCCACGCTCCCTTCGCCCCCAATTCGAAAAATTCGTATTTCAAATACTAGAGACTTGCGCTTTGGCAAATACACACATATGAATGACATAATCACGCTGTGAAAGTTTGATTAAGAAAGTCCATCCACAAAAAAAGTTATTAAACATTTAATTTCCCATACAATAGGTATATTGCAGCCCGAGCGCAGTCGCTGCGTCAACTGCGCAGTCAGCAGAGCGCGTGCTTATGCGTGCGTGCGTATGCATGTATGTGTGTGTGTGCGTTGCTCGCAATAGTTGTATATGTAAAATAAGCATATAATGTTGGAATGTCTCGTAGTCGAGCCGTCTCGACTAGAGCACTCTTACTTGTTTAGCCTATCCTTATGAACTTTTTGTTCCCTATTTTTATACCCTGAACCCATTGAAAATGGGAAATCAGGGTATAATGGTTTTGTTAAAATGTATGTAACAGACAGAAGGAGGCGTGGCATAAAGTATATATATTCTCCATAAAGTATATATATTCTTGATCAGGGTGACAAGCCGAGTCGATTTAGCCCTGTCCGTCTGTCCGTCCGTCTGTCCGTATGTTTGAACCCGTCGATCTCAGAGTGTATAAGAGCTAGAGAAATTAAATTTTTTATGTAGATCCGTGTATAGCACGCGCAGATCGAGTTTGTTTAAAAATATCGATAAATTTCTCCGTTTTAAAGTTATCAATTTAAAACGTTATCGAAATTCAGTAATAAATTTATATCTCCCACATCTTTAGAGCTAGACTCTTCAAATTTCAGTGTTCAGTTTTCAGTATAATGTGTAGTTTATACAATTTTGATTTTTGTCACATTTTGGATACCGTCCCCCCTTTCCTTTCCTTCCCCCCAAATTTGAAAAAAAACGTGTTTCAAATACAAGAGATATGAATGACATTATCACGCTCTGATAGTTTGATTAAGAAAGTCCATCTGAAAAGAAACTTATTAAGCAATTAAGTTCCCATAATATAGCTCTGCCGCAGCCCTAGCGCAGTCGCTACGTAAACTGCTCAGTCAGCAGAACGCTCGTTTATGCGTGCGTGCGTATACATATGTGTATGTGTGTGCATGAATATATATATGTTGTATATATATATATATGTATATAAGCACAGAGTATTTGGAATATCGACTCATCGTAGGGTTCAGGCGATCTCCTAGTCGGGTACCCCCGACTAGAGCTTTCTAGATGAACTTTCTACTTTCTTTCATCTCAGCTCATCGAGCTGATCAAGAATATATATACTGTATGGGGTCTGCCATGTCTCCTTCAGATTATACCCTGATTTCCCATTTTAAATGGGTTCAGGGTATAAAATCAACCTCCAGCAGAGACACCTTACTAAAGACACCAAGCAAAGAAAGCAACCTACACAGAAGACATAAAAGAGCTTTATTAACATAATATATGAACATTGAAATACACAATTTAGTAACACAATTCCAAAAACTAAAAGGAACAGAAAGCTCAACAGAAAACAAGGAAGAACGTTGCAGTCGGGTGCTACCGTCTGCGGAATACTCATTCACACCCGCACAGCTCACGCTCATTACCTCGTCCCCAATTGGTTTGTACATATATAATTTTTTGAAAATCAATAGAGGAGATCTGCAGTAATATCGTCATAAAATTTTATTTTCTCACTGAGAATCGGAAAAATGTAGTTTTTTTTTTAGACATTTAGTGAAAAATGTACACTACTTTCTCGCAGCCACAAACGGTACTTCGGCCAACGGTCGCCGATAATCGACATGAGAGCGGCGCGAGCCAATCGCTGAATACATAAGAGCGACAGAGACAGACTAAGTCGGTCTCTGCGCCCTTTCCAGTAGCGAGGATCGCTACAATCGTACTCGCGTCGCTGTATGGAACAATACATGCAGGCACGCATATATATATATATAGTGACATATGTAGCCAATCCACACACACTTTGCTACAATCCACACAAACCGTGCCACAATTCACACAACCCGTGCTACAATCCACAAACGCTGCGCTACAAAGCACACTACACTTTTAATATAAGCAATCCACTAATTCTAGTAGTAGTCTACAATAGTTTTAAGTTTTATACTTCCATACTATCGAGGTATTATTAAGTAAAGGTATACTTTGTTACCGAATATTGATATTTGTAATTGGCGCAGCCGGTAGGATTTCGAAAAAAAAAAAATCCTTGAAAACTAAAATCCGTTTTCTTTAATCCACTTTTGGGATTAGCAAGCGAATAGCCGCAAAAGAATCGTGATATAAAAAGTTTTGGAAAATCATTTTTGATATCCGCCAAAGAACTTGCGTATGCAACACGTTACTAAAGAAAAACACAAGTAAGAGTGCTCTAGTCGAGACGGCTCGACTACGATATACCCTGAACCCTGCGAAGATCCAATCTTCCCAACATGATATGCTTATTTTACATATTATTATTTTATTACATATTATTTTACATATTGCGAGCAACGCACACACACAAACATGCATACGCACGCACGCATAAGCACGCGCTCTGCTGACTGCGCAGTCAGCGCGGCGACTGCGCTTGGGCTGCAATATGCCTATTGTATGGAAAATTAAATGCTTAATAACTTTTTTTGTGGATAGAGTTTATTAATCAAACTTTCACAGCGTAATTATATCATTCATATGTGTGTATTTGCCAAAGCACAAGTCTCTAGTATTTGAAATACGAATTTTTCGAATTGGGGGCGAAGGGGGTGTGGCATCCAAAATCCAAAAACTACATAATGTCCGCATTCATTACACGGATCTACGCAGTAAATTTGGAGCTCTTACGGTATGCTTAACCGAAGAGAAGTTATCGATTTTTATCGATAATAAGGAAACGGGATGAGTTATCGATAATCTAAAAAAACTCTTACTGCGTAGGCTATAGACGAGTATTCTCTGAAAATTTCAGATATCTAGCTTTTGTGGTTTAGGAGATGCTGCGTTCATACGGACGGACGGACGGACGGACAGACGGACAGGTCTATTTCAACTCAGCTCATCCAGCTGATCAAGATTATATATACTTTATGGGGTCTGACATGTCTCCTTCTGCCTGTTACATACATTTTCACAAAAACATTATACCCTGATTTCCCATTTTCAATGGGTTCAGGGTATAACAAATAAATATTTTTATACTCATTCACAAAGTGAAATGAGTATATTGATTTTGTGCAATGTCCGTCACGCTGTCCGTCCGTCTGTCCGTATGAACGCAAACCATTTGCACAGTTTTGAAGCTAGAGAGTTGAAATTTGGAATATATACTCGTGTATACCCTCGAATTATAAAGTGTCAAGATTTTCCCGATACGCCCACTAGGGGCGTGGCAAATCGGAAAATGCATTTTCCGATATCTCAGAAACCCTACTTTTAGAAGTGCTAGAGAGTTGCAATTTGGAATGTAGACTCGCGTTGATAACTTAAGATTAAAAAGCTATGGCGGATATATGGGGGCGCGGCAAATCGGGTAAAACTGTATCTTCTACAGTTTTAAAGCTAGAACTGGGTGGAAGTAATCGTAATGGTCGTGCCAACTTTTCCAATAACATTTCTAATGGACTAGCCTTCGTCACACGGTTAGTTGTACAATTGATTGCCAACTGCACCTCTCCTAACATATCCTGCCAAGACTGCGTTCCAGTTTTAGCCGCAGTCAGCATATTTTTCAACGTGCTCATGGTTCGTTCCACCTGGCACCATTTGCTGCACTAGCTCCAGTGGCAATCAAATGCAAGTTAATTTTTTGATCAGAACAGAATTGGCTAAAAATTGCTCCCGTAAAACACCTTCCTTGATCAGCTATTATTCGGCTTGGTACTCCAAATAATGAAACAGAGGGTTTAACAGCATTAATGCAACTATCACAAACTTATTTAAAATTATGACTAAGATACACAAATTTCGTAAAAGCATCTGTTGAGCTACCGAGATTTTTGGTATAGCTTTTTTATATATTTATAATTTATTTATTTCAATGTTCACAGTTTATTTTATTGTTCTATGCGTATATATTTTTGTATGTATGTAACTGCAGAGCTGCTGCGCACGAGCATCTGCCCAAAAACGATTAGCTAAGTATGACTTCCCAAATTGCACTGCTGCATTGATCTACGAGCGCCGGCTTGAGCCGCCTGCGTCGTGAGAACTAATGTGCATGTAAAGGGCGGAGAGCAAAACGGCATAAGTTGCCGAAATCTCTTAATGATATGCAAAGTTCTCTTAAATAGTAAAACTAGGTGTTGCTGCGCCCAACATCCTCCCCCCGTTGAAGCCTAGGCTTTAACAGAATCTTTAATGGGCAGCAGACACAGCTTGTTTGTAGCCCTTCTAATTTCGCCAGCCTCCGTTTTAAGTACGGCCACTCTTGCGACGCCGTCGCTTCCAGGGATGAGTTCGACTATCCTGGCCAACGGCCACTTCAGCGGTGGCAGATTCTCGTCCTTTACGAGAACCACATCACCAACCGATAAGCCAGGTTGAGATACTCTCCATTTTGCTCGCTGCTGCAAAAGGTTCAAGTACTCCTCTCGCCAGCGTGTCCAGAATACCTGCTGAAGATAGCTCACACGCTGCCAGGCATCCAAACGATTAAATTTGAGCCCTGTAAGGTTAGGCTCACTGAAGGATGAAGGAGGGCCGCCATTAAGGAAATGCGCAGGCGTCAATACGTCTAAATCTGCTGGATGCTCTGAAATCGAAACTAAAGGTCGAGAATTGCAGACCAACGTGCGAAGCTCATCATAGGCCAGGATAGCAGGACCAGCAGGTCGGTAAAAATTATGTTTCGCTGTCTTCACTGCAGCCTCCCACAAACCACCAAAGTGAGGAGATCGTGGAGGGATGAAATGCCATTCTATTGAGTCAGCTAGACAGAAGTCCTTCACTGCATTCTGATGAGCATATGACAGAAACAGACGTTTCAACTCCTGAAGTTGGTTGCGGGCACCAAGAAAATTGGTGGCATTGTCAGACCAAATTTGACTTAGCTTTCCTCGAGTGCATATGAACCGCTGTAGAGCATGCAGAAATGCAGTAGTGGTTAAGTCCTTGACCAGTTCCAACCATATAGCCTTCGTAGCAAAACAGATAAAAACACAGACGTAACATTTTACAGGAGCCTTATTTCGTGCCTCAGGCTTGTAAAAGAAAGGTCCGCAAAAATCGATCCAGTCACCCAAAATGCACGACAGCCTTCGACGCGATCCTTGGGAAGATCTGCATTATGTGCTCTACTAGTCGCGGTTTGGCCCGAAAGCATATCACGCATTTATGAATCACACTGGTTACAGTTTTTCTGCCACCAATTGGCCAATACTGGGATCGAATCAACGCTAGCACTGCTCGGGGCCCTGCGTGCAGGTTCCTCTGATGGTAATGCATGATAATGGCCCGAGTTACTGGATGACTTCTGGGTAAGATGATTGGATGGCGACTATCGAAGTTCAATGTAGAGTTTTTGAGACGACCATCCACACGTAGCAGCTCAAATTCGTCAAAGAATGGCGACAAGGAGGCAAGACTGCTGGATGATGAAACAGTTCCTTTAGTTTGAAGTGTGTTTATTTCTTCCCAAAGATGAGCTCGTTGAATCACCCGCAACAGTATATGTGTGCCGGTTCGGATGTCTCTGATAGTGAGTCCTGGACCACGAACTTTATGATTAAACTTCGCTACATATGCAAAGATACGCTGCAGACGACTAAAAGAGTTCGCATACTTTCAATCCATAGAGGCATCGCAGACTGACCGCCCTACGAGAAGAGAAGTTTTCTCTGGAAGCACCGAGACTGGCCACTGCGATCTGGGCTTAGAGATGAAGTCAGGACCGCTAAACCAAAGAGATGATGCGTTCAACTTGAGATAATATGTCAGCGGGACTTAAAAAAGTAGGTACGTAGTGCCACTCCATTGTAGATGTGAGATCCTGTATCGTGGCGATGCGATTTGCAACAAATACATTGAAGCGTCCGGGTTCGTCATTGATCCAGGATAATACGACAGTAGAGTCACACCAGCAGTGAAACTGACCTGTGAAAATTCCCAAGCCAGCTACTTCATCCATCAGACGTGCTAGTAACTCTGCTCCACATAATTCCAGCTTCGGAACCGTAAGCGTCTTTGAGGGAGAGACTCGAGACTTTGAGCAAATTTACCTGCTAATGCCAGGTTGCCCCTTGGATACGATGTAGATACAGGCTCCATAAGCGTCGATGCTGGCATCACAGAATCCATGGACCTCTACCTTCTGTCCTGGAACTATCACCAGCCTGGGGAATGCAGTCCTAAGGCCGCTGCCAAAGTTACTGCAAATGTCAAGCCATGCAGTCTGAAGTGCCGAAGGAAGACTCTCGTCCCAATTAAGCTTATGCCTCCACAGCTGCTGTAAGAATATTTTTGCCTTTGTTATTACTGGGCCGACCAGTCCAATGGACGAAAGCACAGAACGTCTACAGGGCTTGCAGCTCGAGTCCAGAGCCAAATATGAAAACAAAAGTTGATCAGATGCTGGATCCCATTCAAGGCCAAGTGTCTTTGTAATGTCGCTGCCATCATTGAACTTTATAAGAGATTCCTTGTCGCAATCTGTCACGCCGTCCAGCACCATGGGATGGCTTGAACACCACTTCCTTAATTTGAATCCTCCACCTGCCAAAATTCCAGTGGTCTCCTGCATGACACGCCTTGCTTCTTCGACTGATTTTCCTCCAGAGATCAAATCGTCGACATAAAAATCGCGAAGCAACACTTCTGAGCCGAGTGGGAACGCATCTCGTTCATCTATAGCGAGTTGGTGCATGGCACGCACCGATAAGAATGAAGCCGGTTTCGTTCCATAAGTTACAGTGTCCAACTTAAACACTTCTAACTCATCGCCAGGTGAATTTCTCCAAAGAATACATTGTAGATAGCTGTCCGGTTCAGGCACCTTCACGCAGCGATACATCTTGCAGATATCTCCGGTGAGTGCAACTGGATAGGCTCGGAAACGCAATAATATGTTGATCATGTTCGGCTGAATGACAGGACCTGACATTAGAACTTCATTTAGTGAGTAGCCACTTGATGAAGCAGCTGACCCATCAAAAACGACACGAAGCTTAGTGGTTGTACTGTCTTCCTTCAGGACGCAGTGATGCGGAAGAAAATATCTGCAATTCGCGAGGAACACGCGACATGTGACCCAGCTCAGAGTACTCTTTCATGAATGCTGAGTATTGAGTCTTTATATGAGGCAAGCGACTTAATTTCCTCTCCAAATTGAGAAATCTGCGCCGCGCCTGCTGATAAGACTCACCGAGAAGCTCACACTTAAGCTTGACAGGCAAGCGCACTGAGTATTGGCCATTGGCTACTCGAGTATAATTCCTTACAAAATGTGCCTCGCAGTCCAAGTCTTCTTTGCTGATCCTTACGACGGAGTCATTGCAGCTCTCAACCTCCCAGAAACGCCGAACGAGACTGTCCAACTGGGCGTCAGAACCAGAGTCTGTATCTGGCTCTGAAGGTACCTTCGAAGTCACAAGCACGGTGTTAGGGCTGCGAACTCCGCCTCCAGACACAATCCAACCAAGACGAGTCTTCTGTAAAAGTGGCAGTCCAGGCAGCAACTTGATTTGACCCACACAGAGCAACTCATAGAAAAGGCTAGCTCCGATAAGCAAATCTATTCGCTGCGGAATATGAAAAGCTGGATCAGCCAGAGTTATGTTTGGCGGTATGTTCCATGTGCCTATGTTCACATCAGAACAGGGCTGTCTGCCAGTTACATTCGAGACTATCGTGGCTGTGAAGCTATTTGCATACATGGAGTCGTGAGACCGAAGAGTGACGCAAACCGTACTTCCATCGGTGGCCACCTTGCAGTCGCCTAAACCATAGACAGCTGAGGATGACTTTGTCCTTTTGAGCTGCAATTGATGGGCGCATCTAGCTGTAATAAGATGCAGTTGTGAGCCTGAATCCAAAAGTGCACGACAAGGAACTAGTTCACCAAACCGATTTTTTACCAGGACCACTGCGGTCCCCAGGAGCACAACATCGCTGATCAGATCTTGGGCTAGGAGAGTAGTAGATGGGGCCGGGGGTTGCGTAGGAATGCCCTGCATCATTGATAACGATGAATGTTGCTTTGACAGAGCTACTGCTTGTGATGTGCTGGAGTTGCCGAGGTGGAGAAGCGTGTGATGCTTTCAAGCAGTATAAACATAGTCAAGCCCTTTTGACGTCATTCAGGCGTAGACTAGGTGACAAGTATGCAAATCTTGAGCATTTGTAGATAGTATGCTCTGGCGTATTGTAAAAGACACAACTCTGTGCACTGTGGTCCGTTACATGGAATGCTTACCTGTTGGTGACAAATTTGCTACTACTATTCACAGGCTTGCTGGATGAATAGTTCATCATAGCAAACTCCATCGATTCCAAGGTCCGGCAACGGAGCTCAAGAAATGAAGAAACTTCTTCGCATGTAGGTATACGAGATGCCGCCTCTGAATCCTCCAACTTCTCTTCCCACTTAGCTTGTGTGGCCGCATCGAACTTCTGTAGCAGCACCTGAGCTATCATGGCGCTGGCTATCTGCTCTGTTGTGCCCAGGCTGCTGAGTGCACGCATATGCACACTGAAGCTGTCCGATAGTTCTCGCAACTTGCTGGTAGATCCGTTCTCTACCCTCTTCAGCCCCAAGATCTTTACGATGTGTGCCTGGAAAATTAAACGTCGGTTATCATATCTTTGTTTCAATAGGGTTATGGCCTCCGTATAGTTATCGTTCGAAATCTCCAAAGAGCGAACTGTGTCCAACGCTGCACCGTCTAGACAGGATCGTAAATATTGAAGCTTTTCCATGTTGTTGACTTCGGGTCGACTATCAATGATTGTTGAAAACATTGAGTAGAAATCGGCCCATTTTTCATATCCACCGCTGAACGTAGGTAATTTTAATGGCGGCAGCGCAGGTGCGGAATGTAGTTTGGGAGCGGGAGCCTGCATATGCGTCATTGGTCTACTAAGCGTGGAACTATGAGGCACTTGAGTGCTGCGACTCTGAATTTCCGACAATATTAAGTCATCGAAATCCATGCGCAAGTCACTGTGCATCTCATCAAAATCAAGCTCCTCTAGGTGGTCGTGGGCTTCACCAAAGTAACTGCTTAACTTGCCAATATGCTCCAATAAAACTGTTAAGGTGCTGTCACTGTGATCGGTAAGCGCCTCCGCTTCAACCTTAATTTGCAACCTTTTTAAGCGCTCAAATACCGATTTAACCTTGAGCTTATAAAAACTCACTCGCTCTTCAGGCGCAACTGTACTAGCTTCAAAATTCGCCATGACGAGTAAACGTCGCACACAAGAAGTAACGGTATGGCTTGAAAGTGTTGGTATGCAAATGACAGCAGAAGTATGAGTTGATAGCTGTACGTGTTTGTCTGTAAATGAACGTGTATGAATTAACGCGCACCGACACGGTTTTTATGGAAGCGACTGTACTGCTGGCGAACGGAACGAGTGCAATGGCAACGAGAGAACAGTAACGGCACAAGCGTAACTACACAGAGCTTATGCGCGCTGTAATCGAAGAATGAGCGCGAGCTAAGGCGAGAATCGCAGTTCAGAAATGAATTTAAATTGTTTTATTAATTAGTTTATTACAAATTCTTTATTAAATCGCCACTATTGAATGCCTGTATGCATTACAACTAATGCACGCACAATAGCTGGTACTGTTTTTATGGACGGCACTGTATTGCAAGTCGAATGGAATGTGTGTCTGACGACTATGTAATAAGTAGCGGCACAAAGCAATTGACATAAAACGGTTTTTGCGCAAACGGAACTTGCAAGAACTTATATATATTTATATATATATATATATAGATCATGTCGGGGTCACCAAATGTTGAGCTACAGAGATTTTTCGAATAGCTTTTTTATATATTTATAATTTATTTATTTCAATGTTCACAGTTTATTTTATTGTTCTATGCGTATATATGTTTGTACGTATGTAACTGCAGAGCTGCTGCGCACGAGCATCTGCATAAAAACGATTAGCTAAGTATGACTTCCAAATTGCACTGCTGCATTGATCTACGAGCGCCGGCTTGAGCTGGCTGCGTCGTGAGAACGAATGTGCGTGTAAAGGGCGGAGCGCAAAACGGCACAAGTTCCCGAAATCTCTTAATGATATGCAAAGTTCTCTTAAATAGTAAAACTAGGTGTTTCTGCGCCCAACAGCATCTACTTGAACAATTACGTACTCCTTCCGGTCACTCTTGCCACTTGGTTCAAAGGTTTTTGCAGTATCTTAAGCAAGAGAAAAATCTTTTAATTTACTCACAATTTCGGCTATGTCCGAGTCTCTAAACTGTTCAGCAATGAGCCAATTGCTTGAAATTTCAGCCAGGTTAACTCTCTTCTCAATCACCTAGAGCTTTGTGAGGAGCAATATAGACGGGCACGTAGTGTATGTATAAGTGCATGTATTTGCTGTGCACTTATGCATATATGCGTCCCTGCATGTATTGTTCCACACAGCGACGCGAGTACGATTGTAGCGATCCTCGCTACTGGAAAGGGCGCAGAGACCGACTTAGTCTGTCTCTGTCGCTCTTATGTATTCAGCGATTGGCTCTCGTCGCTCTCACGTTGATCATCGGCGACCGTTAACCGAAGTACCGTTTGTGGCTGCGAGAAAGTAGTGTACACTTTCACTCGTATGCCAATAACGGTGCTTTGGCCAATGAGAGGGTGTCACGCAGATTTGGGCGATTTGTCGTCGCGAAGCAGGGCCTGCGCCGCTGCTATAAAAAGGCGCCTGCAACTCGGCACCGGGTCAGTCAAAAACGTGAAAGAGAAAGTGAAAGTATTGAGTGCCGAAGGAACAAGAAACGCGAGTGAAGACGTGATCAGCCAAGGAGCAGTGATTTAAGAAGGATATTGCTGCCAAGGACTTCGAGTGAATGGATAATTGTACCTCCAAAGTGGGATGATGTATATCCTCAGGTAAACAAAAAGGTGAAAAACAGAATGTGCGTTTTTAAGCCCGAACGGTATAGATAAAAAATGTATATTGACCGGAGTGTAAGGGAATTTGGTAATACCCGCTGGCCATATAAAAACACGTAAAATAAACTCCTTAACTCCTTGCGTAAGGTCTAATTATTTTTCATTTTAACAGTTCGTTAATTTTTATACTCATTCACAAAGTGAAATGAGTATATTGGTTTTGTGCAATGTCCGTCACGCTGTCCGTCCGTCTGTCCGTATGAACGCAAACCATTTGCACAGTTTTGAAGCTAGAGAGTTGAAATTTGAAATATATACTCGTGTATACCCTCGAATTATAAAGAGTCAAGATTTTCCCGATACGCCCACTAGGGGCGTGGCATATCTCAGAAACACTACTTCTAGAAGTGGTAGAGAGTTGAAATTTGGAATGTATATTTGTGTTGACAATTCAAGATAAAAAGCTATGGCGGATATATCTACACCCATTGGGGGCGTGGAAAATCTGGTAAAACTGTATCTTCTACAGTTTTAAAGCTAGAACGCCCAAATTTGGCACGTAGGTTACTACTACGATCCTATGAAGATCGACCAAAAACCTATATATCCACGCCTACTAGGGGCGTGGCATATCGGATCTGACTATATAGTGATTTTTCAAATTCTGTAATATTTTTAGCACTATGAATTCTAGAGACTTGAAACTTGGTATATATACGCGGGTTGGCAACCCAAATTGAAAAAAATATGGCGGATATATATTCGCCCACAGGGGGCGTGGCAAACCGTAAAAGCTTATATCTCCTACAGTTTTAGAACTCTAGAAGCTTCAAAATTGAAATGAATGAGTTACTAGTGAGTTCCTCTATCGATGACCCAAAAATAATTTTTACGTCTCTTTTGGGGCATGTCCGGCTAAAAGATACCCTGTAATTTTCGCATTTTTCAAGCGTAAGTATTCAAATTTCACACTTACGTTACCCTTCACTAATTCTAAGAACTGGCCAAAAATTATATGTCTACGCCCCACTGGGGGTGTAACAAAATATAAAATATATGTATATGTCGGCGCGTACTAAGTTTGTATGTGTGTGGTATATATATATATATATATACATAGTGACATATGTAGCCAATCCACACACACTTTGCTTAAATCCACACAAACCGTGCCACAATTCACACAAACCGTGCTACAATCCACAAACGCTGCGCTACAAAGCACACTACACTTTTAATATAAGCAATAAACTAATTCTCAACTGCTTAAAGCTTAACAAGAGTGGCAAGGCGTAGTAGTCTACAATAGTTTTAAGTTTTATACTTCCATACTATCGAGGTATTATTAAATAAAGGTATACTTTGTTACCGAATATTGATATTTGTAATTGGCGCAGCCGGTAGGATTTCGAAAAAAAAAATATCCTTGAAAACTAAAATCCGTTTTCTTTAATCCACTTTTGGGATTAGCAAGCGAATAGCCGCAAAAGAATCGTGATAAAGTTTTGGAAAATCATTTTTTGATATCCGCCAAAGAACTTGCGTATGCAACACGTTACTAAAGAAAAAAATAAATATTTTTATACTCATTCACAAAGTGAAATGAGTATATTGGTTTTGTGCAATGTCCGTCACGCTGTCCGTCCGTCTGTCCGTCTGTCCGTATGAACGCAAACCATTTGCACAGTTTTGAAGCTAAAGAGTTGAAATTTGGAATGTAGACTTGTGTTGACAACTTGTTTTAGTTTATCTTTAAGTTTGACTCTCGATTTGTCGATTTTCTTTTTTAAAAAATAAATAAATAAATAAAAATAATCATTATGATCAGTATATGACATAATTATACCTAAACCCGATGAACTGAGTTCAAATAGCACTGTCCGTCCGTCCGTCCGTGTGAAAGAAAACCATTTCCACACTAATGAAGCTAGAGACTTGAAATTTGGAACATAAACTTATGGATACCTTCGAATTATAAAAGATTTTCCGATACGCCCACTAGGGACGTGGCAAATCGGAAAAATCTTTATCTTGTATGAGTATTCCGCAGTCGGTAGCGCTCGAAAGCAACGTTCTTACTTGTTATACTCATTCACAAACTGAAATGGGTATATTGGTTTTGTGCAATGTCCGTCACGCTGTCCGTCCGTCTGTCCGTCTGTCCGTATGAACGCAAACCATTTGCACAGTTTTAAAGCTAGAGAGTTGCGATTTGGAATGTAGACTTGTGTTGACAACTCAAGATGAAAAAGTTATGGCGGATATATCTGCGCCCATTGGGGGCGTGGCAAATCGGGTAAAACTGTATCTTCTACAGTTTTAAAGCTAGAACCCAAATTTGGCACGTAGGTTACTGCGACGATCCTATGATGATCGACGAAAAAATATATGTCCACGCCTACTAGGGGCGTGGCAAATCGAATCTGACTATAGTGATTTTTCAAATTCTGTAATATTTTGAGCACTATTGATGCTAGAGACTTGAAATTCGGTGTATATACTTAGGTTGACAACCCAAGATGAAAAAGATATGGCGGATATATCTACGCCTATGGGGGGCGTGGCTAACCGCAAAAGTTTATAGCTTCTACAGTTTTAGAGATAGAAGCTTCAAAATTAGATGGTTGTGTTACTGTGATTGTGAGCTCCTCTATCCCAAAAATAATTTTTACGCCTTTTTGGCGGTGTGTCATACCAAAATATACCCTGTAATTTTCGCAGTTTTTGAGTGTAAGCATCCAAATTTAAAATTAATATAACACTAAACCGCTTTTAAGGAGTGGTCCAAAATTATATGTCTACGCCTTCTGGAGGCGTGGCAAATCGGGAGATACTGTATCTCTTACTATTTCTCAGTGAGAAACTCAAAATTTTATGGCGATTTTACCGTTGATTTCCTCTATTGGATTGCAAAAAAAATAAATATATGCCGTATCTGAATGATATTCTGGCGCTATAATCAGATGTTATGCTGTAATTGCCGCCTATTGCTCCAGTAGTGTTGGAGAAGAACTGAAAGTTTGTATTAAGTTTTAGGAATCGCTCAATGATTCCACGCCATGCTTTTTTGAAAAGCAAATTGAATATTCCCCTGAAGGTAATCGACGATGATTTTGTAAGAAATGTTGTTCGCCTTAGCGATTGACTTGAAGACGTACTCCACTACCCAAAATTGCCTCACCAAATCACCAACCCGAATACTGTGAGTGGCGTCGTCCGAAGCTTATTGAGAGATTGACTTGAAGACGTACTCCACTACCCAAAATTGCCTCACCAAATCACCAACCCGAATACTGTGAGTGGCGTCGTCCGAAGCTCTTTCGGTTGCGATAAATGACAAAAGTTTGGGGGTCTGTTACCCGCCACCTGAAATGATCCAGAATTTATACAAAAACTACTCAAAAATAGTCTTCTGAGCTTAGAATTTAGCCCGCGAACGTTTTGATATAACTATGCCACGCCCCTTGTTAGTCCCAGGGTCCCTGCTCGGGTGCCACTTGTAAAGTTACAAATCTGGCCGCGGTGCAGACTCAGTCTCCCACGACCAGCACTCACAAGAATATTTCTTAAGTGCGGGACGCCTCTCTCGCAGGGGGTGGCAACTCCTTTTCGGCCGTTATCTCCTTCGTCCTCATTATCAGTTCTGCGCGGCCACAGCGCACCGTCGTACCTATGCGCACAGAAAGTCCATTCGTTAAATGACGTGGTCTAGCATAGTCGGCATGATGAACACTGTCATCCGCACTGCCTTCCCGGCGAGATTCACGTCCACTCTCATCATCCTCTTCACTTCCAGGGACGATCCGTCAGCCAACCTAATCAGTGACTGCACGTCCTGTACCTCTCCTCGAATCGCCCTCCTGCGCACGCACTCTTCACTCATGAAGCTACGCTTGGTTCCGTTGTCGATTGTGGCATCTATACGTCGACCCGCAATCTCCACCATCGCGATGATTCTCCCCTCTTCGACCACTAACGGGCACTCCTTCGCAAATGGCGCCGCCGGAATGTTCGGTCGCGACTCTGCCGGATGATATTCCGCCGGCTGCGAGCGGAACGGGTTGTTAGGCCGACTATCCGCTGGTTTCGCCAATGCAGGCTTCGCTCGGCCAGCCGTCGCCCTCTTCTCTAGATCAGACCCGCACATTCTCATATTCCGCCGACATCTGAATTAACTGTGCGAGCGACGTAAAGTCATGGCGTCTCACGTGCAGTCGCATTAGCAGCCTAATCTCTACGAGATAGTCTTTGAAGCTCTCTTCTCCATGCTGCAGACGCGATCTGATCTGATCTTCGATGCGTTCAAAATATTGCGGCGGCAGGAAGAAGTCCAGAAATCCGCTTTTGAACTCAGGCCAGGTCACGTCCCTTAACCCGCTGGTAAGGAACCATCTAGCGGCTTTGTCCACGAGCACTTCGTTCATTACTCTAGGCATACGGTCGAGGTCGATGCCGTATGTGATGGACCGCTCAGTTTAATTTTTTCTTCCTCGTTTAATTTTTTCTTTTTTTTTAACTTTGTTCCACTGTACACATGCTCTCTTCAATGTTGGTCATGCTCATCTCCTTTTTATACTCATTCACAAAGTGAAATGAGTATATTGGTTTTGTGCAATGTCCGTCACGCTGTCCGTCCGTCTGTCCGTCTGTCCGTCTGTCCGTCTGTCCGTATGAACGCAAACCATTTGCACAGTTTTGAAGCTAGACAGTTGAAATTTGGAATATATACTCGTGTATACCCTCGAATTATAAAGTGTCAAGATTTTCCCGATACGCCCACTAGGGGCGTGGCAAATCGGAAAATGCATTTGCCCATACCTCAGAAACACTACTTTTAGAAGTGCTAGAGAGTTGCAATTTGGAATATATACTCGTGTTGACAACTCAAGTTGAAAAAGCTATGGCGGATATATCTACGCCCATTGGGGGCGTGGCAAATCGGGTAAAACTGTATCTTCTACAGTTTTAAAGCTAAAACGCCCAAATTTGGCATGTAGGTTACTGATACGATCCTATGAAGATCGACAAAAAATCTATATATCCACGCCTACTAGGGGCGTGGCAAATCGGATCTGACTATATAGTGATTTTTCAAATTCTGTAATATTTTGAGCACTATTGATGCTAGAGACTTGAAACTTGGTATATATACTCGGGTTGACAACCCAAGTTGGAAAAGATATGGCGGATATATCTACGCCCATAGGGGGCGTGGCAAACCGCAAAAGTTTGTAGCTCCTACAGTTTTAGAGCTAGAAGCTTCAAAATTGGATGGTAAGTTACTGGTGAGCTCCTCTATCGATGCCCCAAAAATAATTTTTACGCCCCTTATGGGGTATGCCCGGCTAAAAAATACCCTGTAATTTTCGCATTTTTTGAGTGTAAGCATCCAAATTTCACACTTACGTTACCCTTCACTACTTCTAAGAACTGGCCAAAAATTATATGTCTACGCCTACTGGGGGCGTGGCAAATCGGGAAAAACTATACGTTTTTTCTGATTCTCAGTGAGAAAATCAGATTTATATACAGATATTACTGCTGATCTCCTCTATTGATTTCCAAAAAATTATATATGTACAAACCAATTGTGGGCGTGGCAATGGGCGTGATCTGTGGGGGTGTGAATGAGTATCCCGCAGTCGGTAGCGCCCGACTGCAACGTTCTTACTTGTTTTTTTTTAACTTTTCTTACTGTAACCTTGGTGCTCTTGTTCTCGTTGCCGTTGTCTCGTTTCTTCTTTCTTTTTCTTAAAAAAAAAAAATTAACTCAAAAAACATCGCTGTGAACCACTGTTTACTTGTTCTTGTTCTCGTTGCCGTTGTCTCCTCTCTTTTCTTGTGCCTTCTTTTCCTTTTTTTTTTCAAAAAAAACTCATAAAAAAAACACGCTCTGTGTCACTGTTCACTTGTCGTCTTTGCCGTTGTCCCTCTTTATTCTTGTTTTTTTTTATTCCCTTTTTTTTCTCACAAAAAAAAAATTTTAAACAAGTACGAAAGCTCTAGTCGGCGGTACCCGACTAGGAGATCCCCTGAACCCTGCGAAGAGCCGATACTCCAAACATTCTATGCTTATTTAACATATACATGTATACAAGCAATACATGCACACACATACAGTATCGGCTCTTCGCAGGGTTCAGGGGATCTCCTAGTCGGGTAACGCCGACTAGAGCTTTCTTACTTGTTCTTTAAATAGTTTTGTAAAGACGAGTTATAACACTAACCATACAACACATAGATGAGACAACTAGAACAAGCGTTTTCAACATACAAACGTTTTAACTTAACAACCCACACATGCACGACTGAGTTTCGGTCACGATTGTGTTATGGTAGGTTACCGAAAATTCGTGTGCGGGCGCTGATCTTTGTATGAAAATCAAGCAACTTTGACACTGTTATCTATCTTAAAGCCAGTAGACAAAACAAAAACGTAAAGTGCCGCTAGTTACTAGGTCTATATAGATTCCCAAATCCGGCAATATAAGGGTTTTACTAATTATTTTTGTGCTTAGCCGTTTTCTATGCAGTTATCGCTCAGGTAATTCTTTGACCGCGTTTACTTTCGTGTTGAAAGTTTAAGTGCGTCAGGTAATTAAACTTAAATGTTTTTAGCCTATTACCCGATATACTTCACAGAATTAAATAAATTTTTTAGTTAGAGCACTGCTATGATTTTTTTTTTATTTTCGATTTGAAAATATTTATGGCTCTATGTTACTATAGTAATTAATTTATTAATAATAAATTAACTAATATGTAGCTGTAAGTATTTATGAATGCATGTACATTCAATATGTGTGAAGTGAATTTGGATGTCGACAAACCCAAAACCCAAAATGTTTCTACAGGCAGGCAAATGCTCATACATGTGAGGAACTGTAGCGGTAAGTCACTGTAAGTGTGTGTGCATGTTCGTCGCGAAAACATATTCGTTATACGCCTCAACGCTTTCATACCCTTTAAACAAATAATCATGAAAATGTTAACATTTTCTATGACCGTGGCAAACCCTTTCAACAATTTGGTATACTCTACTCTCCCAAGAGAAGACATTGGAGCTCAGCGAGCAAATTTCAATTTTTGTGGCTTGCTGCTGGTGCGAACATTCATATATATTTGTGAGAGAAGAGAGCGGATAATAAATATATATGTGAGAGAGGAGATCAGGGAATAAGCACACAGAGTTGTGTAGAAGGGCTTTATATATAGATTGACCATTTCGGCTGAGCACTCGCAGCGCAATGATTTTGCAGACATATATGTTCGTTGCTCGAAGCTAACCGAAGCCAACCGAAGCTCAGTCGTGCATGTGTGGGTTCTTAAGTTAAACCGTTTGTATGTTGAAAACGCTTGTTCGAGTTGTCTCATCTATGTGTTGTAAGGTTATGGGTTATAATTTATTACCTCAATTTCGATAGCGTTTTTAATCGATATTAAAATGGGAATAACTATTGATTATTTGAAACAAATTCGATCTGCGCGTACAGGCGGACAGAGCTTAATACTTACTAAGCCATTATACCGTGATTTCAAATTTCCAAGAGAAAAAGATAAAAACAAAAATTACAGTATTACATAATCAGCACATAGAGAAAAAGCAGATGACTCAACGATCGCCGACGGATAAAGTATTTAAGCAGAAAGCAATACATTAAGCGGTTACACGGGACACATTCACAAAAGTGAATTGATTACAGACGTGTTCATACATTTTATAAACCATTCAGCTTTATAGCAATAATTTAAGTAATCAAAAGTACAAAAATATTAAAAATTTATTTTTTTTAGATTGTCATCGTTACCAAATTATTTTATTCCTGATGATGGGGATATCCAGTCGTATTTAGATCAAATTCAAATGTGGCCCAATTTCGATAAACCTGACGCATTTGGACAGCACTCAAATGCCGATATCGCATCCTTAATTGGCGAAACGAGAATGCTTTTTTCGACTCTTCTTTCTATGCAAGTTCAATCGTCTGGATCGGATGGTGCAGACAATGCTGAAAATAAAGTTTCTGATTTGGCAAAGGATATATTAATAAACACACCTGATGAAATCAATTATGAACAGACCGCTAAGATAATCGGAATATTTCGTACACCTTTAGAAGTCGTTTTGCTACAAGAAATAGAAAGATATAACGCTTTGTTGGATGATATGCGAACTCAATTACGAAATTTACGGCGTGGAATACAAGGGTTAGTGGTAATGAGCTCAGATTTGGAAGATATATATACGGCAGTGTCCGATGGGCGTGTTCCATTTCAATGGCTCAAAGGTAGGCGTCCAATTTAAAATTCTTTACCATAATTAAAATTTTATTTATTAACATCTAGCTTATAATTCGCTTAAGCCTTTGGCTGCATGGGCACGCGATTTGTCATTTCGGGTAGCACATTTTAATAACTGGGCCAAAACACTTCGTTCACCTTCTCTATTTTGGTTAGCCGCCTATACTTTTCCTACTGGATTTCTCACAGCTGTGTTACAAACTTCAGCTCGTTCTACTAAGACTCCCATTGATGAATTATCGTGGGAGTTCTTTGTTTTTGTTGAAGAAGATGCGAACGCTACTCGCATAATTCGGGAAGGTGGTGGAGCATATGTGCACAATTTATATCTTGAAGGAGCAGGTTGGCTGCGTAAAAATCAATGTCTTCAAGATTCACTTCCTATGGAACTGATTTGCCCATTACCAGTTATCCATTTCAAGCCAGTGGAAAATCTTAAGAAGAGATCCAGGGGTATTTACCATTGCCCTGCCTATTACTATCCAATTCGCTCAGGATCATTTATAATCGCCGTTGACTTAAAGTCTGGACTCGAAAAGCCGGAATATTGGATTAAACGCGGTTCAGCAATACTACTAAGCTTAGCAAATTAATCCTAAAAATCTGATATAATTTAATTTAATTGTAATATTCAGTTGTATTCGATTTAATAAATAAAACTTCTCTGTCTACACAAAATTCGCTTAACTAAGTATTAGATGAAAATTATTGTATTAAAGAATCTAAACATTAATTACTTTTAAGCAAATATCCAAAAGCCAAGTAAACATAATCTGTACACTGGCTTCACATATATTTAGTATTCCTCCAATCAACCCTGTCATAGCATGCTATTATATCTGTTCAAAAATATCGCGACTTTGTTTTTTTTTTCGAAAGGTATTTATTCATCAATTTGAATTTTTTCTCCTTCAAAGTAATCTCCATTAGATATTTTACACTAGTACCAACGTTTATTCCAATCCTCCGAAGCACTTTAAAAAGTCTTTTTTTGTTAATTTGTTCAGCTCCTCCTACGATACCGTCTTTAGCCCATCAATGGTAGCGCATCGTCGCCCTTTATGGGCCTATTCTGTTTCTGGAAGAAGAAAAAGTCACAGGTCAGATCTGGGAAATACGGTGGCTGCGGCATTATTAGTGTATTTGTTTTAGACAAAAAATCGTTCACTTATGAGACGAAATCGAGCTATTTTGGTTCGAATTTTTCGGCGATCCGTCTCATGCCCAAATCATTGTTAACAAGTAAGAAAGCTCTAGTCGGAGCTACCCGACTAGGGGATCCCCTGAACCCTGCGAAGAGCCGATATTCCAAACATTCTATACTTATTTAACATATACATATATACAAGCAATACATGCTCACGCACATACACACATACACATACGAATAAGCACGCGCTCTGCTGACTGCGGAGTTAGCACAGCGACTGAGCGTGGGCTTCGCTCATAGTCTTTACTATGTGAAACGATGTTTAATAAAATCTTTTGTAGATGAACTTTCT
Source organism: Drosophila nigricruria (assembly GCA_037075265.1). Lineage (NCBI taxonomy): Eukaryota > Metazoa > Arthropoda > Insecta > Diptera > Drosophilidae > Drosophila > Drosophila nigricruria. Next base: position 348,388 of record JBAMCI010000098.1, on the reverse strand, counting down.
TAATCAAACTTTCGGTGTGATTATGTCATTTATATGTGTATATTTTCCAAAGCACAAGTCTCTAGTATTCGAAATACGGTTTTTACAAATTTGAGGGGAAGATAAGGAAAGGGGGAATGCCATCCCAAATGTGAAAAAAATCAAAATTGTATTAACTACACATTATACTAAATACAAAATTTGAAGACCCTAGCTCTAAAGATGTGGGAGATATAAACCTCATTTCCCATTTTCAATGGGTTCACAGTATAACAAGTATGAAAGCTCTAGTCGGGAGTACCCGACTAGGAGATCCCCTGAACCCTGCGAAGAGCCGATATTCCAAACGTTCTACACTTCTCTTAATATGTGTACATTACGAGCAACACATACACACACACATACACACACACATACGCACGGACGCATAAGTGAGCGTTCTGCGCCGGCTCGGCTCTGGAGCGGGGCCTGTCTGCCGCTCGTGTCCACGAAAACGGCAGCATCACGTGATTTGGCGCGACGCCAAATCGCCCAAATCTGCGTGGCAGCCTCTCATTGGCCAAAGCACCGTTATTGGCATACGAGTGAAAGTGTAAACTACTTTCTCGCAGCCACAACCGGTACTTCGGCCAACGGTCGCCGATGATCGCCGTGAGAGCGACGCGAGCCAATCGCTGAATACCTAAGAGCGACAGAGACAGACTACGTCGGTCTCTGCGCCCTTTCCAGTAGCGAGGGTCGCTACTATCGTACTCGCGTCGCTGTGTGGAACAATACATGCAGGCAAGCATATATGCATAAGTGCACAGCAAATACATGCACTTATACATACACTACGTGACCGTTTATATTGTTCCTCACAGCCTAATAAAGACAAAATTAAAAGGTCATACTCGAAACCTAATTAGCAATGAGCAGACAATTGCTGAAATCATTACGCAATTATCAAATGCAGTAAAAGGAGAATTAGTAGAAGTTGTATTTATTTATTTATTTATTTATTTAAAAAAAGGAAAATTGACAAATCGAGTGTCAAACTTAAAGATAAACTAAACAAATAAGTTATATAGCCTAAAAGAATACAAACAAGTAAGAAAGCTCTAGTCGGTGGTACCCGACTAGGAGATCCCCTGAACCCTGCGATGAGCCGATATTCCAAACATTTTATACTTATTTAACATATATATATATATACAAGCAACACATGCACACACACACACATACACACACATACGCACGCACGCATAAGCGAGCGCTCTGCTGACTGCGCAGTTTACGCAGCGACTGCGTTCGGGCTGCAGTAAGAGCAGTATTATGGGAAGTTAATTGTTGAATAAGTTCCTTTGTAGATGGACTGTCTTAATCAAACTTTCACAGCGTGATTATGTCAATCATATCTGTGTAGTTGCCGAAGCTCAAGTCTCTAGCACTTGAAATAAGTTTTTTGCAATTTGGGGCGAAGGGGGCGTGGCATCCAAAATATAACAAAAATCAAAATTGCAAAAACTGTATATTATACTAAATACAAAATAAGGAGTCTCTAGCTTTAAAGATGTGCAAGCCATAAATTTATAACTGGTTTTCGATTTAGTTTTTAATCGATAACATTAAAACCATAAAAGTTATCGAATTTTTGAAACAACCTCGATCTGCGCGTGCTATACACGAACCTACATTTCAAGTCTCTAGCTCTTATAGATTCTGAGATCGACGCGTTCATACATACGGACAGACGGACAGACGGACAGACAGACAGACAGGGCTAAATCAACTCAGTTCGTCGCCCTGATCAAGAATATATATACTTTATGGGGTCTGCCACGCCTCCTTCTGCCTGTTACATACATTTTAACAAAACCATTATACCCTGTTTTCCCATTTTCAATGGGTTCAGGGTATAAAAATCTAACGACTCGATGCTAATCCATATTTTCAGGTTCTCGGAAACTTCTCTAACGGTGATACGACGATTGCCCAATACTATTTTCTTCACTTCACTTGATACACTTAATTTCATACAAATTTTCTAATCTGTCGAAGGCAAGACTATACACGTGCAAGCAAATTAGCTGTCAACAATTGACTAAAAATTTAATGTGATCGAACTTTTCGGCATTCGTCAGAGATAAGTGAATTAACATAACGCCAAAAAAAAAGGTAAGTAAGGTAAGGTAGTTGTAATAAGAGCGCAAGGAGCGCAAGATGTATGTAAATGAATTGAAACTTAAATGCAACGATGCAACTCTGCGCAGCGTGGTGAAAGCTCCACCGTGAGGAGCGAGCGCGGTGGTGAGTTGCGTCGCCGAGGCGATCGGGCGGCTCGAGCATGGTAGAATGAAGGGCAGGTTAATTAGTTTTCGGGCACGCGACGAGATGGGTCGCTGGAGAGTAAGGAGCGCGAATTATGTATTTCTTATAACAGTTTAATACATGGATTATGTATTTGTTTTAACAGTTTAATACACGAATTATGTATTTCTTTTAACAATTTAATACACGGATTATGTATTTCTTATAACAGTTTAATACATGTTCTTTATTTGTGATATACAATACAACTGAGTTCTTATTCAATTCTAAGGGATCTTTTATACCATTCTTGGCGACAATTATTTGTGTTTACAATATTGGATATGCTGATTTGTGTTTACAATATTGGATATGCTGATCTAGAGTATGTTTACATTATGCAGCTGGGCTGTGACGATTATTTATTTTTATAATATTGGATATGCTCTTTGAGTTAAGTGGTTTGCAATAAGTGTCCACAATTCTTATGACACTTCTGGTCTTTGGTTTTCTAATTCTTATGACACTTATGGTTAATGTGTTTTCTACATTAAAGAAGATTGTAAACCTTTTGTGTCAACTGTAGTTACTGGAAGTGATGCTAATGGTATGGTGTCAGCTGACATTGTGGGAAGTGATGCTGATGGCATAACTCCTCCCCTCTTAGAGTATGAATTCTCCTGAATTCTTTTTAAATTAATATTAATAATTTGCCTTTTGCAACTTAAGTATATATAAAAAATAAAACATTTAAAAATGATTAAAAATATTAACATAATGCTATTTGTTACTTTTTTTTCATATTTCAATTCTGTGATTTCTTTTAAATTTTCAAAGTTTTTTATTGTTAAATGATCGAAATTAATAGTGTTTTTGTAAGTTTGATTTAATAGTTCTGTGGGATAAAAATATTTTTCATAAAATTCTATTTTTTCATTGGAAAATGTTTCTTTTAAAATTTGTATTTTACAATTTCCAAATTGTATGAGGTTATTTCCATTTAATATAATATTTCTTTTGTCACAATTTTGATGCAGCTTTTCTTTTCTGGCATTTTTTATTATTATTGTGTCATCATCTATTTCTTTGATACTTGTGATATTATTAAATATAAATTTACAACTGTTGGTAATAGTGCAACTTTTACTTAATTTAAGTTCCTTTAAGATTGTATTTGGTTTATATTCCAGTGTCTTATTGTTAATTTCTATAATTAATAAATTTTCTTGATCAATTTGGATATAATCTATGTTAGGCATTGGGATAAGTAACTTAACATCTACACTTATATACTTTTTTGGAATTTTTATTGCTATTATTATGCAATTATTTTTGTATTTCAAAATGCCCATACGAATTAACTTTAATTTATAAAAATCAATATCAAATTTGTTTATTTCTTCTTCTGATAAAATTTCTGGTAAAATTATATTATTCTTTGCAGAGGCTATATTTTCCCGAATGTAATTTATTTTGTATTCAATATTTTTTGATTTCTGCATTTGGTCATTGTATATGAGTTTCATTAAGATTTTTTTATTTTGGTCATTTATGCTTGTCAGTGTTTCGTTAATGATTATTCGGTCGTGCTTAATTATTTCTGCTAACCTATGTATTGTGTCGTTAAAATGTGAATTTATGCTTATTTCTTGGTTCATGTTGTTTATGATGTTATGGTTATTTTGGTCAATTATATCAAGGTGTTCTTAGATATCTGTCCTGTCTTCGTCGTCCATTAGTCCAAATAGCCATTTTTATGCTGTTCCTGCTATATTTATAAGTCCCCTTTTATTTCTGCTAAAAGGTGTAATGGATTTAATCTTTGCCTTTATTAATCTGATATCTGCAAATAGTTCCTCACTATCAGTAATATTGGCTGTTCTTATGTTTGTTTCCATTTGTTTTATAATATTCTGAAGTGGGTCAATGTTAATAATGTGTAGTATAATTATTGTTTCGTTTACTATTTCAGTTTGATGAATCTGTATGGGTGCATAACCTGCACTTACTAATATCGGTTCCATTTGTAATCTTGTCTGTACTGTATTGAACCTGGTTATAATGATGGCTAAAATGATTAGTATCTGGGGAATAAAGAAAAAAAACTTTGTCAAATCTGCTATCAATCTGTATTTTTTTCGTTAGTGTTGTTAATTTCCTGCTTTAACGGTCTTTTAATGTTACTTGGATGAATGTTTTCTAACATTGCATATCTAAAATAAGGCTCATCCTTATGTCTGACTCTTTTATAATTTTTAATCGGACCTTCCTGTCTTTGTTCATTGTATTCTTCTCTTGTATTATTTATTTTGTTTATAATCATTTTCTTACGTTCCTCAATATTCATTTTTAATTTATTTGCATCTTCTGTGTCTTTAGCATAAATTGGTGTACATTTTATTGTTGAATGATAACGTTTATTGTAAGCTATTATTGCTAATTGAATTTTAGATTCGATAGATAGTTCATTATTATCTATTCCTGTTATTATTTCAATTAATGTAGAATGTAATCTTTCAATATCAGCGTTTCCTGTATGTGAATTGGGCTTTGTATAATGTATTGAAATATCTTCCTTGTTTAAAAACTGTATTATATGTTCTGATCTAAACTCGTTATCCATTATTATTTTCTGTGGTTTATTAAATTTTGCAAAATGTTCTATCATAATTTGCATCTTTGTTCGCCAATTTCTATCCATAATATTATAAGCAACTGCAAATTTTGTAAGTTTATCTATGATTGTAACAAAAGATTTGTGTTTTATGTGAAATATATCTAAATGTATAATTTGGTTTTTAGTATCTGGTGTTTCTGTAAATTGAAAGTTTCGTTTTATCGGTTTTCTATCATACTTAATTTCTTTGCATTTTCTACAATTAATTATTAATTGAATATGGTCCCTTAATTTTGGAAAAAAGATTTTGTCTTTTAGTGAATTGAATGTTTCACTTATACCGCTGTGTCATGAATCATTTGAATGGTAAATTGAAATTTGTTTATGTAATTCTTCCTCAGTTGAAATTTCTTGTGCTCTTTTTGTACATTTGAAAAATTTAATATTTTTAAAGTGAGAAAAAATGTTGATTAATATACATTGTATTTTATGATATTCTGAGTCTGGTACTTCTGAAAAAATTCCTACTGTTCCTTCTCTATAATATTTTGTAATTTTAATTCAATTTCATTTTCTGTGTCTGCTGGATTTACTTCAATTATTTTTCTTCCATGGTATATATTAATATTATCTGTTGCTGAGTAGGTAATTATTATCTGAGTTTTATATATATTAACAATATCATTTTTGATATAAAAATGAGTTAATTCCTCTTCATCTGCTGAATGCTGTGTATTTGTTATATCAAAATTTGATTCTTCTTTATTTTCTGTATTGATTAATTGTGCTGTTTCCTGTCTGCTTAAAAAATCTGCTACCTTATTGTCTTTACCTTTTAAATATATAATATCATAATCGAATTCCTGTAGTTTTAAAATCCATCTTTGATGTCTAGCTGTCATTTCTTTTCCTTTAAATTTTGAATTTAGGTATTTTATAGGAGCATGATCTGTTATAATTTGAAATTTATTTCCGATCAAATAGTGTTTGAAATAATTTACGGCATGTATAATAGACAAAAATTCTTTATCAATTGTACTATAGTTTTTCTCATGTTTATTGTCTTTGTTGAGATAAAACTGCACCTATGGCAAAATCACTGGCGTCTGTAGTAATTGTAAATGGTTTGTCAAATTCTGGATATTTTAATATTGGGTGTGAGCTTATAAGCGCTTTAAGATTTTCAAATGCATCTATAAATTGTGGATCATTTGTATTAATTGATACACCTTTTTATAAATATCTAATCATTGGATAAGCTATTTTGGAATAGTCTTTGATAAATTTTCTATAAAATCCTGTCATACCTAAAAATCCTTTTAATTGTTTTTCCGTTTTTGGTAATGGAATTTCTTTTATTGCTTCTATTTTTCTTGGATTTGGTTTGAACCCTTCTTTTGTGAGAATATGTCCCAAGTATCAGGTATGTTTTTTCATAAGCGAGCGTTTATCTGGTTGTATTTTCAAATTATGATTCCTAAGTACTTTGAAAATTTTTTGTGTTTTTCAAGTGTTGTTGAAAAAATTAAAATATCATCAAGATATACTACACAAATTTTGTTTATATAATCCCTCAATATTTCGTTTATTAAACGTTGGAATGTAGCTGGAGCATTTTTAATCCGAATGGCATTCTAACATATTCGTATAATCCCATTGGTGTTATGAAAGCTGTTTTTATACCCTGAACCCATTGAAAATGGGAAATCAGGGTATAATGGTTTTGTTGAAATGTATGTAACAGGCAGAAGGAGGCGTGGCAGACCCCATAAAGTATATATATTCTTGATCAGGGTGACAAGCCGAGTCGATTTAGCCCTGTCCGTCTGTCCGTCCGTCCGTCCGTCCGTCCGTTCGTCCGTCCGTCTGTCCGTATGTTTGAACGCGTCGATCTCAGAATCTGTAAGAGCTAGAGTCTTGAAATTTTTTATGTAGGTCCGTGTATAGCACGCGCAGATCGAGTTTGTTTAAAAAATTCGATAACTTTGATCGTTTTAATGTTATCGATTAAAAACGAAATCGAAATACAGTAATTAAATTATATCTCCCACATCTTTATAGTTAGAGACTCCTTATTTTGTATTTAGTGTTATATGTGTTTTATACAATTTTGGTTTTTGTTATATTTCGGATGCCACGCCCCTTTCGCCCCAAATTAGCAAAAAACGTATTTCAAGTGCTAGAGCCTTGTGCTTCGGCAAATACACACATATTATTCACATAATCACGCTCTGAAAGTTTGATTTAAAAAGTCCATCTACAAAGGAACTTATTCAACAATTAAGTTCCGATAATATAGCTCTTCTGCAGCCCGAGCGCAATCGCTGCGTAACTGCGCAGTCAGCAGAGCGCTCATTTATGCGTGCGTGCGTATGTGTGTGTGTATGTGTGTGTACATGTATTGCTTGTATATATGTATATATTAAATATGTATAAAATGTTTGGAATATCGGCTCATCGCAGGGTTCAGGGGATCTCCTAGTCGGGTACCACCGACTAGAGCTTTCTTACTTGTTATACCCTGAACCCATTGAAAATGGGAAATCAGGGTATAATGGTTTTGTTGAAATGTATGTAACAGGCAGAAGTAGGCGTGGCAGACCCCATAAAGTATATATATTCTTGATCAGGGTGACAAGCCGAGTCGATTTAGCCCTGTCCGTCTGTCCGTTTGTCCGTCCGTCCGTCTGTCCGTATGTTTGAACGCGTCGATCTCAGAATCTATAAGAGGTAGAGACTTGAAATTTTTATGTAGATCCGTGTATAGCACGCGCAGATCGAGTTTGTTTCAAAAGATCGATAAATTTGATCGTTTTAAAGTTATCGATTTTAAACGTTATCTAAATTCAGTTATAAATTTATATCTCCCACATCTTAAGAGCTAGAGTTTCCAAATTTTGTATTCAGTATAATGTGCAGAGTGTAAAGTTTATACAATTTTGATTTTTGTCACATTTTGGATACCACCCCCCCTTTCCTTTCCTTCCCCCCAAATTTGTAAAAACCGTATTTCAAATACTAGAGACTTGTGCTTCGGCAATTACATACATATGAATGACATTATCACGCTCTGAAAGTTTGATTAAGAAATTCCATCTACAAAGAAACTAAATCAACAATTAACTTCCCATAATATAGCTCTTCTGCAGCCCGAGCGCAGTCGCTGCGTAAACTGCGCAGTCAGCAGAGCGCTCGCATTTGCGTGCGCACATATGCATGTGTGTATATGTGTGTGCATGTGTTGCTTGTATATATATATTAAATAAGCATAGAATGTATGGAATACCGGCTCTTCGTAGGGTTCAGGGGATCTCCTAGTCGGGTACCGCCGACTAGAGCTTTCTTACATGTTTCTATATCTTCTTCTGCCATTAATATTTGATTATAGCCTTTCGCTAAATCAAGAGTAGTAAAATATTGGGCTTTACCAAGTTTATCTAATACAGCGTCCATAATAGGTATTGGATACTTATCTGAAACGGTTACTTGGTTTAGTCGTCTATAATCTACACAGATACGATATTTTTGAATTCCTGAATTATCAATTTTTTTCTTAGCTGCACATATAGGAGAGCTATATTTGCTTTTACTTTTTCTTATTATTCCACTTTTTTCCATTTCTATTATTTGCTTTCTTACTTCTTCTTCATATTTTGGAGAAACCCTATAGAGCTTTGAATTTATAGGATGATCTGTTGTGGTTTTAATATTGTGTACTATTGTATTAGTGTTAGTTAACTGATCACCTTCTTTTAAATATAATTTTTCATTTTTTTCGTAAGATTTTTTACTATCTGAACTTTCTCAGCATTGAGCCCTTCTAGCTTAAAGTCATCAATTTCACCTTCTTCCATTACACAAACATCTTCTGATAATTTGGAAAGGAACGGAATTTCGACTCCATTTCAAAGCTTAATTATTTCTTTTTTAAAGTCAATATTTTCAAAATTTCCTTGGATAAAATCCATGCCCAATAGAAAATCATATGATGTTTCCAGGGACATAGCTACCCATCTTATTCTTGTGCAACCTGCATATTTGAATTCACTTGGTACTTCTGTTTTAACTAAATAGCTGTCATTTTTTATATTTCCTTTAATAGTGCAAATGGTTTTTGAAAATTTTTCGATTATTTTATACTTTGATTCATGTATATTTTTGGTGTTTATTATACTTATAGTAGAACCAGTATCTACTAAAATTAGAAAAGGATCCCCCTCGATAGTTCCCTTAATGAAAACTTGTCTTTTGTCCGAGGCTAGTTTGTAAAAAACTCTTCCTGTTTATTTTCGTAGTTTGAATTCTTATTTACTTCTTCATCATTTAAATTGTCTACACTCATTGCTTCTGGTTGTGGTTGCTGATAATTTTGTCGAATATTTTGACTTGTTTGTCTATTAAAATTCTGATTTTGTCTTACGTTCTGACTTTGTTGTTGTTTGTTAAAGTTTTGGTCTTGTCTTACGTTCTGACTTTGTTGTTGATTATTCCTAACTATTTGGCTATTCTGTTGTCTGTTTTGTCTTTGGTAATCATTATATGCTTGATTATTTTCATTTGAATTTCTCTTGTCCGTGTCTTGTCTTGAGTTTCGGCTAAATTGTCTGTTATTGTAATTTGATGAATTATTGTCTTTTTTTATTAATAATTTTTGATTCAAATTTCCAAAATTTAGACCAACGAAATTAGAAAGTTCATTTCTTAATTCTGTTAAAGTTGTTTTATTCATTAAGGCAATTGCCATCGGACCACATGATAATTCTTTAACTCTTTGAATTAATAATCCACTTAGAATATCAACTAGTCTACTATTATTTTCAAAGACCGAAAAATCAGTAATTTCCTCAACAATTGTTCTTATTTTATTATCAAGATCTCTTACGCTTGTTACTCTTAAGTTATTGATTTTCCTAGTTAGTCCCATCTGATCCGTTCTAGGCCTATAATGATGTCTTAAACGATTTTTGCACTCTGTCCAATTTGCTGGTGGGTTAATGTTAAGCCTAGTTCTAGCCTGACCTTGAATTTTGGTGTTGAATATGACAGTGAAGACCTGGTCGTTGTCATCATATTCCTCCATGATTTGGTCCACTGCAGACACGAATCCATATAATGTTCCATCCTGCCCATTGAATGTCGGTAAGTATCTTGTTTCCTTCTCGATGCAATTCCTTTGTGTTGTGATTGGGTTTCTGCCTTCACTTTCTCTTGCTATTATTACATTTGTTAATAATTGAATGCATTGCTGCAATTCAATTATATGTTGATTTTCCATTTTTTTTTTTTGAGTTGTATTATTCACTTATGAATTTGATTAATTTTGATTAATTTTTTTTATTAATTGTTTCGTTTACTTGGATAATATCCAAAGTTTCCACAATTATTGTTATTTTTTATTTTTTTTTTTTTAATCTAAGTTTTGTTCACTTTAAAAGATTTCACAAAACTTTTTTCTTAATGTTTTTCTGATTACCGGCTGCGCCAATTATGTATTTCTTATAACAGTTTAATACATGGATTATGTATTTGTTTTAACAGTTTAATACACGAATTATGTATTTCTTTTAACAATTTAATACACGGATTATGTATTTCTTATAACAGTTTAATACATGTTCTTTATTTGTGATATACAATACAACTGAGTTCTTATTCAATTCTAAGGGATCTTTTATACCATTCTTGGCGACAATTATTTGTGTTTACAATATTGGATATGCTGATTTGTGTTTACAATATTGGATATGCTGAGCTAAAGTATGTTTACATTATGCAGACGGGCTGTGACGATTATTTATGTTTATAATATTGGATATGCTCTTTGAGTTAAGTGTCTTATGACACTTCTGGTCTTTGGTTTTCTAATTCTTATGATACTTATGGTTAATGTGTTTTCTACATTAAAGAAGATTGTAAACCTTTTGTGTCAACTGTAGTTACTGGAAGTGATGCTAATGGTATGGTGTCAGCTGACATTGTGGGAAGTGATGCTGATGGCATAACTCGCGCGTCGGCGCTCAAACGAAGAGTAGGCGGGAAGAATATGGAAAAGGCGCGAAGCACGTGGGCTTCGCGAGAAACGGTGCGGCAGGTCCCGCACCAACCAACCAAAACCAACACCTTTCCTTTCTCTTAAGTCCCCGTCCCCGCACTTAACAAATATTCTTGTAAGTGCTGGTCCTGGGAGACTGAGTCTGCACCGCGGCCAGATTTGTAATTTTACAAGTGGCGCCCGAGCAGGGACCCTGGGACTAACAAGGGGCGTGGTATAGTTATATCAAAACGTTCGCGGGCTAAACTCTAAGCTCAGAAGACTATTTTTGAGTAGTTTTTGTATAAATTCTGAAATTATTGCTCTCACAGAAACGTGGCTAAGTCCGAATGTTTATAATAGTGAGATTCTCTTTAATGATTTCACCATTTATAGACACGATCTCATGATGCTGAGATTATTGGAGTTAAAATAACTCTTCCATCGTGTTCCCTATTTATTACTTGTTCATATATCCCTCCCTCTTCTGATGTTCAAGTTTATGCTCAACATATAACTTGCATTAAAGAAATTTATGGACATGTTAAGGATAACGATATGTTTCTTGTGTTGGGTGACTTTAATATACCTAACACTTCTTGGTCCTCCAGTCCTAACTCTAGTTTTCTTATTCCTACATTAGATCATTACTTTTTCAATGAATTATTCTCGCTTTCTATGTTTCAGATGAACTCTATTTCTAATCATCTGAATCGTTCACTTGATCTAGTTTTTATTAATGATGACTCTAGCATTACTGTCTCTAGATCATCACCTTTTTGTATACCTGAGGATATACATCATCCCAATTTGGAGGTACAATTATCCATAAGTACTCCTCCAGTTTTCACACCTAAAATTTTAAAACAACGTCGTTGTTGTAATAAGTGCAATTTTGTTTTGCTTAATGAACTTATTAATCCAAGAGATTGGTCTCCCTTATATAAGTCAGTTGACATTAATTTGGCAACAACTTTTTTCTATAACACATTAAATTCTCTTTTAGATGAGTATGTTCCTATGTGTCTCCCTATGCCCGTTTCTAATAAAGCCCCCTGGTTTACTCAGACTCTTTCTAATTTAAAAAATATTAAGTCTAAATATTTTTAAAAATTTAAAAAGTCTGGTTGGAATGAAGACTGGTCTAAGTCCAAGTCGAATTTTAATATTTTAAATTTCTGGGTGTTATGAGAATTACCTTTTTCGTTGCAAAAGGCAGTTTGTTCGTGATCCTAAGAAATTCTATTCATTCGTAAACATGAAGCGTAAGTCTTCTAGTTTACCTTCCTCATTATACTCATTCACAAAGTGAAATGAGTATATTGGTTTTGTGCAATGTCCGTCACGCTGTCCGTCCGTCTGTCCGTCTGTCCGTATGAACGCAAACCATTTGCACAGTTTTGAAGCTAGAGAGTTGAAATTTGGAATATATACTCGTGTATACCCTCGAATTATAAAGTGTCAAGATTTTCCCGATACGCCCACTAGGGGCGTGGCAAATCGGAAAATGCATTTTCCGATATCTCAGAAACACTACTTCTAGAAGTGCTAGAGAGTTGCAATTTGGAATGTAGACTCGTGTTGACAACTTAAGATGAAAAAGCTTTGGCGGATATATCTACGCCCATTGGGGGCGTGGCAAATCGGGTAAAACTGTATCTTCTACAGTTTTCAAGCTAGAACGCCCAAATTTGGCACGTAGATTACTGTTATGATCCTATGAAGATCGACTGAAAAATTATATATCCACGCCTACTAGGGGCGTGGCAAATCGGATCTGACTATATAGTGATTTTTCAAATTCTGTAATATTTTGAGCACTATTGATGCTAGAGACTTGAAACTTGGTATATATACTCGGGTTGACAACCCAAGTTGGAAAAGATATGGCGGATATATCTACTCCCATAGGGGCGTGGTAAACCGCAAAAGCTTATAGCTCCTTCAGTTTTAGAGCTAGAAGCTTCAAAATTAGATGGTTGAGTTACTGGTGAGCTCCTCTATCGATGCCCAAAAATAATTTATAGGCCCCTTTTGGGGCATGCCCGGCTAAAAAATATCCTGTAATTTTCGCACTTTTTGAGTGTAAGCATCCAAATTTCACACTTACGTTAGCCTTCACTACTTCTAAAAACTGGCCAAAAATCACACGTCTACGCCCACCGGGGGCGTGGCAAATCGGGAAAAACTGTACGCTTTTCCGATTCTCAGTCCGTCCGTCTGTCCGTCTGTCCGTATGAACGCAAACCATTTGCACAGTTTTGAAGCTAGAGAGTTGAAATTTGGAATATATACTCGTGTATACCCTCGAATTATAAAGTGTCAAGATTTTCCCGATACGCTCACTAGGGGCGTGGCAAATCGGAATATGCATTTTCCGATATCTCAGAAATACTACTTCTAGAAGTGCTAGAGAGTTGAAATTTGGAATGTAGACTTATGTTGACAACTCAAGATGAAAAAGCTATGGCGGATATATCTACGCCCATTGGGGGCGTGGCAAATCGTCTTTTGTTGAAGAAAGGGGGGTGTAAGGCGGCCTTAGGAGCAGCCGCCTCACATCCTTATTTACAATAAGATAGCATATAAGTAATGAGTAAGGTAGTTGTAATAAGAGCGCAAGCAGTGCAAGATGTATGTAAATGAATTGAAACTTAAATGTAACGGCTCGAGTGCGCGCCGACGATCGGCGATGCAACTCTGCGCAGAGTGGTGAAAGCTCCACCGTGAGGAGCGAGCGCGGTGGTGAGTTGCGTCGCCGAGGCGATCGGGCGGCTCGAGCATGGTAGAATGAAGGGCAGAGGTTAATTAGTTTTCGGGCACGCGACGAGATGGGTCGCTGGAGAGTAAGGAGCGCGCGTCGGCGCTCAAACGAAGAGTAGGCGGGAAGAATATGGAAAGGCGCGAAGCACGTGGGCTTCGCGAGAAACGGTGCGGCAGGGCCCGATCGCGACAGGGAAGTTTAATTAATAAATAAATATCTCAACCAACCAAATCCATACACCTTTCCTCTCCCTTAAGTCCCCGTCCCCGCACTTAACAAATATTCTTGTAAGTACTGGTCCTGGGAGACTGAGTCTGCACCGCGGCCAGATTTGTAACTTTACAAGTGGCGCCCGAGCAGGGACCCTGGGACTAACAAGGGGCGTGGTATAGTTATATCAAAACGTTCGCGGGCTAAACTCTAAGCTCAGAAGACTATTTTTGAGTAGTTTTTGTATAAATTCTGAAATTATTGCTCTCACAGAAACGTGGCTAAGTCCGAATGTTTATAATAGTGAGATTCTCTTTAATGATTTCACCATTTATAGACACGATCTCATGATGCTGAGATTATTGGAGTTAAAATAACTCTTCCATCGTGTTCCCTATTTATTACTTGTTCATATATCCCTCCCTCTTCTGATGTTCAAGTTTATGCTCAACATATAACTTGCATTAAAGAAATTTATGGACATGTTAAGGATAACGATATGTTTCTTGTGTTGGGTGACTTTAATATACCTAACACTTCTTGGTCCTCCAGTCCTAACTCTAGTTTTCTTATTCCTACATTAGATCATTACTTTTTCAATGAATTATTCTCGCTTTCTATGTTTCAGATGAACTCTATTTCTAATCATCTGAATCGTTCACTTGATCTAGTTTTTATTAATGATGACTCTAGCATTACTGTCTCTAGATCATCACCTTTTTGTATACCTGAGGATATACATCATCCCAATTTGGAGGTACAATTATCCATAAGTACTCCTCCAGTTTTCACACCTAAAATTTTAAAACAACGTCGTTGTTGTAATAAGTGCAATTTTGTTTTGCTTAATGAACTTATTAATCCAAGAGATTGGTCTCCCTTATATAAGTCAGTTGACATTAATTTGGCAACAACTTTTTTCTATAACACATTAAATTCTCTTTTAGATGAGTATGTTCCTATGTGTCTCCCTATGCCCGTTTCTAATAAAGCCCCCTGGTTTACTCAGACTCTTTCTAATTTAAAAAATATTAAGTCTAAATATTTTTAAAAATTTAAAAAGTCTGGTTGGAATGAAGACTGGTCTAAGTCCAAGTCGAATTTTAATATTTTAAATTTCTGGGTGTTATGAGAATTACCTTTTTCGTTGCAAAAGGCAGTTTGTTCGTGATCCTAAGAAATTCTATTCATTCGTAAACATGAAGCGTAAGTCTTCTAGTTTACCTTCCTCATTATACTCATTCACAAAGTGAAATGAGTATATTGGTTTTGTGCAATGTCCGTCACGCTGTCCGTCCGTCTGTCCGTCTGTCCGTATGAACGCAAACCATTTGCACAGTTTTGAAGCTAGAGAGTTGAAATTTGGAATATATACTCGTGTATACCCTCGAATTATAAAGTGTCAAGATTTTCCCGATACGCCCACTAGGGGCGTGGCAAATCGGAAAATGCATTTTCCGATATCTCAGAAACACTACTTCTAGAAGTGCTAGAGAGTTGCAATTTGGAATGTAGACTCGTGTTGACAACTTAAGATGAAAAAGCTTTGGCGGATATATCTACGCCCATTGGGGGCGTGGCAAATCGGGTAAAACTGTATCTTCTACAGTTTTCAAGCTAGAACGCCCAAATTTGGCACGTAGATTACTGTTACGATCCTATGAAGATCGACTGAAAAATTATATATCCACGCCTACTAGGGGCGTGGCAAATCGGATCTGACTATATAGTGATTTTTCAAATTCTGTAATATTTTGAGCACTATTGATGCTAGAGACTTGAAACTTGGTATATATACTCGGGTTGACAACCCAAGTTGGAAAAGATATGGCGGATATATCTACTCCCATAGGGGGCGTGGTAAACCGCAAAAGCTTATAGCTCCTTCAGTTTTAGAGCTAGAAGCTTCAAAATTAGATGGTTGAGTTACTGGTGAGCTCCTCTATCGATGCCCAAAAATAATTTATACGCCCCTTTTGGGGCATGCCCGGCTAAAAAATATCCTGTAATTTTCGCATTTTTTGAGTGTAAGCATCCAAATTTCACACTACGCCCACCGGGGGCGTGGCAAATCGGGAAAAACTGTACGCTTTTCCGATTCTCAGTCCGTCCGTCTGTCCGTCTGTCCGTATGAACGCAAACCATTTGCACAGTTTTGAAGCTAGAGAGTTGAAATTTGGAATATATACTCGTGTATACCCTCGAATTATAGTGTCAAGATTTTCCCGATACGCTCACTAGGGGCGTGGCAAATCGGAATATGCATTTTCCGATATCTCAGAAATACTACTTCTAGAAGTGCTAGAGAGTTGAAATTTGGAATGTAGACTTATGTTGACAACTCAAGATGAAAAAGCTATGGCGGATATATCTACGCCCATTGGGGGCGTGGCAAATCGTCTTTTGTTGAAGAAAGGGGGGTGTAAGGCGGCCTTAGGAGCAGCCGCCTCACATCCTTATTTACAATAAGATAGCATATAAGTAATGAGTAAGGTAGTTGTAATAAGAGCGCAAGCAGTGCAAGATGTATGTAAATGAATTGAAACTTAAATGTAACGGCTCGAGTGCGCGCCGACGATCGGCGATGCAACTCTGCGCAGCGTGGTGAAAGCTCCACCGTGAGGAGCGAGCGCGGTGGTGAGTTGCGTCGCCGAGGCGATCGGGCGGCTCGAGCATGGTAGAATGAAGGGCAGAGGTTAATTAGTTTTCGGGCACGCGACGAGATGGGTCGCTGGAGAGTAAGGAGCGCGCGTCGGCGCTCAAACGAAGAGTAGGCGGGAAGAATATTGAAAGGCGCGAAGCACGTGGGCTTCGCGAGAAACGGTGCGGCAGGGCCCGATCGCGACAGGGAAGTTTAATTAATAAATAAATATCTCAACCAACCAAATCCATACACCTTTCCTCTCCCTTAAGTCCCCGTCCCCGCACTTAACAAATATTCTTGTAAGTACTGGTCCTGGGAGACTGAGTCTGCACCGCGGCCAGATTTGTAACTTTACAAGTGGCGCCCGAGCAGGGACCCTGGGACTAACAAGGGGCGTGGCATATTCGCGGCATAAAAACCCGCGCATATGCCCAAATAAAGGTGTTGGTTGGTGAGAGCTACAAAATGCATGTGTAGTCGGTGATAACCTAACTTGATTTTTTTTGCCGAACGAAATCGGGAGAGCGAACAATGGACCGTGGGCCAAAGACTCAAAAAAAACAAGTAAGAACGTTGCAGTCGGGCGCTACCGACTGCGGGATACTCATTCACACCCCCACAGATCACGCCCATTGCCACGCCCACAATTGGTTTGTACATATATAATTTTTTGGAAATCAATAGAGGAGATCAGCAGTAATATCTGTATATAATTCTGATTTTCTCACTGAGAATCGGAAAAACGTATAGTTTTTCCCGATTTGCCACGCCCCCAGTAGGCGTAGACATATAATTTTTGGCCAGTTCTTAGAAGTAGTGAAGGGTAATGTAAGTGTGAAATTTGGATGCTTACACTCAAAAAATGCGAAAATTACAGGGTATTTTTTAGCCGGGCATACCCCATAAGGGGCGTAAAAATTATTTTTGGGTCATCGATAGAGGAGCTCTCCAGTAACTTACCATCCAATTTTGAAGCTTCTAGCTCTAAAACTGTAGGATCTACAAACTTTTGCGGTTTGCCACGCCCCCTATGGGCGTAGATATATCCGCCATATCTTTTCCAACTTGGGTTGTCAACCCGAGTATATATACCAAGTTTCAAGTCTCTAGCATTCATAGTGCTCAAAATATTACAGAATTTGAAAAATCACTATATAGTCAGATCCGATTTGCCACGCCCCTAGTAGGCGTGGATATATAATTTTTCAGTCGATCTTCATAGGATCGTAACAGTAATCTACGTGCCAAATTTGGGCGTTCTAGCTTGAAAACTGTAGAAGATACAGTTTTACCCGATTTGCCACGCCCCCAATAGGCGTAGATATATCCGCCATAGCTTTTTCAACTTGAGTTGTCAACACAAGTCTACATTCCAAATTGCAACTCTCTAGCACTTCTAGAAGTAGTGTTTCTGAGATATGGGCAAATGCATTTTCCGATTTGCCACGCCCCTAGTGGGCGTTTCGGTAAAATCTTGACACTTTATAATTCGAGGGTATACACGAGTATATATTCCAAATTTCAACTCTCTAGCTTCAAAACTGTGCAAATGGTTTGCGTTCATACGGACAGACGGACAGACGGACGGACAGCGTGACGGACATTGCACAAAACCAATATACTCATTTCACTTTGTGAATGAGTATAAAAATAGGAAGAGTGATAAAGTGAGAGACATCAAGACAAATTGCAACGACAAATGAATGAGTGCAGGAAAAAATAAATAAATAGAGACACCGGCAATGAGTGAACAATGGCACAGAGCATTTTTATACTCATTCACAAAGTGAAATGAGTATATTGGTTTTGTGCAATGTCCGTCACGTTGTCCGTCCGTCTGTCCGTATGAACGCAAACCATTTGCACAGTTTTGAAGCTAGAGAGTTGAAATTTGGAATATATACTCGTGTATACCCTCGAATTATAAAGTGTCAAGATTTTCCCGATACGCCCATTAGGGGCGTGCCAAATCGGAAAAAGTATTACTTCTAGAAGTTCTAGAGAGTTGCAATTTGGAATGTATATTTGTGTTGACAATTCAAGATAAAAAAGCTATGGCGGATATATCTACGCCCATTGGGGGCGTGGAAAATCTGGTAGAACTGTATCTTCTACAGTTTTAAAGCTAGAACGCCCAAATTTGGCACGTAGGTTACTACTACGATCCTATGAAGATCGACCAAAAACCTATATATCCACACCTACTAGGGGCGTGGCAAATCGGATCTGACTATATAGAAATTTTTCAAATTCTGTAATATTTTGAGCACTATGAATGCTAGAGACTTGAAACTTGGTATATATACTCGGGTTGGGAACCCAAATTGAAAAGTATATGGCGGATATATCTACGCCCACAGGGGGCGTGGCAAACCGCAAAAGCTTATAGCTCCTACAGTTTTAGAGCTAGAAGCTTCAAGATTGAATGGTTGAGTTACTGGTGAGCTCCTCTATCGATGACCCAAAAATAATTTTTACGTCCCTTTTGGGGTATGCCCGGCTAAAAAATACCCTGTAGTTTTCGCATATTTTGAGTGTAAGAATCCAAATTTCACACTTACGTTACCCTTCACTAATTCTAAGAACTGGCTAAAAATAATGTGTTCGCCCACTGTGGCGTGGCAAATCGGTAAAAACTGTATGTTTTTCCGATTCTCAGTGAGAATGGCGGTATTACTGCTAATCTCCTCTATTGATTAACAAAAAATTATATATGTACAAACCAATTGTGGGCGTGGTATGTGTGGGTGTGAATGAGTATCCCGCAGTCGGTAGCGCCCGACTGCAACGTTCTTAATTGTTTTATTTTGGAAACCACGCCCCCTTTGCCTCATATTTGCAATAAAACGTATTTCAAATACTAGGGAGATGTGCTTTGGCAAATACACACATATGAATTACATTATTTTGCTGTAAAAGTGTGATTAAGAAAGTTCATCTACAAACAAGAACGCTCTAGTCGGTGGTACCCGACTAGGAGATCCCCTGAACCCTGCGATGAGTCGATATTCCAAACATTTTATACTTATTTAACATATATATATACAAGCAACCCATGCACACATACATACACACACACATACACGCAGTTTACGCAGCGACTGCGCTCGGGCTGCAGTAAGAACAGAATTATGGGAAGTTAAATGTTGAATAAGTTCCTTTGTAGATGGACTTTTTTAATCAAACATTCAGAGCGTGATTATGTCATTCATATCTATGTATTTGCCGAAGCTCAAGTCTCTAGCACTTGAAATACGTTTTTTGCAAATTTGGGGCGAAGGGGGCGTGGCAACTAAAATATAACAGTAATCAAAATTGTATAAACTCCACATTATACTGTTTTCCTGTTTTCCCATTTTCAATGGGTTCAGGGTATAAAAAGTAAAATGTTTTATTTAAAGTCTTGAAAAAGACTAGAATAATTGAATTAAAAACTTGCTGTTCCAGAGCAGAAAAACACGCGCACTCACGATCTGCGCAAAAGTCCCGTCTGTAGCAGCCGAAATATATAAATATGAATATGTATATACATATACACTCACACGTACACTTCACGTTCGGCCGTTACACTACGCGCAAAAAACGTCGTCGATTGCCGACGAATTTCTCGCTTGCCGCGAAATCGGTCAACTGATTTGTTGATCGGCGCGAAGGAAGCTAAGCAACTTAATTAAAATGCCTATTGTAATAACTCAACACGTGAAATTATAGTTTATTATTAACACTCACACACACTTTATATTTATTTTTTATATTTATAAAGAGATATTGCAAAACACTGCCTTTTTGTTGCTCTGAACCGATCAGCAAAGTTTATTTCTTAAGTTATTAAAAAGGCGTTCAATAATAATTAATTTAATACAGAAATCGCAAGTCGACCGTCGAAAATCAAGAGCTTGCAATAATCTGAAGAGTGATGGTAATCGCCTTCTACAGACTAAATCTACATGCCCCACAGTTGTCTTATAGCACAAAATTGTAGTTTCAGTGTTGGAAAATGCTCAAAGTCTCAACATGTGTTTTTAATATCAAAGCACCCACAGAAATAAAAGAAAATCAATCAGACAATAAGACTGTGAGGAACAATATAGACGGGCACGTAGTGTATCTATAAGTGCATGTATTTGCTGTGCACTTATGCATATATGCGTGCCTGCATATATGCGATAGTAGCGAGCCTCGCTACTGGAAAGGGCGCAGAGATCGACATAGTCTGTCTTTGTCGCTCGTATGTGTTCAGCGCATGGCTCGCGTCGCTCTCACGGCGATCATCGGCGACCGTTGTCCGAAGTACCTTTTGTGGCTGCGAGAAAGTAGTGTACACTTTCACTCGTATGCCAATAACGGTGCTTTGGCCAATGAGAGGCTGCCACGCAGATTTGGGCGATTTGGCGTCGCGCCAAATCACGTGATGCTGCCGTTTTCGTGGACACGAGCGGCAGACAGGCCCCGCTCCAGAGCCGAGCCAGCGCCGTCATAGCGCGAAGCAGGGCCTGCGTCGCTGCTATAAAAAGGCGCCCGCAACTCGGCACCTGGACAGTCAAAGAAAGTAAAAGTGAAAGTATTCAGTGCCGACGAAACAAGAAACGCGAGTGGAAAAGTGATAAGCAAAGGAGCAGAGATCAAAAGGACATAGCTGCCAAGGACTTCAAGAGGAAGGACATCGCTGCCAAGGACTTCGAGAGGAAGGACATCGCTGCCAAGGACTTCGAGAGGAAGGACATCGCTGGAAGGATATCTACGAGGGATATTATAGTATTCAGTGTGGATCCTGGCGTCACCTGGAGTGCTCAAGCGTATCCTTGGAGAACCAAGAGTGGAGTACCATTCGCCAGAGTGCGCTAAACGTCTACCTGCGAGCCTGTGGAAAGGTGTGCTTTACTAAGCGCTAGATTTGGTAAATAATATAAACTTGTAAATTGAGAAAATGTACCCAACGCAACCATAAAACACACTGCATTATAATTTATCGCAAGGCGCTACATATAAATTTGTTGGCACAAACGCACAGTCGGCTGAGTCCGGCCCGGCTTAAACTCGGGATAAACCGAGGTTCGTTACAACTGGCGCCCAACGTGAGGCGCTGCGATAAATACAGTCATAATATAGTCAGTGTATAAAAATGGTGCGAGCTTGGGTATATAATTTCAAGAAGGATGATGTGCTGCGCTACGGGATCGAGTTCGGCGTAAGTTTGACTGGCACTCTGGACGCAATGCGGAGGCAGTTCGGCGAGTGGGTCACAATGAATGAGGGAAGGATTCCTTATTCTATCAGGATCGCGGAGATTGCGAACCTGCATGGACGCCGTTCGCCGCTGAGAGACGAGGCGCTGACCGCCGTCGAGGAAAACGAGCTGGGTGAGCAAGATGAGATCGTGAACTTGGCACGAATGTCTCTGCCATCCACCAGTGCCGCCGCCGCCCGCCTGCAAGAGATGCAACGAGGATCGTGGAGAGCCACATCCACCCCGCAACCAGAAATAAGGCCACGAGGGCCGAGCTGCACAGCGCTGGAGTACCCAAAAGTCGCCAAGCAGGTGCGAGAATGGGGCTTCCGCTTCGATGGTACAACGAAGCCGCTGGAGTTTTTGGAACAAGTGGAGTGGTCGGCCGACGCATATGGTCTGGATCTGGACTTGATCCCGAGGGCGATGCCAGAGCTGCTCAAAGGCATGGCCTTAAAGTACGTGGCCAACAACAGGCACTGGACAGCGTGGGAAACGTTCGTCAGAAGCTTCCAGGAGTTCTTTCTGCCCAGGGACTATATGCGGGAGTTGAAGGACGAGGTTGCTCGTCGGAGACAGATGATGGGCGAGCCCTTCAAGGTTTACATGGTGGATATGCAAACCTTGATGCGACCACTACGCTATGCGTTATGCGCTATTTACAACAATAGTTTGCCCGATCTGCGCGCATATGCTCGCCCATATCAGTTCTGTAACCTGACGGAGCTGATGCTGCTGGCGAACGAGTTCGAGGACCTGGAAAGGGATCGGGAAAAGTTGCGGCAGCAACAGCGAGGCAATAAGACGCGGCTGATGGTCATGGATGACGCTGGGAGCCCGGATGGTGAGGAATACCACCGGAGCATGACCGTTGAGGAGACGACACCTCGAGCCGCGCCAAGGACATGCACATCAGGGCCAAGGACACATGTCCAGAACCCCGCGAGGGCATGCCGGATATGTGGCCAAGAGGGCCACTACGCCATTGAGTGCCGCAATGAGCGCCTGGAGTTTTGTTGGCATTGCGGGTGCATTGGCGTGCGAACAGCGACTTGTTGCCAGTCGGGAAGCGGCCAGAGCCACCCGCCATCCAGGGGCGAGCGGGAGCAGCGTCACGGAGGCCCCCAGACACTAGTGGGTAGTCTTTTGGATGAAGGCACCCAACTGTCGGCGATTGTGGTCATTGGAGCTGATCAGCACAAGGCCACCATCGATACTGGAGCCACCAGCAGTTTCGTGAGCGAAAAGCTGGCCGACAGGCTCCGAGGAGTGGGCGTGAGAGGCGCCACACAAAGACGCGTAAGTCTGGCAGACTGCAGTTGCAGTCAAGTGGGCTCGCAACTGGAGACAAGGATCACGCTGGGGAGTCAGCAGATCCTCATTCCATTGCTGGTGCTGCCAGGCATGATCGACGATCTGGTGCTGGGCTGGAATTTCTTGGCCAGCATGGGCATCGCGTTGGAGTGTGGTGGCTTGAAGCTGAGGATCAAGGCGAGAAATCCGCAGCCAAGCGGACAGCTGGAGGAGAAGCTGTCAGTGGCGGTCGGCAGGATGAAAATGAGTCCACAGACGCCGATGGAGACGATTTCGGAGCGTCAGCAGCCACTCCATGAGGATAAGGAGGCTGAGGCGTTTCGGAGGCAGGAACGTGCGCTATCGCGGCAGCCGCTGGGCGAAAAGGCGTGCCACTTGGTGACGAGCAAAGGCAAACCAGCTGGGACAGGATGTCGCTGGATTGCAAAGCTGTGCCAGGACCTGCGCAGAAGCCCAAAAAAGTTTTCGGGCTACAGGGAAGAGGCCGGAAAGGTTTACCGGCACATCCCGCACCAAGCCGGCCACAAGGACGTGGCTGCGTGGAAACTGAGTGTGCCGACGGAGCGGCGCAAATAAGTTCTGAAGGAGAACCACGACACAGCCAACGCTGGCCACCTTGGGAGCCGACAAACAATTGCTCGGGTGGCAGGGAGGTTCTACTGGCCGGGTATGTACCGCGACGTGCGGGCATATGTGCGGCGGTGCGAGCTGTGTCAGCGCTGCAATGACAGCCAACTCCAAGAAGCAGGACAGGAGAGAACAACAAAAGCTGCTCAGGATCAGACGCGGCACTACAATCTACGGAGGCGGCAGTGGAAGCCGGCCGTAGGGGACAAGGTGTGGGCAAAGGAACGCCACTTGTCCAATGCCGCGGATGGATTCGCAGCGAAACTGGCCCCACGATATGGAGGACCATATACAGTGGTCAGTTTGATCACCCCGGTTATCTGCCGAATAAAAAAAAAGAAGGGAGTGTATACACATAGCTATGTGTATTAACCTAAAAACCTATATATCTATGTAGGGCAAAAGATTTTTTTGTAAACATAAGCAAAATTAACATCGGCCGCACAAATGAAATCCACGGCAAAAACAGCCAAAATGTTGTGAGCGGAACAAAAAAGTTGTTTGAATGTGCGCGCGCACACAAATGTTGTGAGCACAACAACAAAGTTGTTTGAATTTGCGCGCGCACACACACGAAACGGGGGACCATGCGCAGCAGCAAAATAATCGGCAACTACGAAACGGCACAACAACAACAGGCACGGCCGAAACCGTTTAAGTTGCGCGTGCACTCCGCAAGAACAACAACAACATCACGCACCCGAGCCGAAAAAGAGCGCACACACACGCAGAACGAAAACAGCGACAGCATGAAATGCGCACAGTGGTCAGCGCATGCGCAAAAACGGCCCGAAAAACACGATGCTAGGCAACAACAACGCAGAGCGCCCAAAGTTCAAGAGCCGCGGCGAAAGGCTACTGAACTTTGTCGGCTACGCACGATCGCTAGCACACGAAGGTGTCGATGCTAGTGATGAGTGCATGTAGTTGCTGTGCACTCATACATATATGCGAAGGGAAACAGAGAGTGTGTGAGAAATGCATTAGAGATGCAACAACAATGCCTCGTATTCAGCCACAAGGCCAGAGTGTTGGAAGAGCGTGACCTGTAGAGAGTGAGAGAACTAGCTGGTGCAGGATCCGTTAATTTCCGACACTCCGCTGGCGGCAGCGCTGCAGCAGAGGATATAAAAGGGCATGCATGCATATGAGCAGGGCTTTTGTGGAAATTCAACTCTATAGACTTCTGTTACGTAGCCGGATTTCTCGGCCGTCCGGACTTGGGTGTCGGAAGGGTTTGCCCGGCCGATCCTCGCGCACTGGACAGCGACTCCGCTGGAGCTGTGCGCGAATGAGGAGTGAGTCGGATTTCCCAACCGGTGTCAAAGTGTCGAACGTCGTCTATAGTAGGAGAATTCTCCAACAAAGCCCAGTTGCAGTCACTGGCAGCGGCCAGAGGAGCATCGGCGACCAGAGGAGTAGCGGTGACCAGCAGCAGCAGCAGCAGCAGCCAAGAAGTTGAGGAGCAACCACCGTCGCAGTCATCGCCGTCGCCACCACAGCAGCCGCAGTCGCCGCCACAGTTTAAAAATAATTTGTTCACCGCTGCGTACTTACTGCGACGATGGGGTGGGGTACAGGGAGGTCAGCCGCGGCAGATGCGAGCCACATGACTGGCGAAATCCAGCGGTCCGCCAAAGGTGTCGGGAGGGCGGACCGGCCGATCCTCGCGCATTGGCCAGCTACTTCGCTGGAGCTGTGCGCGAATGAGGAGTGAGCCGAGAACCCCACCGATATCCGATGTCCGGACCCGGGTCAGTTGTGAACGGCATCTGCAACGGAAGATCGTTTCGTTACCACCATCCCAGCAACAAGGAACAGCAGCGACATCGGGACAGCAGCAGCCACGCAGCCGCATTGTAGCCACGGAGGCTGGCAAAGCAGTGAAAAACGGGGGTTTTTCTGCAGCGGCGGGCGTGGCCAGAGGAGAACACAACCCGGTTCATGGGAAGGACAAAATGGAGAGGATCGCGCTATATGGATTTGGAAGAAAATTGGTAAATTTCTGAGAAAATTTGCTAACACGTCTCAGCCACTTACCTGCAGCGCACAGAGTTGCTGGAGGCTGCAGCGATCAGCTGTAGGCAGAGTGTTAACAGCGGCCCTGTGCGTAGCACTGCTTGCAGCTGGAGGAGCGCGGCGAACTGCTTGCTGAAGAGAAGCAAGCAGTGCAAACAAAAGGGAGCGCCAAATGTGAGACCCGGACCAATGTAAACACGAAGGCTTCGTGTTTCCCGAAGGAAGAGGGGAGTGTGAGGAACAATATAGACTGGCATACATACACTACATGTATAAGTGCATGTATTTGCTGTGCACTTATGCATATATGCGTGCCTGCATGTATTGTTCCACACAGCGACGCGAGGACGATAGTAGCGACCCTCGCTACTGGAAAGGGCGCAGAGATCGACGTAGTCTGTCTCTGTCGCTCGTATGTGTTCAGCGCATGGCTCGCGTCGCTCTCATGGCGATCATCGGCGACCGTTGGCCGAAGTACCGCTTGTGGCTGCGAGAAAGTAGTGTACACTTTCACTCTGTGAGGAACAATATAAACGGGCATGTAGTGTATGTATAAGTGCATGTATTTGCTGTGCACTTATGCATATATGCGTGCCTGCATGTATTGTTCCACACAGCGACGCGAGTACGATAGTAGCGACCCTCGCTACTGGAAAGGGCGCAGAGATCGACGTAGTCTGTCTCTGTCGCTCATATGTGTTCAGCGCATTGCTCGCGTCGCTCTCACGGCGATCATCGGCGACCGTTGGCCGAAGTACCGTTTGAAAGTAGTGTATGCTTTCACTCGTATGCTAATAACGGTGCTTTGGCCAATGAGAGGCTGCCACGTAGATTTGGGCGATTTGGCGTCGCGCCAAATCACGTGATGCTGCCGTTTTCGTGGACACGAGCGGCAGACAGGCCCCGCTCCAGAGCCGAGCCGGCGCCGTCATAGCGCGAAGCAGGGCCTGCGTCGCTGCTATAAAAAGGCGCCCGCAACTCGGCACCTGGACAGTCAAAGAAAGTAAAAGTGAAAGTATTGAGTGCCGACCAAACAAGAAACGCGAGTGGAAAAGTGACCAGCAAAGGAGCAGAGATCAAAAGGACATCGCTGCCAAGGACTTCGAGAGGAAGGACATCGCTGCCAAGGACTTCGAGAGGAAGGACATCGCTGCCAAGGATTTCGAGAGGAAGGACATCGCTGGAAGGATATCTACGAGGGATATTCTGGACGCCTATTGAGGACATAGGCTCGACACGCAGACACCGGAAGGACATCAGCTGCCACCAACCACGACATTGGTGCAGCACGGCCAAATCTACAGCATTAGTGGCGGATCCTGGAGCAGGAGCAAAGGTAACGTTTGCGTAGCTGTGCGTAAGAGTGGTGACTGTAGCTTGAAAAGATCTCAAGGTGTGCTGGTGAGCGTATCCAGCCGTAGGAGTCACTGCAATAGCCGAGCGAACTGCCGGAGTATTCAGTGTGGATCCTGGCGTCACCTGGAGTGCTCAAGCGTATCCTTGGAGAACCAAGAGTGCAGTACCATTCGCCAGAGTGCGCTAAACGTCTACCTGCGAGCCTGTGGAAAGGTGTGCTTTACTAAGCGCTAGATTTGGTAAATAATATAAAGTTGTAAATTGAGAAAATGTACCCAACGCAACCATAAAACACACTGCATTATAATTTATCGCAAGGCGCTACATATAAATTTGTTGGCACGAACGCACAGTCGGCTGAGTCCGGCCCGGCTTAAACTCGGGATAAACCGAGGTTTGTTACAAGACTTATAACAAATTATATGCTTAGATTGTCACCTTGTATAATAAATATAAACTTATTTACAACCAAAACCAACAAACACAAATATTTTTAATTTTTTTTTAAATCGCGCCAATTAAATGTATCGAATCAGTGTTTAAAACTTGCATTTAAATAGTGATGAAATTTTGAACATGTACATACATATAGACAAACTAGAACATCTATATGTAAAATATATGTGTGCATGCGAAAAATTACTTATTGAAGGCCAAATCATACTTATACATATGTTGTAGCATTAAGATTAGTTTCCATTACTTAGCGCAGCGAGTTTCGGTCGCTCTGAGAACTCAAACACAACTAACTCTTGTGTCTCTTATTTCTCTCAAGCCTACCTCCGAACCGCACTCGGCGACAGCGACGCAACGCTGTCGCCCCGCTAAAACGGTTACTGTCAAATATCTAAAGACGCACCAACGCACACGTGCTGTCGCCAGCCCTCTCGAACCTCTGACGCTCCGATACGGCCATCCTGACCATAACACGACTTCGTGTAGTTTTACAAAAATGCCTTACTGCATAATTCATTTTATCTATAAATTTTCGAAAGTTATTTAAGATTAACATTTTTCTTTTTGATTACAACTATTTTTGCTTCAGGGTTTCATACAAAATTTTATCTTCAAGTTTTAGTTTCTTTCTTAAACTGCTATAAAATTAATCTTTATCTTAATTCAATTTTCTTCACTATCCTTTTCATTATCATAAACTCAACGACATAACCACGCTCTAAAAGTTTGATTAAGAAAGTCAAAGGAACTTATTCAACAATTAACTTCTCATAATACTACTCTTCTGCAGCCCGAGTGCAGTCGCTGCGCAGTAGCAGAGCGCTCGCATATTCGTGCGTACGTATGTGTGTGAGTATGCGTGTGTGTATGTGTGTGTGCATGTGTTGTGTGTATGTTAAATAAGTATGAAATGTTTGGAATATCGACTCATCCGCAGGGTTCAGGGGATCTCCTCCTTTGTATTTTTTTTTTAATTTTGTTGTACGCAATAGGTTGCCTTGTCGGTTGCCTACTCCTTGGTCTGGTTTGATGCACCATACGGTGCCGGTGCTGGCTGCACAGGCTGCCGTGCAATGCTTGCACGTGTAGAGGCAGAAGGCGCTGTCTAGCGGTCCCTCGCAGTCATCTGGGCACTTCTTCGTTGGCTTCTTTAGTTCGATCCACGGTAGTGCAGCAGCTTGCTCAATGTGGTCAAGCTCGTTTTGTAAAGCTATTGTTGCCTCCCAACGTCACGGTGGGTTGGTGGCAAACAATAGTTTTAAGATTTCCGCCTTGCTCTTTTGTAGGCGTACTCTTAAGCCGCTTCTGCCGGCTTTTTTCATGTCGACACTACTCATTAACCTCTACTCACTCAGACTTTTTTTTTCCAATTTCTTGTTCTGCTGCCAGTTGTTGTCGCTGTTGATGCTGCTGCCAGTTGTAGCTGTTGATGCTGCTGCGAGTTGTTGTAGCTGTTGATGCTGCTGCCAGTTGTTGTAGCTGTTGATGCTGCACTTGTTATTACTGCTGCCGCTACTATTGATTTGTCTCTTGTGTGTTGTGTTTGTGGCTAAGAGAGATTTGGCTTGTCCATTCCGATCCTGATCCCGCTCCTGATTCCGGCTCCTTTTGCTTTCCTTACTGTTGTTCATGATCACAGGCTTGTGATCTCAGTCACGGTCGCCATGTGGTAAAAACAACGCGTGAGGTTTGTATGTTGATCGAATTCAGAATGAATCCGTCTGTCTTTATTTAAAATGGACTTAGCCTAAAGTACGGCGGCAGAACGGGAGTATATAGCATGCCATATGTATTTGTATGCAGAAGGCATATACATTGGAATGCGCTTGGGGCCGAACGGTCATAGTTGCGGCGGTTGTATTATGTAAACAGAACTGTTATGCGCCGCTCCGTCGGCACGCACAGTTTCCACGCAGCCACGTCCTTGTGGCCGGCTTAGCGCGGGATGTGCCGGTAAACCTTTCCGGCCTCTTCTCTGTAGCCCGGGAACTTCTTTGGGCTTCTGCGCAGTTCCTGCCACAACTTGGCAATCCAGCGACTTCCTGTAACACATTCATCGTCACCCACTCGCCGAACTGCCTTCACATTACGTCCAGAGTGCCAGTCAGACTTACGACGAACTCGATCCGGTAGCGCAGCATATCATCCTTCTTGAGATTATATACACTGACTCGTAATTATCGCAGGGCCCCACGTTGGGCGCTAGTTGTAACGAACCTTGGCTTATCCCGAGTTTAAGCCGGGCCGAACTCAGCCGACTGTGCGTTCGTGCCAACAAATTTATATGTAGCACCTTGCGATAAATTATAATTCAGTGTTTAATGGTTTGCGATTCGTATATTCACTCACTTCTCTTTACAAATCTAGCGCTTAGGAAAGCACGCCTTTACACAGGATCGCAGGTAGACGTTTTAGCGCACTCTGGCGAATGGTACTGCACTCTTGGGTGTCCAAGGATCCGCTTGAGCACTCCAGGTGACGCCAGGATCCACACTGTATACTGCGGCGGTTCGCTCGGCTATTACAGTGACTCCTACGGCTGGATACGCTCACAAGCACACCTTGAGATCTTCTCAAGCTACAGTCACCACTTTTTCGCACAGCTACGCAAACGTTACCTCTACTCCTGCTCCAGAATCCGTCACTAATGCTGTAGAGTCAGCCGTGCTGCACCAATGTCCTGGTTGGTGCCAGCGATGTCCTTCCTGTGTCCTTCGTGTAGAGCCTATGTCCTCAATAGGCCTAGGATATCCATCGTAGATATCCTTTTTCCACGATGTCCTCCCACTCGAAGTCCTTGGCAGCGATGTCCTTCCAAAATCACTACTCCTTGGCTTATCACTTTTTCATTCGCGTTTTGTTCCTTCGGCACTTAATACTTTCACTTTCCATTTTGCTCGTTTTGACTGTCCCGGCGCCGAGTTGCGGGCGCCTTTTTATAGCAGCGACGCAGGCCCTGCTTCGCGCTATGACGGCGCCAGCTAGGCTCTGGAGCGGGGCCTGTCTGCCGCTCGTGTCCACGAAAACGGCAGCATCACGTGATTTGGCGCGACGCCAAATCGCCCAAATCTACGTGGCAGCCTCTCATTGGCCAAAGCACCGTTATTAGCATACGAGTGAAAGCATACACTACTTTCAAACGGTACTTCGGCCAACGGTCGCCGATGATTGACGTGTGAGCGACGCGAGTTAATCGCTGAATACATAAGAGCGACAGAGACAGACTAAGTCACTGAATATATAAGAGCCACAGAGATAGACTAAGTAGCGAGGGTAGCTACAATCGTACTCGCTTCGCTGTGTGGAACAATACATGCAGGCACGCATATATGCATAAGTGCACAGCAAATACATTCACTTATACATGCAATACGTGCCCGTCTATATTGTTCCTCACAACATTGCTAGATTAGAGGTATGCCTTAAAATTCTAAAGTCTTCCCATATAACCGCGTTTCCGTCCATGATAGGGATTTAGTCCGAGTTCGAATAGTTGATGATTCTCCCAACTGTTGCTGCTACTAAAAGTAGAAAGCGTAGAATCCAAACCCTAGTAAAGATACAGAGCAGAATAAGTACTGGAAGGATAGTTTTCTTTTTATCTTAAGTTATACTTATGTACCTCCCTCCCCTTTATAAGAACCGTTGACCCCAAATCGGCTTCCACAATGACTTCTTCAAATAAGGGAGTTAACTTGTTACCAAGTCTCATATTCAATTTCATGAGTACCTTGTCGTCTACTTGGAAAGCTCTATTTCTTCTGCCTGCATTTTGTCTTTGTAATAGCAGATCTTGCGCTCTAGATATTCTATCTTTTATTTCTACTTCAAATTCAGGTGGGGAAGCGTGGATTATGTCATATGATTTTTTGTTAACGACGGAGTGAATTGTTTTATTGTTTTCTATGGTTGTTTGAAGTATAACGTCAGTTGTGTCATTCAATTGTTTTTCTAATTTTAAGCATCTGGCAATTTCTGCAAAGGTACTATGGAATCCTTCTACCTGTCCGTTTGAAGTTCTGTGTAGTGGTGGAGAATTTACAATTTCGACATTAAAACGGTTTTTTAAAAGAAACTTTACTGTTCCTAAGTTTAATGACGGTTCATTATGGCAATAAATAATTCTAGTATTGGGGTAAAAGTTCATAAGTTGTAAGATGGGGGTTCAATATCTGTTATTATTCTGGAAGCTATGGGTTGGACAATGGCAAATTTTTCAAACTTATCGATACAGGTTAGAAAACATTTTTTTTCTGTAGAAAAATGTCAATGTAAAGAATTTCTCCTACTTGGTTGGGGACTGGCATTTCGCCGATGTACTGTTTTTGTGGGTGTCGGTCGTATTTTTTGCTTTATTACAAGTCTTACAATTTGCAACTATTTCATTTGTCAAACGAGTCATTTTTGGGAAAAAATAGTCTTGGAGAATTTGTTTTGTATTTTCCTGTGCTGCTCTATGAGCTCTACCATGTTCTGCAACTATAATCTGTTTTTGCTCGTTTTCAATCATGAACGTCGATTACCAACTTGTTGGAGTGCCAAAATTTGGTTGACGTGAAAGTCTCAACTAGCTTATTTTGAATAAATGCTAGTGTTGCCAAGTCGCATTTGATTGCATTCACTACGTCTTTTTTTAACGCATCACACATTTTTCCTATTAAGTTCTCCTTATTTGAAAAGTATATGATATGTCTCGTTTTCTGTCCGAACAATAATTTTTTCAGAAGCTGTTATGCTTTCTTTAATTAATTTAATTAATTATAAAGTTCCTGAAAATATTGATCGGTTTTTCAGTAGATTCTATAGTGTATGTCAATGATAATTCACTATGCTAAGTGTGTGGCTAGGTTTTGGTTTTGTCTTAATAGAGCATCGGCGAAAAAATTGTTCTTTCCCGGCTTGAAGAAAATTTGGGCGTTATGCTCATCAATGAATGAATAGACTTGTTCTATCCGGCTCGAAGAACCTTCAACACACTCGCTGCGTTGACGATCATTAGTATATTGATCTAACCGGCGCGAAGGACCATGAATAGACTTGCTCTATCCGGCTCGAAGGACCATGAATACACTTAGATCATGAATACACTTCAATCTCCGGCTCAACAGACTTTGAACGCACTCGCTGCGTTGACGATCAGTAGTATATTGATTTTATTCTTCTGAGCCAGTGTATATATATATACTGACTCATGCATAATTTCAACCCTTAAATCTAGCTTATCTATTGCTGAGTTTGTAAGGCCCAGCGTTGGTGTTTATGTACTCTTAACTTATCGCAGAGTTTGTAAGGCTCAGCGTTAATGTTTGTGTACTTAGCCTATTTATAGATTCTACATGTGTGACCCTTGTCATTTCTACGTACTTCAACCTAGCCGTGAGTGCGTAGATTACATGTTTATGATCTTCGGCTATTTCTCTATGCTCATGCCTGAACATTCTGCGGGGGGCCAGAAAATGACAGCCAGTGGTCTGTTTACCATGGAACGTCCTCCATCAGCAGTCGCACCTTCTCGCCTTTTGGATTTGTGTGCCGATGACTTCTTGGATGCGTGCATTACCTTACGTATAAATTGGAAGGGATCGCTTACGCTGTGCACCTGACCACGTCTGGAACGACGAACCCCAGTTGTGTTAGCATCGGCTTCATGCTCATCCGGTCGCAGCGTCTCGTTACGTTGCTTCTTGGTGATCGAGCTGTTGGCTTCTTGAAGATGTCTTCTGGCGGTGCTTGCTTTAGCAGTTGCATCGGGTTGTTTTGGTATTACATCCATTGTTGCTCCCTCTGCTTTTGATCTTCCTTTTCCAATTGTCATTTTTTACTTTCGAGTTTTTCCTCCTTCTCTCCTTGATGTTGTTATAGCTTCTCCTGCAGCTCCTTTTGCAGTAGTTTTGCCATAGCCTTTTTCCGAGAGTATTGTTGCGCTGATTATCTTGTTGCTTGATGGTCTAGCTATGTTGCCAGAAACAATCCATCCAAGTTCAGTCTTTTGTCCCAGAGTGTTGTTTATTTTCTTTACTTTTCCCAACATTATTAGGGGGAGTAAATCAGCGCCAATGACAACATCAATAGTACTGGGTTCGTAAAAGTGTGGGTCTGCTAGCTCGCAGCCCATCCAATCTTTATTGACATCCATGTCAATTTTGTTGCTCGGTAGAGTTCTCTGGAGTTTTGGCATATCAAGTGCCTGCAGTGTGGTAACGAATTTACTTTTAACGATTGGTTTGATCGTTAAGCACACTCCACACTCCACACTCTGTGAAATTCCTTTAATTTCCACGTTCCATTTGATTCGGCGTAGCTTTTGCTGTTGTGCGGCTTCTTCCGATATCAAGGTTCTTTGTGAACCTCCATCAATAAGAGCCCTTTGCTGCTCGTATTTTCCAGATTTATTTTTAATCCGAATGAGTTGCCAGCAACGTGTTTTGCCCTTTATTTTCTTTTAAAGAATTGCTGCTGACGGTCTCTTGTGCATCCTCGTGAAGCAAATCGTTGTGAGACTTACAGCATTGATTGCAAGTCCAATCCTTTATGCAATCTTTAATGCGATGAGTGCCAAGACATTTAAAGCATAGCGCGTTTTTAAACACAAACTCCTTGCGTTTTTTAACAGGCTCGGCTCTAAATTCCTGGCATCTGGTCAAGACGTGACCATCCAGTTGGCAAAAACGGCATATTTTGTAGCTCGTTTTCTGTGCTTCTATAGTCGCATGGCCGGCACTCTTTTGTACTGAGTCTACAGAGTTGTACAGTTGCTCAATAAACTCCAGCACATTGTTCAAGGACTGAATTTCTCTGGCTTTCTTTACATGCTGCTCGTAAAGCTGCAGGACTTCCGCCGAGAATCGCCTCAGCAAAATCTGAGCGAATAAAGCGTCAGCATCATTACCAATTTTTCCTCTTTCTTTGGTGATAAAGATGCACTCAGTTGCTGTGTCTAAGAACTTGCGGATACTGCCTTCATCATTGTCCTTCAGCAGTTCCATGTCCACTAGCTGGTTAACGGCGTTGGCAAATATTTTGCGCTTATTTTCGTAGCGCTTGCATATTAGCTCCCACGCTGCATTATAGCTAGCAGACGATCCAGTTAATAAATGGCCTACTACCATTTTGGCTTCTCCTTTGAGGCAAGATTTCAGATAGTTCAGCTTCCTTGTATCGCTGATATCCTTCTTGCTGTGAATTACCTTGTAGTCCAAGATTTTTTCCTGGTTGCTGAGCTCAAGGTTGGCATACACCTGTGCAATGTGCCTTACTTTTTGAGTTCTTTTATCTGCAAGGTCTACCATCACATCCATTGGGCTGGCACTTCGTCGTGAAGACATTTCTTCCTGCTGACTGTTTCTTGCCTCGGATGTTTCCGGTTGCATTTGCTTGCTAGATCCTGGTTGGTCGGTGTCCATAGCGTGGTCGGCAACTTCGTCCTTCATCAAGGACTCTGTATACGTCCTGATGTTTTCCATTATGGCATCATATATTTTCCCCGTAAAATATTGATGATCGACAGTACCAATTTTTACCAGTGATAAGTGATTGGCAGTGAATTCTGCTGCCAACTTATCAATCACTGATAATACATCCTTCCTTGCAATGGCCTGCAGGATGTTTTCGTGGATCTTTGATTGCTTCTTTAGCAACTCGACCACTTTTGAGGACAGCATCTTGTTAGTTCTTTTTATACCCTGAACCCATTGAAAATGGGAAAACAGGGTATAATGGTTTTGTTAAAATGTATGTAACAGGCAGAAGGAGGCGTGGCAGACCCCATTAAGTATATATATTCTTGATCAGCTCGACGAACTGAGTTGATATAGCCATGTCCGTCTGTCCGTCTGTCCGTCCGTCCGTATGTGTGAACGCGTCGATCTCAGAATCTATAAGAGCTAGAGACTTAAAATTTTTTATGTAGGTCCGTGTATAGCACGCGCAGATCGAGTTTGTTTCAAAAAATCGATAATTTTGATCGTTTTAAAGTTATCGATTTAAAACGTTATCGAAATGCAGTTATAAATTTATATCTCCCACATCTTTTGTATTTAGTATAATGTAGAGTTTATACAATTTTAATTTTTGTCACATTTTTGATACAACCCCCCTTTCCTTCCCTTTCCCCACAATCTTGTAAAAGCCGTATTTCAAATACTAGAGACTTGTGCTTTGGCAAATATACACATATAAATGACATAATCACGCTGTGAAAGTTTGATTAAGAACGTCCATCTACAAAAAAACTTATTCAACAATTCACTTCCCATAATATAGCTCTTACTCAAGATTTTCCCGATACGCCCACTAGGGGCGTGGCAAATCGGAAAATGCATTTTCCGATATCTCAGAAACACTACTTCTAGAAGTGCTAGATCGGGTGAAACTGTATCTTCTACAGTTTTAAAGCTAGAACGCCCAAATTGGCACGTAGGTTACTGCTACGATCCTATGAAGATCGACCAAAAAATTATATATCCACGCCTACTAGGGGCGTGGCAAATCGGATCTGACTATATAGTGATTTTTCAAATTCTGTAATATTTTGAGGACTATTGATGCTAGAGACTTGAAACTTGGTATATATACTCGGGTTGACAACCCGACCCGACGAAAAAGATATGGCGGATATATCAACGCCCATAGGGGGCGTGGCAAACCGCAAAAGCTTATAGCTCCTACAGTTTTAGAGCTAGAAGCTTCAAAATTGGATGGTTGAGTTACTGGTGAGCTCCTCTTTCGATGACCCAAAAATAATTTTTACGCCACTTATGGGGCATGCCCGGCTAAATAATACCCTGTAATTTTCGCATTTTTTGAGTGTAAGCATCCAAATTTCACACTTACGTTACCCTGTATGATTTTCCGATTCTCAGTGAGAAAATCAAAATTTTATAACGATATTACTGCTGATCTCCTCTATTTACTTCCCATAAATTACATATGTACAAACGAATTGTGGGCGTGGCAATGGGCGTGATCTGTGCGGGTGTGAATGAGTATCCCGCAGTCGGTAGCGCCCGACTGCAACATTCTTACTTGTTTTATCTGAGACTGCAAATGTAAGTGGCTGGTGATCAGTATAACTATTTAAATTTTTTACAAATTTTATTTATTATTTTTACAAATACTTTATTAGGGATTTTAAAGCCCACACTATCGCAAGTAGCTCACGTTCATTTGTGGCGAAATTTATCCAGAACCCAGGCAATGTGATGAACGTGATTTTCCATATTTTCGGAGAATATGATCACGTCGTCTACATAATCGTAGCATGACTTTCCAATCTGTTATCGTAGTACATTGTAAAGTTACAAATCTGGCTGGGGTGCAGACTCAGTCTCCCAGGACCAGCACTTACAAGAATATTTGTTAAGTGCGGGGACGGGGACTTAAGAGAGAGGAAAGGTGCTGGTTTGGGTTGGTTGCGATATTTATTTATTAATTAAACTTCTCCGTCGCGATCCGGGCCCTGCCGGACCGTCTCTCGCGAAGCCCACGTGCTTCGCGCCTTCTCTATATTCTTCCCGCCTACTCTTCGTTTGAGCGCCGATGCGCGCTCCTTACTCTCCAGCGACCCATCTCGTCGCGTGTCCGAAAACTAATGTTCTTATTTATTATTAGTTTGTACCTTCTTCCTATTATACTTTGGTTGCCGGTCGAGCCCTGCCGTACCGGTCACGTGTCCACATAACCTTATTTTCCTGTCAGCGGCGCCCCGCGCTCGCTGATCTTCTCTTTTCCTTTTCCTTGTCGACCGTCTTCGTCGCGTGCCAAAAACTAATTAACCTTAAGCCCTTGATTCTACCACACTCGAGCCGCTCGATCGCCTCGGCGACGCAACTCACCACAGCGCTCGTTCCCCGCGGTGGAGCTTTCACCATGCTGCGCAGAGTTGCATCGCCGATCGTCGGCGCGCACTCGAGCTGTTACATTCAAATTCAAATATGTTGCGCTCCTTGCGTCTTAACTTAAAACTATGTTGCGCTCCTTGTGTCTTAATTCTAACTTAAAACTATTCGCGCTCCCTGCGTCTCGCTTTTAACTTAAAACTATGTTCTATAATTACTAATTACCTAACTAACTATATACCTATGCAATGTGAGGCGGCTACTCTGGCAGCCGCCTTACACCCCCCCCCTTTCTTCCGCAAAGCGACGACAACCCCGCCATTGGCTGCCACCGTCACGTTGTATGTTGCGTCCTCCAGGATCATCGGCCCCGTCTGGCAACAAATTGTCCTCGTCCTCCAGGATCATCGGCCCCGTCTGGTCTCTTGGGATCGGCCGTTGATCCGCCGCCTGGCGTTCTTCATCCTGCATCCTCTTCTTTAAGGATCTGATGCATCGCCATCGATGCCACTCCCGTCGTCGTCGAGTCTTCCTTCGTCGTGCATCTTTCCAGATTTCGATACAATTGTCCATTTTCCTCGACGTAGTCCGTGAATTTCGCTGGCTCTTTAGCGTTCCTCTCGCGCATCCTCGCGATCCATTTGCAGGGGAGCTCCGCTACCACTGCTTGTTGACAGATCTCTAGAGGTTGCCGGGAGAGAGCGTCGGCCACCACATTCAGTTTCCCTCGTCGATAATGGACATCGAATTGGTACTGCTGCAATTCCAGTGCCCAACGGGCGATCCTGCCGGTAGGGCTCTCTATTGAGTTTAGCCACTTTAAAGCGAGGTGATCCGTCACCACGTCGAACCTGTAGCCTTCGAGGTAGCATCGCATTTTCCTAATTGCCCATACGATTGCCAGGCACTCCTTCTCTGTGGCCGAATAATTCACCTCCGCCTTCAGCAGCTTTCGACTGGCGCACGCTATCACCCGTTCCTGATCTTCGACTGTCTGCGTCAACACTGCTCCGAGTCCGTAGTCGCTAGCATCTGTTTGCAGCACAAACTTGGGCGAGAAGTCGGGACACGCCAAGGCGGGCGCCGTCGTTAAGTTCTCCTTGAGCTCCTTCCAGGCTTCCTCCTGGTCCTCGCTCCATACCCGCTTCTGGCTCTTCTTGAGGAGTGACGTCATTGGCTGGACCAGCGACGCGAAGTATGGCGCGAACCGCCGGTACCAGGACGCCATCCCCAAGCACTGCCGTAACTCCTTTAGATTGGTAGGAGCCGGAAGCTTCTGTATCGCCTCCACCTTTGCCGGATCGGTGCAAATTCCTTCACCGCTGATCACGTGTCCCAGATACGCCAGCCTTTCTCTGAAGAAACTGCACTTCCTCCTGTTCAACTTGAGGTTCGCCGCCCTTAATCGGCGGAACACCTCCTTCAAATTAGCCACATGCTCTTCTTTGGTGGCTCCGATCACCACGATGTCGTCTAGATAGGCGAACGCATGGGGCTCCATTTCGGGTCCGATGACCATATCCAGCGCTCTCTGGAACGTCGCACCGGCCGAATGCAAACCGAATGGCATCACCCGCCAGTGGAATAAAACTCTCCCGGGCACGGTGAAGGCTGTGCATTCTCGGCTATCTGCCGCCATGGGGATCTGCCAATAACCGCTCTTGAGGTCCAACGTCGAGATAAAACGAGCGTGGCGCAACTTCTCCAGGATGTGATTGATCCTAGGAACAGGATAAGCATCTGGAATCGAGTGTGCATTGAGCTGTCGGTAGTCTACGCACATGCGCCAATCTCCAGTCTTTTCCCTTACCAAGACTATTGGTGCACTGTGCGGACTTCGCGACGGCTCAGTGGCCCCCACTTGAAGCAGCTCATCTATCTGCTCGTCAATCACCTTGCTCATAGCCGGATTCTTGGGATAATATCGCTGCTTCAGTGGCTTATTATCCCTCATCCTGATGCTACGCTCCGCTATGTGAGACACCCCCTTTAGGTTCTCAAACAGCGCCAGCTCCTTTTCTAAGAACTCCCTGAGTTCGTCCTCCAGGTCCTCTGGCCATTCCATATCCTCTGCGGGAGTCCCAGCTCCCTCTTCCTCTTCCACCTCAATTGTTTTTATTTCCGGCGGACGCTCCCTGGTCCCCGGAATCCTTCCCTCGTCGTCCATCGAATCTACTTCTGTATCCTTGTACCGCACCTCCTTCTCCAGATGCCTCTTCGATTGAGCTCGTCGTCGAGCAGGCGCCTTCAGTGCTCCAGACGGTGCGCCCTCTTCCTCTTCCACCTCAATCGTTTTTATTTCCGGCGGACGCTCCCTGGTCCCCGGAATCTTTCCCTCGTCGTCCATCGACTCCAATTTCTCCTTATGCCGCACCTCCTCCTCCAGATGCCTCTTCGATTGAGCTCGTCGTCGAGCAGGCGCCTTCCGTGCTCCAGACGGTGCGCCCTCTATCTCTTCCACCTCAATCGTTTTTATTTCCGGCGGACGCTCCCTGGTCCCCGGAATCCTTCCATCGTCGTCCATCGACTCCAATTTCTCCACTTCTATGTCCTTATGCCGCACCTCCTCCTTCAGATGCTTCTTCGATCGAGCTCGTCGTCGAGCAGGCGCCTTCCGTACTCCAGACGGTGTGCCCTCTATCGACTCAACCCGTATCTCGGATGGCGACTCTTCCTCTGCCGACGCCTTCACTTGCTTCGTCGCAGGCTTCCCACCCGGCGCTCCAAAGTTCAGTCCTCTCTTCTCTGCAAGAGTTGGACACCGAGCGAGCATCTCTTGTCTTCCAGACCCGATGCCCTCTTTCGACGCCTCCCTCGCAGAGGGTGGTGACTCCTTTCCAGCCGGTGTCTCCTTCGTCCTCAGCAGCAGTTCTGCGCGGCCACAGCGCACCGTCGTGCCCATGGCGCACAGAAAGTCCATCCCCAGGATGACGTGATCCAGCATGGTCGGCATGATGAGCACTGTCATCCGCACTGCCTTCCCGGCGAGACTCACGTCCACTTTCATCATCTTCTTTACTTCCAGCGACGACCCGTCAGCCAACCTGATCCGTGACTGCACGTCCTGGAGCTCTCCCTGAATCGCCCTCCTGCGCACGCAATCTTCGCTCATGAAGCTACGCGTGGCTCCGGTATCGATTGTGGCGTCCATGCGCCGACCCGCAATCTCCACCCTTGCGACGATTCTCCCCTCTTTGACCACTAACGGGTACTCCTCTCTCTCTCGGCTGGTTAGTTGGCGCCGCTCCGCTCCTGCAGAGGACGCCCCTGTCCGTTTCCCGCGTCTGCACGGTAGCAGCACTCTTGCGTACTCCTCCCCGTCTTCCCACAACGGCGGCAAAACAACTCCAGTTTGTTGGGACATTCCCGGGCGAAGTGTCCCGTCTGTGCACAACGATAGCAGACCCGGCGCGGATCGAACCCAGATCCGATATCCTGGCTCATCATTTGATGTGCGGCCTCCGTTTGCTTCGCAGATGGTGCCGATGACGTACTTGGTCGCGACTCTGTCGGACGATATTCCGCCGGCTGCGAGCGGAACGGGTTGTTGGACCGACTATCCGCTTTTTGCTCCCCGGCAGTCCTCGTCCATCCAGCCGTGGCGCTCTTCTCCCGATCCATCCCTTGGTCCCGCACATTTTCATACTCCGCCGCCATCTGAGTCAGCTGTGCGAGAGACGTAAAGTCATGACGTCTTACGTACAATCTGTACTCAGGGGTGGCATTCTCGTATATTCGGTACAGCTCCTGTGCCGAACTATAAGCTGCATGGCGCATCATCAGCCTAATCTCTACGAGATAGTCCTTGAAGCTTTCTCCTCCCCGCTGCCGACGCGACCTGATCTGATCCTCGAGGCGCTCAAAATATTGCGGTGGCAGGAAGAACTCCAGAAATCCACTTTTAAACTCTGCCCAGGTCACGTCCCTTAACCCGCTTGTAATGAACCACCTGGCGGCTTTGTCTACGAGCACCTCGCTCAATACCCTGGGCATACGGTCGAGGTCGATGCCGTATGTGATGGCCCTCTCTTCCAAGATTTCCAAAAATCCGAGTGGGTCCGACTGGCCGTCATACCTCATGCCCCACTTCCTGACCTGCTCTGCTATGCATCTGGGCGGGCTCCTCTCGGGCTGTGGTTGGTGTGCGGGAACATATTGGCTGACCTTGAGAGTCGGAGGCTGCTCTTTGACCTCACCGTCGACTCTCGAGTCCTCCCGTGTTCCGCACTTTCGGCCCTCAGCCATCCCGCTGATCGTCGGAACGCTCAGCTTCCATGATGGCGCAGGGATCGGCTCGTGTAGCTGAGCTCTACGCAGGTCCGGTTCGGACTTCTGGTAAGCTCGGCCACCGACACAAGGCGCCGCACCCCCTAGGTAGGGCGCTGGTATCTTGGCATACCGTGCCTCCAATTCTGCCAGAGGTGCCCAGACCCCCGCGGAGTGGCCGCTGCTCTGGATGAATGCAGATAACCTCTTTCGAAGGTCTTCTACACGTCCGTCGCTTTCTAACCCGAACTCTTGGGTTATGGTGATCAGCTCCTCTTTGCACCGCTGATACACCCAGCGCACGCCCACCCCCGGGTTCTGCCACTCAGCTCCTTCCATTTATGCTCTGCTCCTTCTTTGACTGTTTTCCCGTCTTCGTTGCACCGAAAGTTGTGCCTCGTTCTGTCGCTGATGTTTTCCCTGGATTTGTGCTGAATTTTCCTTCGTTTAATTTTCCCCTTTTTTTTTTCTTGAATTCGTTTAATTTAATTTAACTTGTTCTTCTTGTCCTCGTTGCCGATTTTTTTTTTCAAAAAAAATTCACTAAAAAAAATGCTGCTTCGTGCCAGTGTGCACTTCTTGTCCTTCTTACTATTGTCTCGTTTCCATATTGTTAAAAAAAAAACTCACTCAAAAAAAAACCT
Source organism: Drosophila nigricruria (assembly GCA_037075265.1). Lineage (NCBI taxonomy): Eukaryota > Metazoa > Arthropoda > Insecta > Diptera > Drosophilidae > Drosophila > Drosophila nigricruria. Next base: position 306,109 of record JBAMCI010000098.1, on the reverse strand, counting down.
AACTTTGTACCACTGTACACTTGTCTTCGTAGCCGGTGTCTCTCTTCATATATATATATTTTTTTTTTCCCAACAAAAAAAAACTCACTCACAAAAAAAGTCGGTGTGCGCCACTGTTCATTCGCCACTTGCCACTGTCTCTTTTGCACGTATATATATATATTTTTTTTTCGCCAAAAAAAAAAACACTAAAAAAAAAATCACTCAAAGTTGTTGTGCGCCACTGTTCATTCGCCACTCGCCACTTTGTACGTATATATATTTTTTCTCAAAAAAAAACTCACTCAAAAAAAATCACTCAAAGCCGTTGTGCGCTACTGTTCATTCGCCACTCGCCACTCGCCACTGTCTTTCTTTGTACGTATGCATTTTTATTCTTCTCAAAAAAAAACTCACTCAAAAAAAAATTTCGTACATGTTACGCCAGCACTCACTTGCTCTGAGTTTTCGGCCCTCGGCCTGCAGTTCACTCGATTTTGCTCGAAATTTCTAGCTCTCGACCCACTGTACACGCTTGCTCGTTCTCGATGTTTCCCGTTGCATGCTGTACTTTTTCGGCGTCGCTGTGCCCTTGAATTTCGTTCGCCGTTACCTTCGCCGCGCTTGAAGAGTATGCTTGGGTATCGCCGACTTGACGTAGATTTTGCGGCATTTGCCGACCAGCACCTTTATTTGGGCATGTGCGCAGGATTTTACGCCGCGAACATGCCACGCTCCTTATTAGTCCAAGGGTCCCTGCTCGGGCGCCACTTGTAAAGTTACAAATCTGGCTGGGGTGCAGACTCAGTCTCCCAGGACCAGCACTTACAAGAATATTTGTTAAGTGCGGGGACGGGGACTTAAGAGAGAGGAAAGGTGCTGGTTTGGGTTGGTTGCGATATTTATTTATTAATTAAACTTCTCCGTCGCGATCCGGGCCCTGCCGGACCGTCTCTCGCGAAGCCCACGTGCTTCGCGCCTTCTCTATATTCTTCCCGCCTACTCTTCGTTTGAGCGCCGATGCGCGCTCCTTACTCTCCAGCGACCCATCTCGTCGCGTGTCCGAAAACTAATGTTCTTATTTATTATTAGTTTGTACCTTCTTCCTATTATACTTTGGTTGCCGGTCGAGCCCTGCCGTACCGGTCACGTGTCCACATAACCTTATTTTCCTGTCAGCGGCGCCCCGCGCTCGCTGATCTTCTCTTTTCCTTTTCCTTGTCGACCGTCTTCGTCGCGTGCCAAAAACTAATTAACCTTAAGCCCTTGATTCTACCACACTCGAGCCGCCCGATCGCCTCGGCGACGCAACTCACCACAGCGCTCGCTCCCCGCGGTGGACCTTTCACCATGCTGCGCAGAGTTGCATCGCCGATCGTCGGCGCGCACTCGAGCTGTTACATTCAAATTCAAATATGTGGCGCTCCTTGCGTCTTAACTTAAAACTATGTTGCGCTCCTTGTGTCTTAATTCTAACTTAAAACTATTCGCGCTCCCTGCGTCTCGTTTTTAACTTAAAACTATGTTCTATAATTACTAATTACCTAACTAACTATACACCTATGCAATGTGAGGCGGCTACTCTGGCAGCCGCCTTACAACATCATCGTTTGCTCGCTGGAAAATTCCGGGGGCGTTTTTCAAACCAAAGGGAAGTCTGCAAAATTCATACTTCCCATTTCCTACAGAATATGCAGTTTTCTCTCTGTCATTTTCTTCAAGAAGTATTTGGTGAAATCCCGATTTCAGATCAAGTGTTGTAAAGTATTTGGCCTTCCCAAGGTTTGAGAGAATAGCTACTATGTTTGGTATAGGATATTTATCGTCAACGGTTCTTGAATTTAACTTCCTGAAATCAATAACAAGGCGTTTTTTCCTATTTCCTTGTTCGTCTACTCGCTTTTTATCAACTACCCACACCGGATTATTATACGGTGACCTAGAAGGCCTGATAATATTATCCCTTATGTCACTAGTCTCATTATTGACAAACTCGGATACTCCTAATGGGTAGAGGTAAATCTTAGAGTAAATCGGGTTATTATCTTCAGTTCGAATTGTAGTGATAATATTTGTGTTGTAAGGAAGAGCTTCATTGGGATCAGCAAAAACATTTATATTTTCATTAAACATTTCTTTAAATTCTTTTTCAATTTTTTGGGGAACTTCTATATTTTTTTCTTCAGTAAAGTTAACGGTTGAGCATTTTTATACCCTGAACAACACATTTTACCATCCTTTATACAGGGTGTCTCAAGATGAAACATCTAGTTAGGCTTATATTTCTAATACAATTGGTGCCTTTGAATTAGCATGTTCAACCTCGGGTACGGACACTGATAAATTCTTAAACTCGTTTCTAATTTCATCCATTCTTCTTTCAAACATCTGTGCTTGATTTTGTAGTGCAGTGTTTACTGCATACTCAAGCAGCGATTTCAGATTTTCCTCACTCACTGCCATTTTCTTTGTATCTGACCTGGCACTAGTTTACTTTTTACGTCTTTTATTAATTCTTCTAACTCTGAGTCCACTTCAAGTTCACTCATAATATTTGTTTTATTTGTTCTTTTTTCTTTTTTATTTTTTTTTTTTTAAATTTTGCGTCACAAAGATTATTTTTTTTTTTATTTTTCTTGAACTCTTTTTTCTTTATTTGTTTAAATTAAACACTACACTTACATATTTTGTGATGTGTGTTGTTTTATTAAAAACTATGGTTTTAATTGTCTTCTTGCAAGTCTGGTGAGTAGGTTTGAACCACTGTTGGGCGCCAGGTAACAATTTATTGACATCTGTTTACTTGTGATCTTTGCACGAAGTTAAGTCAGTGAAATAGAATTATAACTTGTTTGTTTATTGGTCAAATCCAAACTCGATACAATGGAAGTGTAAAACTTAAAAACTATTGTAGATTACTACGCCTTGCCACTTTTGTTCAGCTTTAACCGTTTGAGAATTATTAGTTTGCTTATATTAAAAGTGTAGTGTGCTTTGTAGCGCAGAGTTTGACATAGTTGGCATTAAACATTGTTGCAACTTTGTTGGTCATGCAGAATTGCAGTCATTGACTTTGACCTCCCTCACTAGTTTAAAGGCCGCCCTCGGTTTTCCTTAAGCTGTCAATGACAGCGCGTATCGAGACTTTTTGTTTATTCTTTTTGCTTTTATGATAAGTCTTAAAGACGACGTAACCGATGACCAGAGTGATGAGGAATGCTGCAAACATCATGGGCCATACTGACAGTTTCTTTTCGATGTTGCCAATATATTGAAGATTCTCAAAGTTCAGCCTCTGAAGATACGGCATGCTCAAAATCTCTTGGTGACCAGTTATATTTAGGGTAGCCGATACTGCCGAGCCTGGGTGACGCCTGACTATATTTTTTGTATTTTTGTATAGAGACCCATTTACATTTGCACAACTGTTTCTTCGTTTATAATTATGTTACCATCATCAATTACCGCCAACGGTTGTAGGTGGCTGGGACGAGTGTTGCAATGAGCCATACCTGCGCACAGGTTGCTGATGTTAGTTGCTCGCAAAACGTAGGGGTGAGGGTAGTGGTGCAGTTTCCAATTGGTAACATTTTATTACCGCAATCTGCGACGTTGATATTTTCAGCGAAGTCAAGTATTGTTCCATTATGTTGAACAGGAAACATGGTTATTTTCTTACATATTACGCTAATATTATGATTGTTCCATTATGTTGAACAGAAAACATGGTTATTTTCTTACATATTACGCTAGGATTATGATATTTAATGAGGAAGTGTACAAAATTATGATCTAACAACACTTTAATGTAAGCTATTTCAATTAAATCTGTTGTGGTTAAATCTGTAGAGTGCTCATTTTAAATTTGGCTTAGGTCATTAACGGATTCTGTTAAGTTATTAATTTTTTCCTTTACCTTTGTTTCTATAAGTGCCTGTTGGTTGACTGAGTCAGTTAGCTTTTGCTGATAAAATTTCAGTTGCTCAAAGTCGTCAAAATCAGGAGTCCCTTTAAGGCTGTTCCTAGGATATTTATACTTCTAGCTTGTCTATGGTGGATATTAACTGTCTGTTGTAATGATCTAATATGACCTAAATCGGATTCAAATAATTTGTCTCATATGAGACTGTGGGAAATGTTCCATACGTGAATTAGTTTCTTCGGCAATTTCCGAGAACATTGTAACGAACCTCGGTTTATCCTGAGTTTAAGCCGGGCCGAACTCAGCCGACTGTGCGTTCGTGCCAACAAATTTTTATGTAGCACCTTGCGATAATTTATAATTCAATGTTTTTATGGTTTTGTGATCTGTATATTTTCTCACTTCTTTGAGGCCAATTTACTTAGTAAAGCACACCTTTCCACAGGATCGCAGCCGTGCTGCACCAATGTCCTGGTTGGCTGGTTTTTTTTTTCACTCGCGTTTTGTTCCTTCGGCACTCAATACTTTCACTTTCCACTTTGCTCGTTTTGACTGTCCCGGTCCCGAGTTGCGGGCGCCTTTTTATAGCATCGACGCTCTGGAGCGGGACCTGTCTGCCGCTCGTGTGCACAATAACGACAGCATCACGTGATTTGGCGCGACGCCAAATAGCCCAAATCTGCGTGGCAGCCTCTTATTGGCCAAAGGACCGTTATTGGCATACGAGTGAAAGTGTACACTACTTTCTCGCCGCCACAAACGGTACTTCGGCCAACGGTCGCCGATGATCGACGAGTGAGCGACGCGACCCAATCGCTGAATACATAAGAGCGACAGAGACAGACTAAGTTACTGAATATATAAGAGCCACAGAGATAGACTTAGTAGCGAGGGTAGCTACAATCGCACTCGCTTCGCTGTGTGGAACAATACATGCAGGCACACAGCAAATATATGCACTTATGCACGCATATAATACGTTCCCGTCTATATTGTTCCTCACACTCCCCTCTTCCTTCGGGAAATACGAAGCCTTCGTCTTTTCATTGGTCCGGGTCTCCAATTTGGCGCTCCCTTTTGTTTGCACTGCTTGCCTCTCGCACTGATTGCTCCAGCCTCCAGCAACTCTGCGCGCTGCAGGTAAGTGGCCGAAACGTGTCCTTCCCATGGACCGGGTTGAGTTCTCCTCTGGCCACGCCCGCATCTGCAGAAAACACCCGTTTTACACTGCTCTGCCAGCCTCCGTGGCTGCAATGCGGCTGCTTGGCTGCTGCTGTCCCGATTTCGCTGCTCTTCATCTCCTTGGCTGCTGCTGCTGCTTCCTCATTCGCGCACAGCTACAGCGGAGTCGCTGTCCAGTGCGCGAGGATCGGCCGGGCAAACCCTTCCGATGCCCAAGCCCGGACGGCCGATAAATGCTCGTATGCATGCATGCCCTTTTATACCCTCTGCTGCAGCGCTGCCGCCAGCGGAGTGTCGGTAATTAACGGATCCTGCAGCAGCTAGTTCTCTCACTCTCTACAGGTCACGCTCTTCCAACACTCTGGCCTTAATGATAAATACGGGGCATTGTTGTTGCATCTCTAATGCATTTCTCGCACACTCTCTCTTTCTCTTATATTTATCTCTTTCGCATATATGTATGAGTGCATAGCAACTACATGAACTCATATATACCCTGCGTGCATTATTTTGTTTTTGGCCGTTTTGCATGTCGCTACTAGCATCGACACCTTCGTCTCATCTCGTACGTAGCCGACAAAGTTCAGTAGCTTTTCGCAGCGGCTCTTGAACTTTGGGCGCTATGTATTGTTGTTGCCTACCACGCTCATCGTGATTTTTGTCCCGTTTTGTGCATTCGCTGACCACTGTGCGCATTCCATGCTGTCGCTGTTTTCGTTTTGCATGTGTTTGCGTTCTCTTTCGGTTCGGGTGCGTGATGTTGTTGTTGTTCTTGCGGAGTGCGCTCGCAACTTAAACGGTTTCGGCCGTGCCTGTTGTTGTTGTGCCGTTTCGTAGTTGACGATTATTTTGCTGCTGCGCATGCTCCCCCGTTTCGTGTGTGTGCGCGCGCAAATTCAAACAGCTTTGTTGTTGCGCTCGCAACATTTTGGCTGTTTTTGCTTTGAATTTGCTTTTTAGAAATTTCCTTCTCGAAATTTCTGCACTTTGTGCGGCCGATTTTAATAGCTTATGTTTTTTATACCCTGAACCCATTGAAAATGGGAAATCAGGGTATAATGTTTTTGTGAAATGTATGTAACAGGCAGAAGGAGACATCGCAGACCCCATAAAGTATATATATTCTTGATCAGCTCGATGAGCTGAGTTGAAATAGCCCTGTCCGTCTGTCCGTCCGTCCGTCCGTCCGTCCGTCCGTCCGTCCGTCCGTCCGTCCGTATGAACGCAGCGATCTCGTAAACCACAAAAGCTAGATATATGAAATTTTCAGAGAATACTCGTCTATAGCCTACGCAGTACGAGTTTTTTTTAGATTTTCGATAACTCATCCCGTTTCCTTATTGTCGATAAAAATCGATAACTTTTCTTCGGTTAAGCATACCGTAAGAGCTAGAGACTCCAAATTTACTGTGTAGATCCGTGTGATGAATACGAAGATTTTATTATTTTTGGATTTTGGATGCCACGCCTCCTTCGCCCCCAATTTGCAAAATTCGTATTTCAAATACTAGAGACTTGTGCTTTGGCAAATACATACATATGAATGACATGATTACGCTGCGCAAGTTTGATTAAGAAAGTCAGTCCACAAAAAAAGTTATTAAACATTTAATTTCCCACACAATAGGCACATTGCAGCCCGAGCGCAGTCGCCGCGCTGACTGCGCAGTCAGCAGAGCGCGTGCTTATGCGTGCGTGCGTATGCATGTGTGTGTGTGTGTCTGTGTGCGTTGCTCGCAATATTTGTATATGTAAAATAAGAATATAATGTTGGGAAGATTGGATCTTCGCAGGGTTCAGGGTATCTCGTAGTCGAGCCGTCTCGACTAGAGCACTCTTACTTGTTTTTTTTTTTTTTTTTTTTAACTTGTTATGTCAATACACATATCTCTGTGTATACACATACCTATGTGTATTCACTCCCCTTTCTTTTATAAACTGGCAGTCAACTCACCCGATTCTGCTCGATATGGCTTGAGCTCCGCCACATGAGCCGTCCTGCTCCGTTTATCTGCCTCTGACCTGATCCGGCAGATAATCGGGGAGTTCAATCTGACCACCGTATATGGTCCTCCATATCATGAAGCCAGTTTCGCTGCGAATCCATGAGCGGCATTGAACAAGTGACGTTCCTTAGCCCACAATTTGTCCCCTACGACCGGCTTCCACTGCCGCCGCCGTAGATTGTAGTGCCGCGTCTGGTGTGTCCTTGGTGTTTCTCTCCTGCCCTTCTTCTTGGTGTTGGCTGTTATGGCGCTGACACAGCTCGCACCGCCGCACATATGCTCGCACGTCGCGGTACATACCCGGCCAGTAGTATCTCGCTGCCACCCGAGCAATTGTCCTTCGGCTCCCAAGGCGGCCAGCGTTGGCTGCGTCGTGGTTCTCTTTCAGAACTTGTTTGCGCCGCTCCGTCGGCACACACAGTTTCCACGCAGCCACGTCTTTGTGGCCGGCTTGGCTCGGGATGTGTCGGTAAGCCTTTCCGGCCTCTTCTCTGTAGCCCGGAAGCTTTTTTGGCCTTCTACGTAGGTTCTGGCACAACTTGGCAATCCAGCGACATCCTGTCCCAGCTGGTTTGCTTTTTTCGTCACCAAGCGGCATGTCTCCTCGCTTAGCGGCTGCCGTGATAGCGCATCGGCCACAACATTTAGCTTGGCCTTCCTATGCTGGAACTTAACCCGTCCCTGCCTCCGAAACGTCTCAGCCTCCTTATCCTCATGGAGTGGCTGCTGACGCTCCGAGCTCGTCTCCATCGGCGTCTGTGGACTCATTTTCATCCTGCCGACCGCCACTGACAGCTTCTCCTCCAGCTGTCCGCTTGGCTGCGGATTTCTCGCCTTGATCCTCAGCTTCAAGCCACCGCACTCCAGCGCGATGCCCATACTGGCCAAGAAATCCCAGCCCAGGACCTGATCGTCGATCATGCCTGGCAGCACCAGCAATGGAATGAGGATCTGCTGACTTCCCAGCCTGATCCTTGTTTCCAGTTGCGAGTCCACCTGACTGCAACTGCCGTCTGCCAATCTTACGCGTCTTCGTGTGGCGCGCCTCACGCCCATTTTTCGGAGCCTGTCGGCCAGCTTTTCGCTCAAGAAGCTGCTGGTGGCTCCAGTATCGATCGTGGCCTTGTGCTGATCAGCTCCAATGACCACAATCGCCGACAACTGGGTGCCTTCATCCAGAAGACTACCCACTAGTGTCTGGGGCCTCCGTGACGCTGCTCCCGCTCGCCCCTGGATGGCGGGTGCGTCTGGCCGTTTCCCGACTGGCAACAAGTCGCTGTTCGCACGCCAATGCGACCGCATTGCCAGCAAAACTCTAGGCGCTTGTTGCGTCGAGGTGTTGTCTCCTCAACGACCATGCTCCAGTGGTATTCTTCATCATCCGGGCTCGCAGCGTCGTCCATGGCCATCAGCCGCGTCCTATTGCTGCCGCAACTTTTCCCGATCCCTTTCCAGATCCTCGAACTCGTTCGCCAGCATTGGAAGGAACAGAAAAATTAAGTTGCAATAACAGGCATGACGAGTGAATATTACCAATAATCAAATTATGTAGAAAATCAATCCCCAGGATAGTTCTACAATTGATTAATGATGGGAGATCAATAAGAAGAAGCCTACTAACATAAGACGGTAAACGAAGATACAATTTATGCTGAGGAGACCATATAATTGAACAGTATTCTAAAATAAGTCGTACCAGCGAAACATAAAGAAGTTTTGTAATGAATAGATCCTTGAATTCTTTTGCCCAACGTTTAATAAAGCCAAGAACACTTTTGGCTTCATTTATGATAATTGAGATATGAGAATTGAAATTAAGTTTCGAAAAAATACGTTGCAAGAGATAATTATTAATTGAATAATTAGCAATATATGGAATAGTACGGCAGAAGGTTATTGTCATACATTTAGAACAATTTAAATGTAACCGATTAGCTACACACCAAAGTTGGAAGGAATTAAGATGATCAAGTGAATTAGCATACGAAAGACAAAGTTTTACGTCATCTGCATACATAAATATCTTTGAATTCGATATACGGTTTGGAAGGTCATTTATAAATAGGGAAAAAAGTAGCGGACCCAAATGACTACCCTGAGGTACCCGACGAAACGAAAACAAGTTTCGAAAAAGCTGTTCTCAACACAACTCTTTGGGTTCTACCATTCAAATAGGATGAAATCCAATAAAGAAGTTTAGGGGAAAATCCTAAGTGATCAACCTTTTGAAGTAGTATATCGTAGTGTACTGAGTCAAATGCTTTACTGAAATCAGTATATATAACATCAGTTTGCATTTTATTTAAAAAACTGTCATTGACTAGCGAAGTAAATTTTAATAGATTAGTGGAAGTAGATCGATTTCGAACAAAACCATGCTGCGATGGTGAAATAATCGATTTACAAAAATGTTGTAAGTTAGATGTTATTATTTTTTCAAATAATTTTGGAATAGCAGATAGTTTTGCAATACCTCTATAATTAAAAATGTCAGACCTCCCACCTTTTTTATATAGAGGGATGATGAAAGACTCTTTCCAAATAGACGGAAAAACAGAGGTTTCCAGCGACAAATTAAATAGTTTAAGTAATGGTGTCTGAAGCGAACCACTACATTCTTTAATTACACAACTGGGAATATTATCAGCTCCAGGAGAAAAAGATGATTTCAATGACCGAATGGCTGAAATCAAAGAAGCTGGGGAAACTTTAAAAGCATTAATGATATTAGTTGTAGAAATTAAGTAAGGGTATGAAGTGGTATAGGGATCTAACGAGGAGTAAGTGGATTGGAAAAAATCTGCAAAAAGATTAGAGGAATCATGATCATTACAAGTTTTGTCCAATCCAAGGAAAAATGAGGAAGGTAAACTAGAAGACTTACGCTTCATGTTCACGAATGAATAGAATTTTTGCAACGAAAAAGATAATTCTCATAACACCGAGAATTTAAAATATTAAAATTCGACTTGGCTATGGAATATTTAGACCAGTCTACATTCGAACCAGACTTTTTAAATTTTTTAAAATATTTAGACTCAATATTTTTTAAATTAGAAAGAGTCTGAGTAAACCAGGGGGCTTTATTAGAAACGGGCATAGGGAGACACATAGGAACACACTCATCTAAAAAAGAATTTAAAGTGTTATAGAAAAAAGTTGTTGCCAAATTAATGTCAACTGACTTATATAAGGGAGACCAATCTGTTGCATTAATAAGTTGATTAAGCAAAACAAAATTGCACTTATTATAACAACGACGTTGTTTTAAAATTTTAGGTGTGAAAACTGGAGGAGTACTTATGGATAATTGTACCTCCAAAGTGGGATGATGTATATCCTCAGGTATACAAAAAGGTGATGATCTAGAGACAGTAATGCTAGAGTCATCATTAATAAAAACTAGATCAAGTGAACGATTCAGATGATTAGAAATAGAGTTCATCTGAAACATAGAAAGCGAGAATAATTCATTGAAAAGGTAATGATCTAATGTAGGAATAAGAAAACTAGAGTTGGGACTGGAGGACCAAGAAGTGTTAGGTATATTAAAGTCACCCAACACAAGAAACATATCGTTCTCATTAACATGTCCATAAATTTCTTTAATGCAAGTTATATGTTGAGCATAAACTTGAACATCAGAAGAGGGAGGGATATATGAACAAGTAATAAATAGATAACACGATGGAAGAGTTTTTTTTAACTCCAATAATCTCAGCATCATGAGATAACGAAAAAATAAAAGATTCTGAGAGGATATTGGATTTAACCCCAATCAAGACACCACCACCTCTACGTAGCAGTCGATCGTGTCTATAAATGGTGAAATCATTAGAGAGAATCTCACTATTATAAACATTCGGACTTAGCCACGTTTCTGTGAGAGCAATAATTTCAGAATTGGTACAAAAACTACTCAAAACTTCTGAGCTTAGAATTTAGCCCCCGAACGTTTTGATATATCAAAGACAGTTGCGGAGAAGATTGAGCAAAATTTAGTTTTTTGATCCAGTATTAGAAGAAGATTGAACCGAAGTAGGATTTAACGATATTGGAGACAACCTATTTCGATTCTTGTGTTTGAATTCATGCACAACTACATTAGGTAGCCAAAATTTGGAGTCACATATAGTTGTGAAAAATTCAGCGAGCACATTGATTTTAAATGAAGCAATTTCACGAGGAGTCGCAAAATTAAACTTCGAAATAAAAACATTGGCTGTAGATTTACTAGAAATAAAAGCAGATATAGCTTCACATGTCGTGTTAGAAGAAAGCTTAGATAGGAAAACTTGCTTTCGAGGAGAAACGACAGATAAAGTAGGTATAGAAAGAGTGGAAGAAGAGGTCGGAATATTGTTCGTTGCTTGAGCAATATTCGGGGAAGCTTTTAGTTTTTTGATTGGAACCTGTATAGGCTCTTGAGTGTCTATTATAACACTAGCAACAGGTGTGTCCGACAAGTTATTAGCAATTGGAACTAATAACGAGTCAGGGCAAGGTGAGGAAGGCACTAATAAATTAGGAGACAGTATTGGTACGGAATGGGGTACCAACTGAGAAGGAGTCATAATTTCAGAATCCGGAGTATCAAAATTGTACTGATTTAGTAAATTTTCACCAGCTTCTAGGTCACTAGATAACTGTTTAGATATACTACTCAGTTTTAAAAATTGAACTCGCACTGAATTATACATCTTGGAAAAATTTAATTGTTTTTCCAAGCAAATTGGACACGACCAGCGTAAACCACCACAACCAATTTTGGCAGTGGACATGATTTTGTCATAGTCCCGTCCGGTGAGACCAGCACATTTTGTGTGCATCATATTCTCACATAACCAGCAACTAACAAATTGCAATTTTGCAGAATCAGCTACTTGCCGAATATTGCATGATTTTTTGCAGCATGTCATATTGGCAATTAGGGTGAAGCAACCGAAACGTAAAAACTGATCAAAAGGAAATAATAGGAAAAAAACAAAGAGAGGATTAGTGAGTCGTGAGAGCGGGTCCAACAACAAACAACTGATAAAGAGCGGGTGAGCAGCAAGCAGTGAGAGAGTTTCTTGCACAAGACGAATTTGATTGAGTGAGAAACACAAACAACTCAAGTATGAGTGTGAGTGATAACACTAACAAATATGCACAAGTGTAAAAAGAAAACCAAACAAAAGAGGAGAGCGCCAAAGAAGTAAATGCAAATGTAACAAAACAAATTACCGACGCTGACAAAACTTTCAAAATAGAAACACTTTTAAAATAGCACAAAGCACCGTGGATTATTTTTTGCACAGTAAAAAACAAAGCCTGATGGCTGAATTAAACAAATAACAAAAAAGTGTAATTTTAAAGACAAGAGCACAAACAAAGCACGTCAAACACTATCAACTGAGAACTCTATACTCTCTATTATGATAATACCTCAGTGCAATAAGTATATGTGCATTCACATTTTTGGTAAAAACTTGTTTTAAACCAAACGATTCCAACCAAGTATATTTTTTACTTATAGCTCTAGGGCCAGTAATTAAAAATTACCTTACAGTACTTTAATATTTATTAACAAAAAAATTATAATTTAAAAAATGTATTTCACTCTTAGGAAATAAGTATATGTGCATTTTTTTTTGTTTTTAATATTTTGTACTAAGTTAAAACTTTTGTCTAATTGTAATAATTAATATGCTTTCCGTTTGCCTCTAAGAGTTGTGTAAGGCGATTTTGCATGGAATCCGCAAGATTTTGGAGAGTTTCTTTGCTTATTAACTCCCATTCTGCAAGCAAAACGTACTTAAAGTCCTTGATTGAATCGAACTGCCTAGACACCTTTAAAAATCCTTTATAAATCCTGGCTGAGAGGATGCCCCAGAGGTCCTCAATTGGTTTCAAGTCAGGACTGATCGCCGGGCACTCCAGTACAGGTATTTTTCTTGAAGAAAAATAAGCCTTTGTGGCCTTTGAAGTGTGGATTGGAGCGTTGTCCTGTTGAAAAATCCATCTATCTTCGTAAAGATCCCCTGCAAAATCTTTTAATTCACTATCCACCAATTGAATATAGATTTCTGAGTTTGTTTTGGCTGGAATAAAACATAGGCGAGACTTTCCAGCATACCCGAAACACTCCCAAATCATCAGTGATCCACCGCTATGATTCCTCTTATGGCCAGTTTCTGTAGGTTGTCTTTAGTCACGCCAATACTCATGACAGCCATCAGGACCATCTAGATTAAACTTTTTTCAACCGAAAAAATAACATTTCGGAATTACCCGGTACAAAATTTGTATTTTTCAGCAAATGCCAAACGAGCCTTAGGTGGCGTGGCAGATGCATCGGTACATCCACCCGGGAACTATGTTGAAGGTTAAAATTTTCAGTTACAATTTTATGGACCCGTCTTCTACCGTCATTGAGCTCTAAATAACGTTCAATGCTGGTACAAAAAATTTGATTATTTGCAGCGAGGCGCTTAATTCCACGTTTGCACCTGACGTCGGTGTTGCTCGTCCTGCCACTGCGATTGTTCTGACCATTGGAATTTCGATTTTTTTTTAAATTAGCAATTGTATTTCTGTGTCGAGACACTCTAGAAGCTATTTCTGTCAAAGTAGCCCCGCCTTAGTTCAATCCTTGGATTCGTCCGCGTACCTCACCTGATAAATGCATTCCACGCGGCATTCTTAAGAAAAATATTAGTTTTTTAATGTGATTTCTGCAACAACTTCTTAATTCACTCTTGACTATTTATTTTTTAACTTTCCTTATCAAAAAACATTCAATTTGTTTCATGCCCACCAATAAATGGACACTAATTGGTTTTTGCACATATACTTATTTCCTAAGAAAATCAAATCGCGCTGATCAAATGTGTGATAACGGTACTAAAAATGATGAGCAAAGAAGAATTTTGCAAAAGCATTTTAAAAATGGATATCAACAACAGACTTTTGCATACCCAGAACAAATATTCCATTACTATTGAGGAAGAGAGAAACGAAAACATTTTTGCACATATACTTATTGCACTGAGGTAAATAATTCTAGTATTGGGGTAAAAGTTCATAAGCTGTAAGATGGGGGTTCAATATCTGTTATTATTCTGGAAGCTATGGGTTGGACAATGGCAAATTTTTCAAACTTATCGATACAGGTTAGAAAACATATTTTTTCTGTAGAAAAAATGTCAATGTGAAGAATTTCTCCTACTTGGTTGGGGACTGGCATTTCGCCGATGTACTGTTTTTGTGGGTGTCGGTCGTATTTTTTGCTTTATTACAAGTCTTACAATTTGCAACTATTTCATTTGTCAAACGAGTCATTTTTGGGAAAAAATAGTATTGGAGAATTTGTTTTGTATTTTCCTGTGCTGCTCTATGAGCTCTACCATGTTCTGCAACTATAATCTGTTTTTGCTCGTTTTTGGTCATGAACGTCGATTACCAAAATTTGGTTGACGTGAAAGTCTCAACTAGCTTATTTTGAATAAATGCTAGTGTTGCCAAGTCGCATTTGATTGCATTCACTACGTCTTTTTTTAACGCATCACACATTTTTCCTATTAAGTTCTCCTTATTTGAAAAGTATATGATATGTCTCGTTTTCTGTCCGAACAATAATTTTTTCAGTAGATTCTATAGTGTATGTCAATGATAATTCACTATGCTAAGTGTGTGGCTAGGTTTTGGTTTTGTCTTAATAGAGCATCGGCGAAAAATTTGTTCTTTCCCGGCTTGAAGAAAATTTGGGCGTTATGCTCATCAATGAATGATTTCCATCTTTTAATTTTTGCTTTGGTATTTTTATCTGAGACTGCAAATATAAGTGGCTGGTGATCAGTATAACTATTTAAATTTTTTACACCGTACAAATACTTTCTTAGGGATTTTAAAGCCCACACTATCGCAAGTAGCTTACGTTCATTTGTGGCGAAATTTAGCTCATTGTCTCTTAAAGTCCTGGAAATCATGGTGATCGCCTTTTTGTTTTGTGATAAAAAAGCACCGAAACCAGAGGACGAAGCATCTGTCGTCAAATCAAATGGCTTTTGATAATCAGGGTATAGGAGAATTACATCTTCCGAGATTAAGATATTCTTTAATTTTTCAAAAGCGGATATCTGTTCCTCATTAAGGCTAACTGGAATTTTTTTGATTGTCCTGTACTTGTTTTACCATTATCACCCTTCAGTATGTCTTTTCAATGGTTTAGCTATAGATCCAAAATCTTTTATGAGGCTTGTTAAACCAAGAAATGATCTAACTTGGAACAGGTTGGTGGGCTGTTCAAATTTTCCAATTGCCTCAATTTTGCTGGGGTTAGTTGTGATGAAGATGAAGATACTCAACCTTTTCTTTAAAAATTGAGATTTTTCTCGTGATACCCTCATGTTAGCGTTATACAATTTATCCAGTACCCAGGCAATGTGATGAACGTGATTTTCCATATTTTCGGAGAATATGATCACGTCGTCTACATAAACGTAGCATGACTTTCCAATCTGTTATCGTAGTACATCATCGATTGCTCGCTGGAAAATTCCGGGGGCGTTTTTCAAACCAAAGGGAAGTCTGCAAAATACATACTTCCCATTTCCTACAGAAAATGCAGTTTTTTCGCTATCATTTTCTTCAAGAAGTATTTGGTGAAATCCCGATTTCATATCAAGTGTTGTGAAGTATTTGGCCTTCCCAAGGTTTGAGAGAATAGCTACTATGTTTGGTATAGGATAATTATCGTCAACGGCTTTTGAATTTAACTTCCTGAAATCAATAACAAGGCGTTTTTTCCTATTTCCTTGTTCGTCTACTCCCTTTTTATCAACTACCCACACCGGATTATTATACGGTGACCTAGAAGGCCTGAGTATGTCACTAGTCTCATTATTGACAAACTCGGATATTCCTTATGGGTAGCGGTAACGTTTAGAGTAAATCGGGTTTTCATCTTCAGTTCGAATTGTAGCGATAATATTTGTGTTGTAAGGAAAACTTCATTGGGATCAGCAAAAACATTTGCTTTCTCTTTTAACATTTCTTTAAATTCTTTTTCAATTTTTTGGGGAACTTCTATGTTTTTTACCCCAGTAAAGTTAACGGTTGCGCATTTTTATACTCATTCACAAAGTGAAATGAGTATATTGGTTTTGTGCAATATCCGTCACGCTGTCCGTCCGTCTGTCCGTATGAACGCAAACCATTTGCACAGTTTTGAAGCTAGAGAGTTGAAATTTGGAATATACACTCGTGTATACCCTCTAATTATAAAGTGTAAAGATTTTTTCGATACGCCCACTAGGGGCGTGGCAAATCGGAAAATGCATTTTCCGATATCTCAGAAACACTACTTCTTGCAATTTGGAATGAAGACTCGTGTTAACAACTCAAGATGAAAAAGCTGTATGATATACTATATATTAACGCCTACTAGGGGCGTGGCAACCGGATCTGACTATATAGTGATTTTTCAAATTCTGTAATACTTTCAGCACTGTGAATGCTAGAGACTGGAAATTTGGTATATATACTCGGGCTGACAACCCATGATGAACAAGTAAGAACGTTGCAGTCGGGCGCTACCGACTGCGGGATACTCATTCACACCCGCACAGATCACGCCCATTGCCACGCTCACAATTCGTTTGTACACATATAATTTTTTGGAACTCAATAGCTCAGCAGTAACATCGTCATAAAACTTTGATTTTCTCACTGAGAATCGGAAAAGCGTACAGTTTTTCCCGATTTGCCACGCCCCCAGTGGGTGTAGACATATGATTTTTGGCCAGTTCTTAGAAGTAGTGAAGAGTAACGTAAGTGTGAAATTTGGATGCTTACACTCAAAAAATGCGAAAATTACAGGGTATTTTTTAGCCGGGCATGCCCCAAAAGGGGCGCAAAAATTATTTTTTGGGCATCGATAGAGGAGCTTACCAGTAACTCAACCATCCAATTTTGAAGCTTCTAGCTCTAAAACTGTAGGAGGTATAAATGCGATTTGCCACGCCCCCTATGGGCGTAGATATATCCGCCATATCTTTTTCAACTTGGATTGTCAACCCGAGTATATACCAAGTTTCAAGTCTCTAGCATTCATAGTGCTTAAAATATTACAGAATTTGAAAAATCACTATATAGTCAGATCCGATTTGCCACGCCCCTAGTGGGCGTGGATATGTAAGTTGTTAGTCGATCTTCATAGGATCGTAACAGTAACCTACGTGCCAAATTTGGGCGTTCTAGCTTTAAAACTGTAGAAGATATATCCGCCATAGCTTATTCATCTTGAGTTGTCAACACGAGTCTACATTCCAAATTGCAACTCTCTAGCACTTCTAGAAGTAGTGTTTCTGAGATATCGGAAAATGTATTTTCCGATTTGCCACGCCCCTAGTGGGCGTATCGGGAAAATCTTGACACTTTATAATTCGAGGGTATACACGAGTATATATTTCAAATTGCAACTCTCTAGCTTCAAAACTGTGCAAATGGTTTGCGTTCATACGGACAGACGGACGGACAGCCTGACGGACATTGCACAAAACCAATATACTCATTTCACTTTGTGAATGAGTATAAAAAGATACGGCGGAATATCTACGCCCATAGGGGGCGTGGCAAACCGCAAAAGTTTATAGCTCCTACAGTTTTAGAGCTAGAAGCTTCAGAAGCTCCTCTATCGATGCCCAAAAATAATTTTTACGCCCCTTTTGTGGCATGCCCGGCTAAAAAATACCCTGTAATTTTCGCATTTTTTGAGTGTAAGCATCCAAATTTCACACTTACGTTACTCTTCACTACTTCTAAGAACTGGCCAAAAATTATATGTCTACGCCCACTGGGGGCGTGGCAAATCGGTAAAAAATGTTCGTTTTTCCGATTCTCAGTGAGAAAATCAAAATTTTATGACGATATTACTGCTGATCTCCTCTATTGATTTCCAAAAAATTATATATGTACAAACCAATTGTGGGCGTGGCAATGGGCATGATCTGTGCGGGTGTGAATGAGTATTCCGCAGTCGGTAGCGCCCGACTGCAACGTTCTTACTTGTTTATATTGAATTGTTTTGGATCCAGTTTCGGTTTTTAATATGTTATTTTTGAAGTCTAGACTGGTATTAGTTTTCTTTAATAGGTCAAGCCCTATTATACCATCGAAGCCTGATAAGCTGGGAAGTAAAAAGAATGTGGCTGTGGTGTTTAAAAGGTGCATTGGACATTTCTTTTGAACGGAGTTTAAGCCATGAAGTGGCTTAACTACAAATTTTTCTTCAACGTTAGTTACATTTCTAAGTTCTAGGATTGGTTTTATATAATTTTTCGAAGCGCCTGTATCTATTAGTAAGTTGATTGCTATCGTTCGCTCTACAAACGGTAACAGGGAGCTATTTCTAAAAAATTGACCTCTTGAAACTGAACCTCATCTTCCAAATCTAAAACCTCAGACTCCGCAACTGGTTGATACTTTTGTTCCGATTGACTTGCAGAATTTTCATCTTGTGAAAGGTGATTAATTCTCTGTTGTTTGGGACCGGTATACCTAGCTCTTCCACTATTTGCTCTCTTTGATTTTGATATTGGCCAGAACTGCATTTGTTTTGGTATTGAGTCGTTTGAACATAGGTTGGAGTGATTCTTGTTTTATATTTGGGCTATGATATTGGTTCTTCTGCTTGCAAAATGGAGTTTTAGTCTGATTTTTGGAATTACTTTCTATAGTGGATTGCTTCTGCTGTCTATGTTCATGACGTTGAGCCTTTTTTTCACTATTTCTTGCGAAATTACTAACGAATTGAAAGCGTTCGTGATTTGGCTCTAGCCAAAGCTGATGGCAAATCTTTGGGTCTTGCTGAGAAGAGAATATCACTATAAGACTTCATTGTGCCTGAGATAAACACTCTTGTAGTATGTTATATGCCAACTCAGCATATACCCACCGTATTGTAGTGTATACAATATGTAAAGTGGTCATATGCTCAATCCCAAAGTTAGAGTATCAAGCGCATTGATTACATAATACAACCGCCGCCAAGTGCCGTAATATGATAAGCCACTTCGGCCACAAGCGCATTCGAATGTATATGCTTTCTGCATGTACATATAACAATATATATACAAATACATATGGCATGCTATATACTCCCGTTCAGCCGCTGCTTTGAGCGACAGAGCTCCAAACTTTATTATTTACTTTATGCTGAGTCCATTTTAAATAAAGACAGACGGATTCATTCTGAATTCAATCAACATACAAACCACACGCGTTGTATCTACTACATGGCGACCGTGTCAGATCCTAAGATCGAAGTTGAAAAAGCCAGTTGGGGAGAAAGTGAAAGCTTTGAAAGAATTCTATGCAGGCAGCTATTACATCAGCAGCAGCAACAATATAACATGTAACAGGCTATTACGGCAGTTGCCTACGTCAAAAGCACCAACAACACCATTAGCGTAGCAACGATCAACAGCAATAGCGGCCACATGCAACCGCCAGCTGCCTGCAGCAGTAACACCAACAACAGCAACACCAACCAGCAATGCGCTGGCCACACCCATACTGACGCCACGTAAGCGTGGCAAACCCTTTGGCTCCAGTAATCCGCCCGCAGCGGATTCATTAGAGTCCATGTACATGGAGGAAGTGCGTCGCAAGAATCAATTGCTAGCAGAGCAGACGAAAATCTCTTCGACGGTGGACCGTCAACGCTACAAAGAGCGCACCACGAAATTTTTTTATATATATAGTTATAATTATAATAATGATTGTAAAAATTGAGCGAGAACTCGCCCGATTAGAGTACACGCTGGAAGGCTGTATAAAATATAGGCAGGAAAAATTGTAAATTTACCTGCGAGTAAATAATAAAAAGAAAAGAATAAATTTAAGACACCAATAGTACAATAGTAAAGCGGAAGCATTACCCGCCAGAGTATGGCCCGTGAAGCCATACAAAACATTAGACAGAAGTTCACTGCGTTGATCGAATAGGAATAAATATAAAATGAAACAAGTAAGAATGTTGCAGTCGGGCGCTACCGACTGCGGAATACTCATTCACACCCGCACAGCTCACGCCCATTGCCACGCCCACAGTTGGTTTGTACATATATAATTTTTCGGAAATCAAAAGAGAAGATCAGCAGTAATATCATCATAAAATTTTGATTTTCTCACTAAGAATCGGAAAAACGTACAGCTTTTCCCGATTTGGCACGACCCCAGTGGGCGTAGACATATAATTTTTGGCCAGTTCGTAGAAGTAGTGAAGGGTAACGTGTAAGGCGGCTGCCAGAGTAGCCGCCTCACATGGCATAGGTATATAGTTAGTTTAGTAATTAGTAATTATAACAATATAGTTTTAAGTTAGAATTAAGACGCAAGGAGCGCAACATAGTTTTTAAGTTAGAATTAAGACGCAAGGAGCGTAACATATTTGAATTTGAATGTAACCGCTCGAGTGCGCGCCGACGATCGGCGATGCAACTCTGCGCAGCGTGGTGAAAGCTCCACCGTGGGGAGCGAGCGCTGTGGTGAGTTGCGTCGCCGAGGCGATCGGGCGGCTCGAGTGTGGTAGAATCGAGGGCTTAAAATTAATTAGTTTTTGGCACGCGACCAAGACGGTCGAAGAGAAAAAGAAAAAACATAAGATCAGCGAGCGCGGAGCGCCGCCGACGGGGAAACAAGGTTATTTGGACACGTGACCGGTACGACAGGGCTCGACCGGCAGTCAAGGTACAATAAGAAGAAAGCGTTAACTAATAATAAATAAGGAAATTAGATAATCTAACGAATCTGATTTTTACTTTAACAAAGCCGGCTGAAACGCCATTCTAACAAATCGCGCGCCGGCCGACGTGAACCCCGTTGGCGGCCGCCACTAATACGAAGTAGTTTTGAGCAGTAGTTTGGGCGAGGCAAAGTCCCGTCTGCCGCGCGGATAACCCCGGCATAAAAACGGCGCGGCCTAGAGAGAACTTCAGCGGCGACGCTGTGCTTGTTCCTCGGCCAGCCGTTCTACTGTATCAAAAATAGAAACTAATTCAAAGTAGAGACGAGGCTAAGTCCGCGTTTGATCATGCAGATAACCCCGATTCCAACACTTAGATTTTGCGAGCAGTAGTTTGTATTAACCAAAACGACCCCCTTTCCCTTCCCTTAAGTCCCCGTCCCCGCACTTAACAAATATTCTTGTAGGTGCTGGTCCTGGGAGACTGAGTCTGCACCCCAGCCAGATTTGTAACTTTACAAGTGGCGCCCGAGCAGGGACCCTGGGACTACTAAGGAGCGTGGCATATTCGCGGCGTAAAATCCTGCGCATATGCCCAAATAAAGGTGCTGGTCGGCAAATGCCGCAAAATCTACGTCAAGTCGGCGATACCCAAGCATACTCTTCAAGCGCGGCGACGGTAACGGCGAACGAAATTCAAGGGCACAGCGACGCCGAAAAAGTACAGCATGCAACGGGAAACGTCGAGAACGAGCGTGTACAGTGGGTCGAGAGCTAGAAATTTCGAGCAAAAAAATCGAGTGAACTGCAGGCCGAGGGCCAAAAACTCAGAGCAAGTGTGTGCCGGCGCAACATGTACGAAATTTTTTTTGAGTGAGTTTTTTTTTGAGAAGAATAAAAATGCATACGTACAAAGAAAGACAGTGGCGAGTGGCGAATGAACAGTAGCGCACAACGGCTTTGAGTGATTTTTTTTTGAGTGAGTTTTTTTTGAGAAAAAAATATATATACGTACAAAGAGAGACAGTAGCGAGTGGCGAATGAACAGTGGCGCACAACAACTTTGAGTGATTTTTTTTTGAGTGTTTTTTTTTGGGAAAAAAAAAAAAAATAAAAAAAAAATAAAAATAAATAAATATATATATACGTACAAAAAGAGACAGTGGCAAGTGGCGAATGAACAGTGGCGCACACCGACTCTTTTTTTTGAGTGAGTTTTTTTTTGTTGGAAAAAAAAAAAATATATATATATATATGAAGAGAGACACCGGCTACGAAGACAAGTGTACAGTGGTACAAAGTTAGGTTTTTTTTGAGTGAGTTTTTTTTTACAAAAAAAACAAAAAAAAAAAAATATGGAAACGAGACAATAGTAAATGGAACAAGAAGTGCACAGTGGTACAAAGCAACGTTTTTTTTTAGTGAGTTTTTTTTTGAAAAAAAAAAAAATCGGCAACGAGAACAAGAAGAACAAGTTAAATTAAAGTAAACAAATTTAAAGAAAGCAAAAGGAGAAAATTACACGAAGGAAAATTCAGCACAAATACAGGGAAAACTTCAGCGACAGAACGAGGCACCGCAACGAAGACGGGAAAACAGTCAAAGAAGGAGCAGAGCATAAATGGAAGGAGGTGAGTGCCAGAATCCGGGGGTGGGCGTGCGCTGGGTGTATCAGCGGTGTAAAGAGGAGCTGATCACCATAACCCAAGAGTTCGGGTTAGAAAGCGACGGACGTGTAGAAGACCTTCGAAAGAGGTTATCTGCATTCATCCAGAGCAGCGGCCACTCCGCGGGGGTCTGGACACGTCTGGCAGAATTGGAGGCACGGTACGCCAAGATGCCAGAGCCCTACCTAGGGGGTGCGGCGCCTTGTGCCGGTGGCCGAGCTTACCAGAAGTCCGAACCAGACCTGTGTAGAGCTCAGCTACAGGAGCCGATCCCTGCGCCATCATGGAAGCTGAGCGTTCCGACAATCAGCGGGATGACCGAGGGCCGAAAGTGCGGAACGCGGGAGGACTCGAGAGTCGACGGTGAGGTCAAAGAGCCGCCTCCGACCCTCAAGGTCAGCCAATATGTTCCTGCACACCAACCACAGCCCGAGAGGAGCCCGCCCAGATGCATAGCAGAGCAGGTCAGGAAGTGGGGCATGAGGTATGACGGCCAGTCGGACCCACTCGGATTTTTGGAAATCTTGGAAGAGCGGGCCATCACATACGGCATCGACCTCGACCGTATGCCTAGGGCAGTGAGCGAGGTGCTCGTGGACAAAGCCGCCAGGTGGTTCATTACAAGCGGGTTAAGGGACGTGACCTGGGCGGAGTTTAAAAGTGGATTTTTGGAGTTCTTCTTGCCACCGCAATACTTTGAGCGCCTCGAAGATCAGATCAGGTCGCGTCGGCAGCGGGGAGGAGAGAGCTTCAAAGACTATCTCGTAGAGATTAGGCTGATGATGCGCCACGCAGCGTATAGTTCGGCACAGGAGCTGTACCGAATATACGAGAATGCCGCCCCTGAGTACAGATTGTACGTAAGACGTCATGACTTTACGTCTCTCGCACAGCTGACTCAGATGGCGGCGGAGTATGAAAATGTGCGGGACCAAGGGAAGGACCTGGAGAAGAGTGCCACGGCTGGACGGACGAGGACTGCCGGGGCGCAAAAAGCGGATAGTCGGTCCAACAACCCGTTCCGCTCGCAGCCGGCGGAATATCGTCCAACAGAGTCGCGACCAAGTACGTCATCGGCACCATCTGCGAAGCAAACGGAGGCCGCACATCAGATGATGAGCCAGGATATCGGATCTGGGTTCGATCCGCGCCGGGTCTGCCATCGTTGTGCACAGACGGGACACTTCGCCCGGGAATGTCCCAACAAGCTGGTGTTGTTTTGCCGCCGTTGTGGGAAGACGGGGAGGAGTACGCAAGAGTGTTGCTACCGTGCAGACGCGGGAAACGGACAGGGGCGTCCTCTGCAGGAGCGGAGCGGCGCCAACTAACCAGCCGAGAGAGAGAGGAGTACCCGCTAGTGGTCGAAGAGGGGAGAATCGTCGCAAGGGTGGAGATTGCGGGTCGACGCATGGACGCCACAATCGACACCGGAGCCACGCGTAGCTTCATGAGCGAAGATTGCGCAGGAGGGCGATTCAGGGAGAGCTCCAGGACGTGCAGTCACGGATCAGGTTGGCTGACGGATCGTCACTGGAAGTAAAGAAGATGATGAAAGTGGACGTGAGTCTCGCCGGGAAGGCAGTGCGGATGACAGTGCTCATCATGCCGACCATGCTGGATCACGTCATCTTGGGGATGGACTTTCTGTGCGCCATAGGCACGACGGTGCGCTGTGGCCGCGCAGAACTGCTGATGAGGACGAAGGAGACACCGGCTGGAAAGGAGTCACCACCCTCCGCGAGAGAGGCGTCGAAAGAGGGCATCGCGTCTGGAGGACGAGAGATGCTCGCTCGGCGCCCAACTCTTGCAGAGGAGAGAGGACTGAACTCTGGAGTGCCGGGTGGGAAGGCTGCGACGAAGCAAGTGAAGGCGTCGGCAGAGGAGGAGTCGCCATCCGAGATTGAGGTTGAGTCGAAAGAGGGCGCACCGTCTGGAGCACGGAAGGCGCCTGCTCGACGACGAGCTCGATCGAAGAAGCATCTGAAGGAGGAGGTGCGGCATAAGGAGAAATTGGAGTCAATGGACGACGAGGAAAGGATTCCGGGGACCAGGGAGCGTCCGCCGGAAATAAAAACCATTGAGGTTGAGTCGATAGAGGGCGCACCGTCTGGAGCACGGAAGGCGCCTACTCGACGACGAGCTCAATCGAAGAAGCATCTGAAGGAGGAGGTGCGGCATAAGGAGAAATTGGAGTCGATGGACGACGATGGAAGGATTCCGGGGACCAGGGAGCGTCCGCCGGAAATAAAAACGATTGAGGTGGAAGAGAAAGAGGGCGCACCGTCTGGAGCACGGAAGGCGCCTGCTCGACGACGAGCTCGATCGAAGAAGCATCTGAAGGAGGAGGTGCGGCATAAGGAGAAATTGGAGTCGCTGGACGACGATGGAAGGATTCCGGGGACCAGGGAGCGTCCGCCGGAAATAAAAACGATTGAGGTGGAAGAGAAAGAGGGCGCACCGTCTGGAGCACGGAAGGCGCCTGCTCGACGACGTGCTCAATCTAAGAGGCATCTGAAGGAGGAGGTGCAGTACAAGGATACAGAAGTAGAGTCGATGGACGACGAGGGAAGGATCCCGGGGACCAGGGAGCGTCCGCCGGAAATAAAAACAATTGAGGTGGAAGAGGAAGAGGGAGCTGGGACTCCCGCAGAGGATAAGGAATGGCCAGAGGACCTAGAGGACGAACTCAGGGAGTTCTTGGAAAAGGAGCTGGCGCTGTTTGAGAACCTAAAGGGGGTGTCTCACATAGCGGAGCATAGCATCAGGATGAGGGATAATAAGCCACTGAAGCAGCGATATTATCCCAAGAATCCGGCTATGAGCAAGGTGATTGACGAGCAGATAGATGAGCTGCTTCGAGTGGGGGCCATTGAGCCGTCGCGAAGTCCGCACAGTGCACCAATAGTCTTGGTAAGGAAAAAGACTGGAGATTGGCGCATGTGCGTAGACTACCGACAGCTCAATGCACACTCGATTCCAGATGCTTATCCTGTTCCTAGGATCAATCACATCCTGGAGAAGTTGCGCCATGCTCGTTTCATCTCGACGTTGGATCTCAAGAGCGGTTATTGGCAGATCCCCATGGCGGCGGATAGCCGAGAATGCACAGCCTTCACCGTGCCCGGAAGAGGTTTATTCCACTGGCGGGTGATGCCATTCGGTTTGCATTCGGCCGGTGCGACGTTCCAGAGAGCGCTGGATACGGTCATCGGACCCGAAATGGAGCCCCATGCGTTCGCCTATCTAGACGACATCGTGGTGATTGGAGCCACCAAGGAAGAGCATGTGGCTAATTTGAAGGAGGTGTTCCGCCGATTGAGGGCGGCGAACCTCAAGTTGAACAGGAGGAAGTGCAGTTTCTTCAGAGAAAGGCTGGCGTATCTGGGACACGTGATCAGCGGTGAAGGAATTTGCACCGATCCAGCAAAGGTGGAGGCGATACAGAAGCTCCCGGCTCCTACCAATCTAAAGGAGTTGCGGCAATGCTTGGGGATGGCGTCCTGGTACCGGCGGTTCGTGCCAAACTTCGCATCGCTGGTCCAGCCAATGACGTCGCTCCTTAAGAAGGGCCATAAGTGGGTATGGAGCGAGGACCAGGAGGAAGCTTTGAGGAAGCTCAAGGAGAACTTAACGACGGCGCCCGTCTTGGCGTGTCCCGACTTCTCGACCAAGTTTGTGCTGCAAACAGATGCTAGCGATTACGGACTCGGGGCAGTGTTGACGCAGACAGTCGAGAATCAGGAACGGGTGATAGCGTACGCCAGTCGAAAACTGCTGAGGGCGGAGGTGAATTATTCGGCCACTGAGAAGGAGTGCCTAGCAATCGTATGGGCAATTAGGAAAATGCGATGCTACCTCGAAGGCTACAGGTTCGACGTGGTGACGGATCACCTCGCTTTAAAGTGGTTAAACTCAATAGAGAGCCCTACCGGCAGGATCGCCCGTTGGGCATTGGAGTTGCAGCAGTACCAATTCGATGTCCATTATCGACGAGGGAAACTGAATGTGGTGGCCGACGCTCTCTCCCGGCAACCTCTAGAGATCTGTCAACAAGCGGTGGTAGCGGAGTTCCCCTGCAAATGGATCGCGAGGATGCACGAGAGGATCGTCAAAGAGCCAGCAAAATTTACGGACTACGTCGAGGAAAACGGACAGTTGTATCGAAACCTGGGACACCGCACAGATGAAGAGGACTACATACCCTGGAAGCTTTGCGTCCCCGTCGGTCAGAGGGGCAGGGTGCTGCGAGAGTGCCACGACGCTCCCACGGCCGGACATCAAGGTGTGAGGAAGACGGCAGCCAGGCTGGCCCAAAGATATTATTGGCCAGGCATGTTTCGAGATGCCGCCAAGTATGTGAAACGCTGCGTAACGTGCCAGAAGTTCAAAAGCGAGCAACAAAAACCGGCCGGTCAGATGCTAACGAGACAGGTAGCTGAGCCCATGGCCGTGTTGTGTGCCGATTTTGTGGGTCCGTTGCCGCGTTCGAAACGGGGCAACACCATGCTGTTGGTGTTTCATGACGCTTTCGCTAAGTGGGTGGAGCTGGTACCTATGAGGAGAGCGACGACGGCGCTCCTTCAGATTGCGTTTCGAGAGCGTATTCTGAGCAGATTTGGAGTGCCGAGAACGCTGGTCTGCGATAATGGAGTGCAGTTCGCGAGCAGGAGTTTCCGCTCGTTCATGGAATCCTTAGGGGTGGAACTCCAGCACACAGCTCCATACTCTCCGCAGGAAAACCCAACAGAGAGGACGAATCGCACAGTAAAAACGACGATAGCGCAGTTTATCGAGGGTCACCAAAGTTCGTGGGACGAACTGCTGCCCGAGATAACACTGGCTGTCAACTCCAGTGTGGCAGATTCTACAGGATTCAGTCCATCGTTCCTAATGTCGGGTCGGGAGCCACGCTTGCCGGCCGCATTATACGAGGAGGTCACACCTGGATCAGCGACGAGGGAATTGAGCCCGAATTCAAGAGGGGGCAAGATGAAAGAGATCTTCCACATAGTTCGGAGCAATCTGCAGCGGGCGTCGAGGGACCAAGGACGTCACTACAACCTGCGTCGACGGGAATGGAGACCCACGATAGGGTCATCAGTGCTGTTGCGGCAGCACCAACTCTCTAACGCAACAGAGGGATTCGCTGCGAAGTTGGCACCTAAGTTTGACGGTCCCTACAGGGTCGTCAAATTCATATCCCCCAATATCGTGCGTCTCGCAAAGCAGGGCGAGCGCAAACGAAGGGTGGCCAACATAGCGCAGCTGAAGCCATTCCATCAGGACGACAACGAGAGCGACGTGGGATCCGCAGATGACGACACTGGAAAGATGCACGACGAAGGAAGACTCGACGACGACGGGAGCGGCATCGACGGCGATGCATCAGATCCTTAAATATTTTTTTTGGTTTATGTAACTTTAATAATTCTAACTCTTAACGATCCCGAATTGTAACAATAATTAACTTTAGTAGTTGTTAGCCGTGCCGGGAGGAGTAATTAAGAGTAGTTATTAATGAAAATAAGTTACAGATGGATGGAGAAGTTATCAATATCAGCAGCGAGGAGGAAGCCGAGATGGACTTCGAGGCAGAGACGGACCTCGAAGAAGAAGCGAGCGGCGAGGAGGAAGTAGACGAAGAAGAAGTGAGCGGCGAGGAGGAAGAAAACGGAGAAGAAGAAGCGGAAGAAGAGGAATTAATGGATGTGGACGAAAGCGTGCCGGAGGGCGAGCCGGTATTCATCGAAGACGTGAGCAGCGACGATACCGAACCCTTTCCCGGGGCGCAGGCACATGGTCGACGAGGTGATCCCAGGCAGGGCCGGGATTATTACAGACCACGCGAGGAACAGGATCCGCCGCCATTCCTCCACACGGTTTATACCACGACGACGAACGTGGCAGAGAGACTAGATGGCTCGGTGATGCTCGTACGAGCAGAAGTAACCACCATCTTTGTAAAGGTGCCAGAATCCCGGCCGTCGCCCCCGTACGTAGAGGAACCACCATCACCACCCATCCTACAAGCTCTCCCGGAGCCGGACATAAACACCCTCTCCGAGGAAGAAGGGACGGGACGATGGGCAAGCCCGACGCCTTGGACAGCAAGTGAGGAGTTGGAGCATCCCACGATCGTCACGGCGAGTTCAGCGACGTGCGCGGTGGATGAGAAAGAGTGGGATGACGGCGGGGAAGGTTGTCCCTCCGTCACCATTCCCGCTCCGGCAGCCGCAGCACGGAATGAAGACGGATGGTCGGAGGACCAGGGGAGGAGACTGTGGACGAGGAGAGGCGAACAGAGCCCCGCCGGAGTCGCTCGATTCGAGCCGGCGACAAGCGACGAGGAGGAAGGCCCCCTCTTCCGGCGCCGCTTCGATGGAGCGCGGCGGGAGGTGGACCAACTAAGCGTATCTCCCCGGGTCAGTGTACGCTACACGCCGGGAGCGGTCAACAACGAGAAGATTCTGTCAAGTCCCCACCTCTCGGAGCAACGACTGGCCGAGGGAGGACGGGCGCGTAGGCGCAAACGCCCAAGACGAAGGGGACGATCAACCTGCGCCCGGGATCGAAGCTCCGGCGAGCCCGTCCAACAAAAGAAGAGGATGCAGAATGAAGAACGACAGGCGGGGGATCAACGGCCGATCCCAAGAGACCAGACGGGGCCGATGACGGAGGACGAGGACAATTTGCTATCGGACATGGCCGATATCCTGGAAGGATGGGAACCGGATCTAGCCGACATATTCCCTGAGGCGGCAGATCCGGGAGAGGAGATGCCCGCGCTGGTCCCATCAAACTGGAAAATCTTTCCCCCTTGGATGATGCTTAGCCGCCCCCTGGTGGCATTATTGCGCAGGGAGATCGACGCGCAACACAGGCGGCACAGGCGCACTAGGTTCCGCGTCGAGATGGAGGACGCAGCGTACAACGTGACGGTGGCCGCCAATGGCGGGGTCGTCGTCGCTTTGCGGAAGAAAGGGGGGGGGTGTAAGGCGGCTGCCAGAGTAGCCGCCTCACATGGCATAGGTATATAGTTAGTTTAGTAATTAGTAATTATAACAATATAGTTTTAAGTTAGAATTAAGACGCAAGGAGCGCAACATAGTTTTTAAGTTAGAATTAAGACGCAAGGAGCGTAACATATTTGAATTTGAATGTAACCGCTCGAGTGCGCGCCGACGATCGGCGATGCAACTCTGCGCAGCGTGGTGAAAGCTCCACCGTGGGGAGCGAGCGCTGTGGTGAGTTGCGTCGCCGAGGCGATCGGGCGGCTCGAGTGTGGTAGAATCGAGGGCTTAAAATTAATTAGTTTTTGGCACGCGACCAAGACGGTCGAAGAGAAAAAGAAAAAACATAAGATCAGCGAGCGCGGAGCGCCGCCGACGGGGAAACAAGGTTATTTGGACACGTGACCGGTACGACAGGGCTCGACCGGCAGTCAAGGTACAATAAGAAGAAAGCGTTAACTAATAATAAATAAGGAAATTAGATAATCTAACGAATCTGATTTTTACTTTAACAAAGCCGGCTGAAACGCCATTCTAACAAATCGCGCGCCGGCCGACGTGAACCCCGTTGGCGGCCGCCACTAATACGAAGTAGTTTTGAGCAGTAGTTTGGGCGAGGCAAAGTCCCGTCTGCCGCGCGGATAACCCCGGCATAAAAACGGCGCGGCCTAGAGAGAACTTCAGCGGCGACGCTGTGCTTGTTCCTCGGCCAGCCGTTCTACTGTATCAAAAATAGAAACTAATTCAAAGTAGAGACGAGGCTAAGTCCGCGTTTGATCATGCAGATAACCCCGATTCCAACACTTAGATTTTGCGAGCAGTAGTTTGTATTAACCAAAACGACCCCCTTTCCCTTCCCTTAAGTCCCCGTCCCCGCACTTAACAAATATTCTTGTAGGTGCTGGTCCTGGGAGACTGAGTCTGCACCCCAGCCAGATTTGTAACTTTACAAACGTAAATGTGAAATTTGGATGCGTACACTCAAAAAATGCGAAAATTACAGTGTATTTTTAGCCAATTTTGAAGCTTCAAGCTCTAAAACTGTAGGAGCTATACGCTTCTGCGGTTTGCCACGCCCCCAATGGGCGTAGATATATCCGCCATATGTTTTTGATCTTGGGTTGTCAACGCGAGTATATAAATTATGGAATTTAATATTATTGTTAGAGGCGTTAGCCAGCTCACTGATATAACTCCGTAAGGTTTGTGTTTTATATCGACAGCGATGGCTGATCGAATTAAAGAGTGAGTGTTAAGCAATTAGAATTATTGCGAGCGGTACGCTGCGCGTTTATTGAATTCACACTTAAGACTAACAATTAGAGAATTAAAAACTAAGTCTGCGGCCAAGCGCAGATTCGGCGCTGCCGCAGCGCTGCCGCCAGTGCACAGTCGCTGCTACCGTTGCGGGCATCGCCGTTGGTGTTCTTGGAACACCAGCGGCGTTGGTCGTTGCTAGTGCAAAGCCGCTGCCGCCGTCGCAGGCGCAGGCGCTGTCGTTGGTGTTCTTGGAACACCAGCGGCGTTGGTCGTTGCTATTGCAAAGCCGCTGCCGCCGCACATGCGCAGGCGCTGTCGTCGCTATTCATGGAACTCCAGCGCCGTTGACCGTTGCTAGTGCAGAGCCTCTGCAAGCGTCGTCGTCGCTGTTCTTGGAACCCCAGCGTCGTTGCTGGTGCTCCTCAGAACTGCTGACTTGCGCCTTGTGTGTGGCGCCGCATTATCACGGCGGCCGCTAACATTGTTGCGGTACATCCGCAGCTGCCGCTGCCAACATTGTTGCGACACATTCGTAGCTACCGCTGGAGCTGTCATCATTGTTGCGACGCACTCGTAGCTACCGCTGGAGCTGTCATCATTGTTGCGACCATTTGCAGCTGTGACTCTGGGCGTGAACTTCGCAAATATGATAAGTCAGCACGCGCCCAGTGTCAGTGGTTAACTACTCCCCCTCTCAAGCCCGACCGTCCTCGGTCGTGTCGTAGTTCTTGACGATCTCCGAGATTTGTAGGGCAACACGATGTCTCCTGGTGAAGCTGTAGATTCCGGAGCCCATGGCGCATGCCACTACTATTAATGTTGACGACGATGCTATCTCTGACCTCGTTGATGGAGCTAAGTAAGGTAAGCTCAGCGTTGTGTTGTGGCCGCTAACGTTGAGGCGAGCAGATGCCGCTACAGCAGGGACATGATTCCGAATGTTGTTCGGGTTAGGAATCGAGCACTGTCGACGGTGGCGTGTGAACGGAACGTGATGAGATTCGTTCCATTGACCCTCACTGGGGCGTAATCGTCACAGCTGGCAATGCGCGATATCGCCTGAGTGGAGGCCTTGCGCACAGGTGACATCCTAAGACCTCTTGCAGAATGTGGCTGTTGCTGTCTGGGTGCAGTTTGTCACTGCCACAACCTGTCCATTGCATTCGGCTACCAGGTTGTTCTGTAGCTGGAGAGTCAGCCCGTTGTGTACGACTGGGAAGATGGTGACCTTTCTGCATAGCTTGCTTATGATAGCGAATTGAATAATAAAAATGATTATATCTATCTTACGATCTACCTTTATGCTCTGAATGGTCGATGATGGCTGGATTTATGATGTCAACTTTTTCAAGTGTTACAGTGAGCATGAGCGCTCCCAATTTGGTAATTAATATTCTATTGCGCGCAGTAAGGGTTTCAAACAGATGACCTGTGTCAGCCTGTTTGTCCTTTGTAATTTTAAGCATTTTATTCAAGGTGTCCGTTGTTCGTACCGTCGTCGTTGTCAAGGTTACAAGTGTCAGGATGATAAGCCTAAGATGTTGCAAAGGAAATGATTAAAACTACAAATTATCGATGGAGGTTGTCCTTGTGGACCACCCTCCCCTTAATGCGGACCGTTGTCCCCAAGTCCGCTTCAACTACCTTTTCCTCGCAGAGGGGCGAAAGTTTGTTTCCCAGTCTGCGGTTGGTCTTTACTAGGACCGCCTCGCCTACCTCGAAGACCCTGTTCTGCCGTTTTTTATTAAGTCGGGCATTTTGCTCGAGCTGAGCTCCCTCTATCTTCCTAGCAATGTCCCTAGAAAATACCCGAAGCGGTATTAAAAACATCCTTGGGTCTTTGCTCTGTTACCGAGTGAATCGAACTGTTATACTCAGTAGTGGCTTGTAGGATAAGGTCAACTGTATCCACGATCCCCCTTTGGAGCTTTAGGCACCTAGCTATTTCTAACAGGGTGCTATGGAAGCGTTCCACTTGGCCGTTCGATGTGCTGTGGAGTGGCGGCGCGTTTACGATGTTTACATCGTAAATGTTTTTTAAAAGGGACCTTATAGTCTCAGACTTGAGTGCAGGCTCGTTGTCGCAATAGACTTGCCTTGCTCGTGGAAACACGTTCATTAGTATTAATAGGGGGGTCGTAAATCCTCTATAGTCCTTGATGCAATGGGTTGTACCATTGCGAATTTGGACAGCTTGTCTATGCACGTAAGGAAATATTTCTTATCTGTGGAAAAGATGTCGACATGTAACATCTCTCCAACCTGTGATGGAATCGGCGTCGGGCCGAGTTCCTGGTTTTTTGGGTGCCTGTCGTACTTTGCCTTTGCGCAAATTTTACAATTCAAGACCACTTCATTGGCTAACTTGGACATTTTGGGGAAATAATAATCCGTCATTATTTGCTTGACGTTTTCCTGAGCTGCCCTATGGGCTCTGTTATGCTCTTTGGTGATTATTTCCCTCCTATCACTAATGTTGAATACGTCAGCTACGAAATTTTAGCAGTGCCTTCCTTGTCAGTGAAGTTTATCTGGTGTCGGGTTTTTTCGCCGAATACAGTAAACTTGGTTTTTAACGGATACCGTGACTCTTCCAACACTATTTGGTTACGGAAGCAGTTCAACGGTTTATCAGTAATGTCAATCGTGTGAGTCAGAGATAACTCACTGTGGATTGTGGCCGCATCGGACCCTTGGTTTATGTAACCGTTCTGTAGGGCATTCACGTTTTGGCGCGATAAAGCATCGGCCACGTGATTCTCCTTGCCTGGCTTGTAAAAAAGTTTGGCCCCAGTTTCGTCAATGCGCGCTTTCCAGCGCTTGATTTTGGCGTTAGGGTTACTCTCGGATACCGAGAATGTGAGTGGTTGATGGTCGGTGAATATGTTAATATTCTTCGCACCATAAAGAAAGTGGCGGAGTTTTGCCAAAGCCCAGACGATAGCAAGCAATTCTCGCTCGTTAGTAGCGTAGTTTGCTTCTCTATCCTTTAGTGTCCGAGATATCATAGTTATCGGGCGTCCGTTCTGAGACAGTACAGCCCCAATACCATAAGCCGAGGCGTCAGTTGTTAGGTCGAACGGCTTTTGGTAGTCAGGATACATTAGTGTAACGTCCTCTGAGGCTAGAATATTTCTGAGCTTTTGAAACGCATTGCGCTGGGTTTCGTGAAACTGTTCCTCTATCTTCTTGGACCTGTACTTGCTGACTGTTCCGTTTTCCCCTTTTAGGATATCGGAGATAGGTTTCGCGATTGCTGCGAAATCCTTAATAAAGCAACGGTAATAGCTCGCTAAGCCCATGAATGACCTAACGCTAAATAATGTTGTAGGCTCAACGTAGTGCTGAATGGCTTTCACCTTTTCAGGGTCCGTTTTTGCGCCGTTTTTTGTCACGATAAAGCCGAGGTACTCGACGCTCTCTTTAAAAAATTGTGACTTTTCATGGGCCACCCGCATGTTTGCACTATGAAGGCTCTTTAGTACCCAATTGACGTGCTTAACGTGATCCGCCTCGTTCTCGGAGAAAACGATGACGTCATCGACGTACACCTAGCACGACTTACCGATTTGTTCTCGTAGAACGTCATCGATAGTGCGCTGAAAAATACCTCCGGCGTTTTTTAGACCGAAGGGGAGACGACAAAATTCGTACTTCCCCCCGCTTACTGAGAAGGCCGTTTTCTCTCGATCAGATTCTGCCAGAGTAATCTGGTGATAACCTGATTTAAGATCGAGAGTGGTGAAGTATTTTGCTTTACCCAAATTTGCCAATATCATGGTGATGCTCGGCATGGGGTAAGTGTCTTTAAGGCATAGTACTGCTCCTACTTGCTTTAGCAGGTCGAGCCCTATGATCCCGTCAAATGTAGATAGGGAATCTAATAGGAAAAAAAATGTGTCGTGTCCGAACATGGGAATTTTGCACTTTTGTGTGATGTTGTTCGAGCCATGAATGGAGTGCACGACGAAGGGGGTTTCGACAGGGAAAACGTCCTTTAGCCGATTATGCGGT
Organism: Drosophila nigricruria; assembly: GCA_037075265.1. Classification (NCBI taxonomy): domain Eukaryota; kingdom Metazoa; phylum Arthropoda; class Insecta; order Diptera; family Drosophilidae; genus Drosophila; species Drosophila nigricruria. The sequence goes on along the minus strand of JBAMCI010000098.1, from coordinate 271,340 downwards.
CTAATGAAGTTTTTGGACGCACCCGTGTCGATTAGAAATAACATGTCTGTCCCTGCTATTCTGCGCCGAATGAACGGCAGCAGGGACCTCCCCCTAAAAAATTGATGTTGCCGCTACTGTCAGAGTCGGCGTCATCGTTAGCCTCATCTATCGCTTCCTGCGCTGCTTGCGCATAGGTCGCATCTTGGTCAGTGCTGGCCTTTAAAAGATTTACCTTTTGTCGTCTTTGGCCAGTCGCTCGATCAGAGCCGGCGGGACGTTTGTTACCCTGACCTTGAGGTTTCTGGTAGCTTGTTTGTTGCCTATACTTTGAGGACGATGGATCGATCTCCATGGGTTCTGGGGCTTTTTCGCCGCTGACCTGATTTTTTTCTGTGTACTGTCCGCTCTGTTTTTTAAAGTAGGGGGTTTTCCCCTGGTTACTTTGGTTAGCATTTTGCGTCTGCTGATGCTGACGACTTTGTTGTCGTTGGTCGGGGCGTCCCTTTTCTTCTACGCCCCTAGAATAGCTTGTTGCGAAAGCGTACCTCTAATGATTTGCTTCAACCTCCTGTGCCAATGCGAGAGCTGTTGGCATATCAGGGGGGTGAGCGGAGAAGAGCACTTCGGTCAGACTGCGCTTTAGTCCGGAAATGAACACACGGAGTGCGTCATTCCTGAACTTTTCGCACATGCCCCTAGATAGGCTGCTGTCGTAGGTCATGTTAGCTTTATTGGTTAACAAGTTAAGCTTTTTTTCTACCTCATCGTAATACTGCAGAATTGTCATTCCGCCTTGCCTCAGCGTGCCCATTTCCTGCTCTATGACATGTATGGGTCTTTTGTCACTGTAGGTAAAGTCTAGTCTGGCTATGATCGCTTCAAAATTTAGTGGCGTAATGAATGATGCCAAAACGGCATCCGCTGCGCCCCTAATCTTTGTGCGAATTATGATCATAGCTTAGTAATGGCGGGAGCTTCCGTCAAATCTTTTGAAAATTTTGTACGCTGCATGGGCTGCTTGTCTCCATGCCACGTATGTCTCCTGAGTTCCATGAAACTCAGGCACGCACTTCACTGCGTCGAGGGGCTCATCACAAGTGATTCCGTCCACTATCTTGACGTCTTTATAGACTCTGATTTCTGGTACTGAGAGAGGTGGGACTGGAATTTTAGAATTTACCAGTGCTATTTGTTGTTGAAGCTCTTGTTTAAGAGCTTCCTCCCTCCTAGTGTACTCTTGTGCCTGCGCCGTAAGTACGCTTTGCACGGCAGTGTCAATTGTAACTCTGAGGTGCTCAGGTTCCATGTCTGTGCTTTTGATTTGGCTGCTTGTTGTGGGTTGACTAACTTGATCTGACACTTGTAGGTCAATAAATCCTCCTATCAGACTTGCTAATGTTCTGGTACCAAGTTCGCGTCGTTTTTGTTTTTTGTTCGGTCTGTTTCTGTCCATTCGATTTTTTTAAAAAACTTGCGATTTGACTACGGCATGAGTATTCTCCGAATTAAGATCCTCATACTCACTTTACTTTATTTAGTTTCTACTTTTAGTTGGTGCTGGAGAATTAGGTCGTCTAGCCGCAGCCGATGTGTTAAAGTTTCACTTCTTTATGTATTTTTGATTTTATTTTTATTTTGTCTTTTTTTTGTTTTTGAGCAGACGTTTTTATGTTCACTGCACTGATTTTGTTAAACAAAACACTTTTCAGTTTTCTTTTGGCAGAAAATGAAATTCACTTTTTTATGCTTTTTTACGTTGGGCGCCAATTATGGAATTTAATATCATTGTCAGAGGCGTTAGCCAGCTCACTGATATAACTCCGTAAGGTTTGTGTTTTATATCGACAGCGATGGCTGATCGAATTAAAGAGTGAGTGTTAAGCAATTAGAATTATTGCGAGCGGTACGCTGCGCGTTTATTGAATGCACACTTAAGACTAACAATTAGAGAATTAAAAACTAAGTCTGCGGCCAAGCGCAGATTCGACGCTGCCGCAGCGCTGCCGCCAGTGCACAGTCGCTGCTACCGTTGCGGGCATCGCCGTTGGTGTTCTTGGAACACCAGCGGCGTTGGTCGTTGCTAGTGCAAAGCCGCTGCCGCCGTCGCAGGCGCAGGCGCTGTCGTTGGTGTTCTTGGAACACCAGCGGCGTTGGTCGTTGCTATTGCAAAGCCGCTGCCGCCGCACATGCGCAGGCGCTGTCGTCGCTATTCATGGAACTCCAGCGCCGTTGACCGTTGCTAGTGCAGAGCCTCTGCAAGCGTCGTCGTCGCTGTTCTTGGAACCCCAGCGTCGTTGCTGGTGCTCCTCAGAACTGCTGACTTGCGCCTTGTGTGTGGCGCCGCATTATCACGGCGGCCGCTAACATTGTTGCGGTACATCCGCAGCTGCCGCTGCCAACATTGTTGCGACGCACTCGTAGCTACCGCTGGAGCTGTCATCATTGTTGCGACCATTTGCAGCTGTGACTCTGGGCGTGGACTTCGCAAATATGATAAGTCAGCACGCGCCCAGTGTCAGTGGTTAACTTATATACCAAATTTCAAGTCTCTAGCATCAATAGTGCTCAAAATATAGCAGAATTTGCAAAAATCACTATATAGTCAGATCCGATTTGCAACGCCCTAGTAGGCGTGGATATATAATTTTTTGTTCGATCTTCATAGGATTTAAGCAGTAACCTACGTGCCAAATTTGGACATTTTAGCTTTGAAACTGTAGAAGATACAGTTTTACCCGATTTGCCACGCCCGCAATGGGCGTAGATATATTGGCCATAGCTTGAGTAGTCAACACGAGTCTACATTCCAAATTGCAACTTTTTAGCACTTCTAGAAGTAGTGTTTCTGAGATATCGGAAAATGCATGTATATTCCAAATTTCAACTCTCTAGCTTAAAAACTGTGCAAATGGTTTGCGTTCATACGGACAGACGGACGGACGTACAGCGTGACGGACATTGCACAAAACCAATATACTTGTTGGGCGCAGCAACACCTAGTTTTACTATTTAAAAGAACTTTGCATATCATTAAGAGATTTCGGCAACTTGTGCCGTTTTGCTCTCCGCCCTTTACACGCACATTCGTTCTCACGACGCAGCCGGCTCAAGCCGGCGCTCGTAGATCAATGCGGCAGTGCAATTTGGGAAATCATACTTAGCTAATCGTTTTTGGGCAGATGCTCGTGCGCAGCAGCTCTGCAGTTACATACATACAAACATATATACATACAAACATATATATATATACGCATAGAACAATAAAATAAACTGTGAACATAGAACAATAAAATAAACTGTGAACATTGAAATAAATAAATTATAAATATATAAAAAAGCTATTCGAAAAATCTCGGTAGCTCAACATTTGGTGACCCCGACGTGATCTTCTATATATATATATAAATATATATAAGTTCTTGCAAGTTCCGTTTGCTCATAAACCGTTTTATGTCAATTGCTTTGTGCCGCTACTTATTGCATAGTCGTCAGACACACATTCGTTTCGACTTGCAATACAGTGCCGTCCATAAAACAGTACCAGCTATTGTGCGTGCATTAGTTGTAATGCATACAGGCATTCAATAGTGGCGATTTAATAAAGAATTTGTAATAAACTAATTAATAAAACAATTTAAATTCATTTCTGAACTGTGATTCTCGCCTAAGCTCGCGCTCATTCTTCGATTGCAGCGCGCACAAGCTCTGTGTAATTACGCTTGTGCCGTTACTGTTCTCTCGTTGCCATTGCACTCGTTCCGTTTGCCAGCAGTACAGTCGCTTCCATAAAAACCGTGTCGGTGCGCGTTAATTCATACATGTGCATTTAGAGACAAACACGTACAGCTATCAACTCATACTTCTGCTGTCATTTGCATACCAACACTTTCAAGCCATACCGTTACTTCTTGTGTGCGACGTTTACTCGTCATGGTGAATTTTGAAGCTAGTACAGTTGCGCCTGAAGAGCGAGTGAGTTTTTATAAGCTCAAGGTTAAATCGGTATTTGAGCGTTTAAAAAGGTTGAATATACTTTATCTCTCCGGCTCGAAGGACCATGAATAGACTTGCTGTGTTGGTGTTCAGTAGTATATTAATTTTATTCTTCTGAGCCAGTGTATTTATATACTGACTCATGCATAATTTCAACCCTTAAATCTAGCTTATCTATAGCTGAGTTTGTAAGGCCCAGCGTTGGTCTTTATCTATTCTTAGCATGTCGCAGAGTTTGTAAGGCTCAGCGTTAATGTTAGTGTACTTAGCCTATTATAGATTCCAAACATGTGACCCTTCTCATTTCTACGAACTTCAACCTAGTCGTTAAGTGCGTAGATGACATGTTTATGATCTTCGGCTATTTCTTTATGTTCATGCCTGAACATTCTGCGGGGGGCCAGAAAATGACAGCCAGTGGTCTGTTTATCATGAAACGTCCTCCATCAGCAGTCGCACCTACTCGCCTTTTGGATTTGTGTGCCGATGACTTCTTGGGTGCGTCCATTACATTCCGTATAAACTGGAAGGGATCGCTTACGCTGTGCATCCAGGTATAGCACAGTGGCACTTGACCACGTCTGGAACGACGAACTCCAGTTGTGTTAGCATCGGCTTCATGCTCATCCGGTCGCAGCGTCTCGTTACGTTGCTTCTTGGTGATCGAGCTGTTGGCTTCTTTAAGATATCTCCTGGCGGTGCTTGCTTTGGCAGTTGCATCGGGTTGTTTTGGTATTACATCCATTGTTGCTCCCTCTGCTTTTGATCTTCCTTTTCCAGTTGTCATTTTTTGCATTCTAGATTTTCCTCCTTCTCTCCTTGATGTTGTTATAGCTTCTCCTGCAGCTCCTTTTGCAGTAGTTTTGCCATAGCCTTTTTTCGAGAGTTTTGTTGCGCTGATTATCTTGTTGCTTGATGGTCTAGCTATGTTGCCAGAAACAATCCATCCAAGTTCAGTCTTTTGTCCCAGAGTGTTGTTTACTTTCTTTACTTTTCCCAACATTATTAGGGGAGTAAATCAGCGCCAATGACAACATCAATAGTACTGGGTTCGTTAAAGTGTGGGTCTGCTAGCTCACAGCCCATCCAATCTTTATTGACATCCATGTCAATTTTGTTGCTCGGTAGAGCTTTCTGAAGTTTAGGCATGACCAGTGCCTGTATTGTGGTGACGAATTTGCTTTTAACTCTTGATTTTATCGTTAAGCAAACGCTACTTTTAAGTACTTCCACACTCTGTGAAATTCCCTGAACTTCCACGTTCCGTTTGATTTGGCGCAGTTTGAGCTGTTGTGCGGCTTCTTCCGATATCAAGGTTCTTTGTGAACCTCCATCAATAAGAGCCCTTAGCCGCTCGTATTTTCCAGATTTATTTTTAATCCGAATGAGCGCAGTTGCCAGCAACGTGTTTTGCCCTTTATTTTCTTTTAAAGAATTGCTGCTGACGGTCTCTTTTGCATCCTCGTGAAGCAAATCGTTGTGAGACTTAGAGCATTGATTGCAAGGCCAATCCTTTATGCAATCTTTAATGAGATGAGTGCCAAGACATTTAAAGCATAGTGCGTTTTTAAACACAAACTCCTTGCGTTTTTTAACAGGCTCGGCTCTAAATTCCTGGCATCTGGTTAAGTCGTGGCCATCCAGTTGGCAAAAACGGCATATTTTGTAGCTCGTTTTCTGTGCTTCCATAGTCGCATGGCCGGCACTCTTTTGCACTGAGTCTACAGAGTTGTACAGTTGCTCAATAAACTCCAGCACATTGTTCAAGGACTGAATTTCTCTGGCTTTCTTTACATGCTGCTCGTAAAGCTGCAGGACTTCCGCCGAGAATCGCCTCAGCAAAATCTGAGCGAATAAAGCATCAGCATCATTACCAATTTTTCCTTTTTCTTTGGTGATAAAGATGCACTCAGTTGCTGTGTCCAAGAACTTGCGGATACTGCCTTCATCATTGTTCTTCAGCAGTTCCATGTCCACTAGCTGGTTAACGGCGTTAGCAAATATTTTGCGCTTATTTTCGTAGCGCTTGCATATTAGCTCCCACGCTGCATTATAGCTAGCAGACGATCCAATTAATAAATGGCCTACTACCATTTTGGCTTCTCCTTTGAGGCAAGATTTCAGATAGTTCAGCTTCCTTGTATCGCTGATATCCTTCCTGCTGTGAATTACCTCGGAGAACAACTCGAAGAACGTTGGCCACTCTTTGGAATTTCCATTAAAATGAGGAAGATCCACTTTTGGCAGCTCTGGAACGTCTTCTTTTATGTTGTGCAAGTCACCTATTTTTCTGTTCAGCTTCTTTGTCAGTAGGTTGACATTGCACTCCAGTTCATCGATTTCTTCGATTTCGAAAGCAAATTTTTCGTACTTTGCTTCTAAATCCGTGAGCGTTGACTGGACTTTGTTCCACAGGAAATTTAACTTGTCTTTGTAGTCCAAGATTTCTTCCTGGTTACTGAGCTCAAGGTTGGCATACACCTCTGCAATGTGCTGCCTTACTTTTTGAGCTCTTTTATCTACAAGGTCTACCATCACATCCACTGGGCTGACACTTCGTCTTGAAGACATTTCTTCCTGCTGACTGTTTCTTGCCTTGGATGTTTCCGGTTGCACTTCCCTGTTTTTGCTAGATGCTGGTTGATCAGTGTCCATGGCGTGGTCGGCAACTTCGACCTTCATCAGGGACTCTTTATACGTCTTGATGTTTTCCATCACGCCATCATATATTTTGTCCTTAAAATATTGATGGTTGACAGCACCAATTTTTACCAGTGATAAGTGATTGGCAGTGAATTCTGCTGCCAGCTTATCAATCACTGATACTACATCCTTCTTTGCAATGGCCTGCAGGATGTTTTCGTGGATCTTTGATTGCTTCTTTAGCAACTCGACCACTTTTGACGACAGCATCTTGTTAGTTTTTTTTTTTTGTTGCTGTCTTTGGCTTCACCGGTTGGAGGATTTTTTGTTTTGATCGCCTGGTTGATCGTGCTGTGCCTCTACTCACAGCTTAAGTTGGAAAGCCAAAGAGAAACAAGAAAAATTTTGTAAAACACTTTCACATTTCACTAACACTTGTCACAAAAATTATGGTAGACTTTGTAGGTTGGATCGAAGGACCATGAATAGACTTGTTCAGTCCGGCTCGAAGAACCATGAATATACTTTATCTCTCCGGCTCGAAGGACCATGAATAGACTTGCTGTGTTGGTGTTCAGTAGTATATTAATTTTATTCTTCTGAGCCAGTGTATTTATATACTGACTCATGCATAATTTCAACCCTTAAATCTAGCTTATCTATAGCTGAGTTTGTAAGGCCCAGCGTTGGTCTTTATCTATTCTTAGCATGTCGCAGAGTTTGTAAGGCTCAGCGTTAATGTTTGTGTACTTAGCCTATTTATAGATTCTACATGTGTGACCCTTGTCATTTCTACGTACTTCAACCTAGTCGTGAGTGCGTAGATTACATGTTTATGATCTTCGGCTATTTCTTTATGTTCATGCCTGAACAAAGGTTGCAAATTAAAGTTGAAGCGGAGGCGCTTACCGATCACAGTGACAGCACCTTAACAGTTTTATTGGAGCATATTGGCAAGTTAAGCAGTTACTTTAGTGAAGCCCACGACCACCTAGAGGAGTTTGATTTTGATGAGATGCACAGTGACTTGCGCATGGATTTTGATGACTTAATATTGGTCATGCAGTCTTCAATATTGTCGGAAATTCAGAGCCGCAGCAGTCAAGTGCCTCATAGTTCCACGCTTAGTAGACCAATGACGCATATGCAGGCTCCCGCTTCTAAACTACATTCCGCACCTGCGCTGCCGCCATTAAAATTACCTACGTTCAGCGGTGGATATGAAAAATGGGCCGATTTCTACTCAATGTTTTCAACAATCATTGATAGTCGACCCGAAGTCAACAACATGGAAAAGCTTCAATATTTACGATCCTGTCTAGACGGTGCAGCGTTGGACACAGTTCGCTCTCTGGAGATTTCAAACGATAACTATACGGAGGCCATAACCTTATTGAAACAAAGATATGATAACCGACGTTTAATTTTCCAGGCACACATCGTAAAGATCTTGGGGCTGAAGAGGGTAGAGAACGGATCTACCAGCAAGTTGCGAGAACTATCGGACAGCTTCAGTGTGCATATGCGTGCACTCAGCAGCCAGGGCACAACAGAGCAGATAGCCAGCGCCATGATAGCTCAGGTGCTGCTACAGAAGTTCGATGCGGCCACACAAGCTAAGTGGGAAGAGAAGTTGGAGGATTCAGAGACGGCATCTCGTATACCTACATGCGAAGAAGTTTCTTCATTTCTTGAGCTCCGTTGCCGGACCTTGGAATCGATGGAGTTTGCTATGACGAACTATTCATCCAGCAAGCCTGTGAATAGTAGTAGCAAATTTGTCACCAACAGGTCAGCATTCCATGTAACGGACCACAGCGCACAGAGTTGTGTCTTTTGCAATACGCCAGAGCATACTATCTACAAATGCTCAAGATTTGCAAACTTGTCACCTAGTCTACGCCTGAATGAGGTCAAAAGGGCTGGACTATGTTTGAACTGCTTGAAAGTCGGCCATCAGTCGCGACAATGTGGCTCGGGCGGCTGCCGAGTCTGTGGAGTCAAGCATCACACGCTTCTCCACCTCGGCAACTCCAGCACATCACAAGCAGTAGCTCTGTCAAAGCAACATTCATCGTCATCAATGATGCAGGGCATGCCTACGCAACCCCCGGGCCCATCTACTACTCTCCTAGCCCAAGATCTGATCAGCGATGTTGTGCTCCTGGGGACCGCAGTGGTCCTGGTAAAAAATCGGTTTGGTGAATTAGTTCCTTGTCGTGCACTTTTGGATTCAGGCTCACAACTGCATCTTATTACAGCTAGATGCGCCCATCAATTGCAGCTCAAAAGGACAAAGTCATCCTCAGCTGTCTATGGTTTAGGCGACTGCAAGGTGGCCACCGATGGAAGTACGGTTTGCGTCACTCTTCGGTCTCACGACTCCATGTATGCAAATAGCTTCACAGCCACGATAGTCTCGAATGTAACTGGCAGACAGCCCTGTTCTGATGTGAACATAGGCACATGGAACATACCGCCAAACATAACTCTGGCTGATCCAGCTTTTCATATTCCGCAGCGAATAGATTTGCTTATCGGAGCTAGCCTTTTCTATGAGTTGCTCTGTGTGGGTCAAATCAAGTTGCTGCCTGGACTGCCACTTTTACAGAAGACTCGTCTTGGTTGGATTGTGTCTGGAGGCGGAACTCGCAGCCCTAACACCGTGCTCGTGACTTCGAAGGTACCTTCAGAGCCAGATACAGACTCTGGTTCTGACGCCCAGTTGGACAGTCTCGTTCGGCGTTTCTGGGAGGTTGAGAGCTGCAATGACTCCGTCGTAAGGATCAGCAAAGAAGACTTGGACTGCGAGGCACATTTTGTAAGGCATTATACTCGAGTAGCCAATGGCCAATACTCAGTGCGATTGCCTGTCAAGCTTAATTGTGAGCTTCTCGGTGAGTCTTATCAGCAGGCGCGGCGCAGATTTCTCAATTTGGAGAGGAAATTAAGTCGCTTGCCTCATATAAAGACTCAATACTCAGCATTCATGAAAGAGTACTCTGAGCTGGGTCACATGTCGCGTGTTCCGCGCGAATTGTTTCAACACTGCAGATATTTTCTTCCGCATCACTGCGTCCTGAAGGAAGACAGTACAACCACTAAGCTTCGTGTCGTTTTTGATGGGTCAGCTGCTACATCAAGTGGCTACTCACTAAATGAAGTTCTAATGTCAGGTCCTGTCATTCAGCCGAAGATGATCAACATATTATTGCGTTTCCGAGCCTATCCAGTTGCACTCACCGGAGATATCTGCAAGATGTATCGCTGCGTGAAGGTGCCTGAACCGGACAGCTATCTACAATGTATTCTTTGGAGAAATTCACCTGACGATGAGTTAGAAGTGTTTAAGTTGGACACTGTAACTTATGGAACGAAACCGGCTTCATTCTTATCGGTGCGTGCCATGCACCAACTCGCCATAGATGAACGAGATGCGTTCCCACTCGGCTCAGAGGTGTTGCTTCGCGATTTTTATGTCGACGATTTGATCTCTGGAGGAAAATCAGTCGAAGAAGCAAGGCGTGTCATGCAGGAGACCACTGGAATTTTGGCAGGTGGAGGATTCAAATTAAGGAAGTGGTGTTCAAGCCATCCCATGGTGCTGGACGGCGTGACAGATTGCGACAAGGAATCTCTTATAAAGTTCAATGATGGCAGCGACATTACAAAGACACTTGGCCTTGCATGGGATCCAGCATCTGATCAACTTTTGTTTTCATACTTGGCTCTGGACTCGAGCTGCAAGCCCTGTAGACGTTCTGTGCTTTCGTCCATTGCTCGGTTCTACGACCCCCTTGGACTGGTCGGCCCAGTAATAACAAAGGCAAAAATATTCTTACAGCAGCTGTGGAGGCATAAGCTTAATTGGGACGAGAGTCTTCCTTCGGCACTTCATACTGCATGGCTTGACATTTGCAGTAACTTTGGCAGCGGCCTTAGGACTGCATTCCCCAGGCTGGTGATAGTTCCAGGAGAGAAGGTAGAGGTCCATGGATTCTGTGATGCCAGCATCGACGCTTATGGAGCCTGTATCTACATCGTATCCAAGGGGCAACCTGGCATTAGCAGGTTACTTTGCTCAAAGTCTCGAGTCTCTCCCTTAAAGACGCTTACGGTTCCGAAGCTGGAATTATGTGGAGCAGAGTTACTAGCACGTCTGATGGATGAAGTAGCTGGCTTGGGCATTTTCACAGGTCAGTTTCACTGCTGGTGTGACTCTACTGTCGCATTATCCTGGATCAATGACGAACCCGGACGCTTCAATGTATTTGTTGCAAATCGCATCGCCACGATACAGGATCTCACATCTACAATGGAGTGGCACTACGTACCTACTGAGTTAAATCCCGCTGACATATTATCTCGAGGTTCACTGCCCATTGAGTTGAACGCATCATCTCTTTGGTTTAGCGGTCCTGACTTCATCTCTAAGCCCAGATCGCAGTGGCCAGTCTCGGTGCTTCCAGAGAAAACTTCAGTGGAGCGTCGGAAGACGGCTCTTCTCGTAGGGCGGGCAGTCTGCGACGCCTCTATGGATTGCAAGTATGCGAACTCTTTTAGTCGTCTGCAGCGTATCTTTGCATATGTAGCGAAGTTTATTCATAAAGTTCGTGGTCCAGGACTCACTATCAGAGACATCCGAACCGGCACCCATATACTGTTGCGGGTGATTCAACGAGCTCATCTTTGGGAAGAAATAAACACACTTCAAACTAAAGGAACTGTTTCATCATCCAGCAGTCTTGCCTCCTTGTCGCCATTCTTTGACGAATTTGGGCTGCTACGTGTGGATGGTCGTCTCAAAAACTCTACATTGAACTTCGATAGTCGCCATCCAATCATCTTACCCAGAAGTCATCCAGTAACTCGGGCCATTATCATGCATTACCATCAGAGGAACCTCCACGCAGGGCCCCGAGCAGTGCTAGCGTTGGTTCGATCCCAGTATTGGCCAATTGGTGGCAGAAAAACTGTAACTAGCGTGATTCATAAATGCGTGATATGCTTTCGGGCCAAACCGCGACTAGTAGAGCACATAATGGCAGATCTTCCCAAGGATCGCGTCGAAGGCTGTCGTGCGTTTTGGGTCACTGGAATCGATTTTTGCGGACCTTTCTTTTACAAGCCTGAGGCACGAAATAAGGCTCCTGTAAAATGTTACGTCTGTGTTTTTATCTGTTTTGCTACGAAGGCTATATGGTTGGAACTGGTCAAGGACTTAACCACTACTGCATTTCTGCATGCTCTACAGCGGTTCATATGCACTAGAGGAAAGCCAAGTCAAATTTGGTCTGACAATGCCACCAATTTTCTTGGTGCCCGCAACCAGCTTCAGGAGTTGAAACGTCTGTTTCTGTCAGATGCTCATCAGAATGCAGTGAAGGACTTCTGTCTAGCTGACTCAATAGAATGGCATTTCATCCCTCCACGATCTCCTCACTTTGGTGGTTTGTGGGAGGCTGCAGTGAAGACAGCGAAACATCATTTTTACCGAGCTGCTGGTCCTGCTATCCTGGCCTATGATGAGCTTCGCACGTTGGTCTGCAATATCGCGGCTGTTATTAATTCTCGACCTTTAGTTTCGATTTCAGAGCATCCAGCAGATTTAGACGTATTGACGCCTGCGCATTTCCTTAATGGCGGCCCTCCTTCATCCTTCAGTGAGCCTAACCTTACAGGGCTCAAATTTAATCGTTTGGATGCCTGGCAGCGTGTGAGCTATCTTCAGCAGGTATTCTGGACACGCTGGCGAGAGGAGTACTTGAACCTTTTGCAGCAGCGAGCAAAATGGAGAGTATCTCAACCTGGCTTATCGGTTGGTGATGTGGTTCTCGTAAAGGACGAGAATCTGCCACCGCTGAAGTGGCCGTTGGCCAGGATAGTCGAACTCATTCCTGGAAGCGACGGCGTCGCAAGAGTCGCCGTACTTAAAACGGAGGCTGGCGAAATTAGAAGGGCTACAAACAAGCTGTGTCTGCTGCCCATTAAAGATTCTGTTAAAGCCTAGGCTTCAACGGGGGGAGGATGTTGGGCGCAGCAACACCTAGTTTTACTATTTAAGAGAACTTTGCATATCAATAAGAGATTTCGGCAACTTGTGCCGTTTTGCTCTCCGCCCTTTACACGCACATTCGTTCTCACGACGCAGCCGGCTCAAGCCGGCGCTCGTAGATCAATGCGGCAGTGCAATTTGGGAAGTCATACTTAGATAATCGTTTTTGGGCAGATGCTCGTGCGCAGCAGCTCTGCAGTTACATACATACAAACATATATACGCATAGAACAATAAAATAAACTGTGAACATAGAACAATAAAATAAACTGTGAACATTGAAATAAATAAATTATAAATATATAAAAAAGCTATTCGAAAAATCTCGGTAGCTCAACATTTGGTGACCCCGACGTGAATCTCTATATATATATATAAATATATATATAAGTTCTTGCAAGTTCCGTTTGCGCATAAACCGTTTTATGTCAATTGCTTTGTGCCGCTACTTATTGCATAGTCGTCAGACACACATTCGTTTCGACTTGCAATACAGTGCCGTCCATAAAAACAGTACCAGCTATTGTGAGTGCATTAGTTGTAATGCATACAGGCATTCAATAGTGGCGATTTAATAAAGAATTTGTAATAAACTAATTAATAAAACAATTTAAATTCATTTCTGAACTGTGATTCTCGCCTAAGCTCGCGCTCATTCTTCGATTGCAGCGCGCACAAGCTCTGTGTAATTACGCTTGTGCCGTTACTGTTCTCTCGTTGCCATTGCACTCGTTCCGTTTGCCAGCAGTACAGTCGCTTCCATAAAAACCGTGTCGGTGCGCGTTAATTCATACATGTGCATTTAGAGACAAACACGTACAGCTATCAACTCATACTTCTGCTGTCATTTGCATACCAACACTTTCAAGCCATACCGTTACTTCTTGTGTGCGACGTTTACTCGTCATGGCGAATTTTGAAGCTAGTACAGTTGCGCCTGAAGAGCGAGTGAGTTTTTATAAGCTCAAGGTTAAATCGGTATTTGAGCGTTTAAAAAGGTTGCAAATTAAAGTTGAAGCGGAGGCGCTTACCGATCACAGTGACAGCACCTTAACAGTTTTATTGGAGCATATTGGCAAGTTAAGCAGTTACTTTGGTGAAGCCCACGACCACCTAGAGGAGCTTGATTTTGATGAGATGCACAGTGACTTGCGCATGGATTTCGATGACTTAATATTGGTCATGCAGTCTTCAATATTGTCGGAAATTCAGAGCCGCAGCAGTCAAGTGCCTCATAGTTCTACGCTTAGTAGACCAATGACGCATATGCAGGCTCCCGCTTCTAAACTACATTCCGCACCTGCGCTGCCGCCATTAAAATTACCTACGTTCAGCGGTGGATATGAAAAATGGGCCGATTTCTACTCAATGTTTTCAACAATCATTGATAGTCGACCCGAAGTCAACAACATGGAAAAGCTTCAATATTTACGATCCTGTCTAGACGGTGCAGCGTTGGACACAGTTCGCTCTCTGGAGATTTCAAACGATAACTATACGGAGGCCATAACCTTATTGAAACAAAGATATGATAACCGACGTTTAATTTTCCAGGCACACATCGTAAAGATCTTGGGGCTGAAGAGGGTAGAGAACGGATCTACCAGCAAGTTGCGAGAACTATCGGACAGCTTCAATGTGCATATGCGTGCACTCAGCACCCTGGGCACAACAGAGCAGATAGCCAGCGCCATGATAGCTCAGGTGCTGCTACAGAAGTTCGATGCGGCCACACAAGCTAAGTGGGAAGAGAAGTTGGAGGATTCAGAGACGGCATCTCGTATACCTACATGCGAAGAAGTTTCTTCATTTCTTGAGCTCCGTTGCCGGACCTTGGAATCGATGGAGTTTGCTATGACGAACTATTCATCCAGCAAGCCTGTGAATAGTAGTAGCAAATTTGTCACCAACAGGTCAGCATTCCATGTAACGGACCACAGCGCACAGAGTTGTGTCTTTTGCAATACGCCAGAGCATACTATCTACAAATGCTCAAGATTTGCAAACTTGTCACCTAGTCTACGCCTGAATGAGGTCAAAAGGGCTGGACTATGTTTGAACTGCTTGAAGGTCGGCCATCAGTCGCGACAATGTGGCTCGGGCGGCTGCCGAGTCTGTGGAGTCAAGCATCACACGCTTCTCCACCTCGGCAACTCCAGCACATCACAAGCAGTAGCTCTGTCAAAGCAACATTCATCGTCATCAATGATGCAGGGCATGCCTACGCAAGCCCCATCTACTACTCTCCTAGCCCAAGATCTGATCAGCGATGTAGTGCTCCTGGGGACCGCAGTCGTCCTGGTAAAAAATCGGTTTGATGAATTAGTTCCTTGTCGTGCACTTTTGGATTCAGGCTCACAACTGCATCTTATTACAGCTAGATGCGCCCATCAATTGCAGCTCAAAAGGACAAAGTCATCCTCAGCTGTCTATGGTTTAGGCGACTGCAAGGTGGCCACCGATGGAAGTACGGTTTGCGTCACTCTTCGATCTCACGACTCCATGTATGCAAATAGCTTCACAGCCACGATAGTCTCGAATGTAACTGGCAGACAGCCCTGTTCTGATGTGAACATAGGCACATGGAACATACCGCCAAACATAACTCTGGCTGATCCAGCTTTTCATATTCCGCAGCGAATAGATTTGCTTATCGGAGCTAGCCTTTTCTATGAGTTGCTCTGTGTGGGTCAAATCAAGTTGCTGCCTGGACTGCCACTTTTACAGAAGACTCGTCTTGGTTGGATTGTGTCTGGAGGCGGAACTCGCAGCCCTAACACCGTGCTCGTGACTTCGAAGGTACCTTCAGAGCCAGATACAGACTCTGGTTCTGACGCCCAGTTGGACAGTCTCGTTCGGCGTTTCTGGGAGGTTGAGAGCTGCAATGACTCCGTCGTAAGGATCAGCAAAGAAGACTTGGACTGCGAGGCACATTTTGTAAGGCATTATACTCGAGTAGCCAATGGCCAATACTCAGTGCGCTTGCCTGTCAAGCTTAATTGTGAGCTTCTCGGTGAGTCTTATCAGCAGGCGCGGCGCAGATTTCTCAATTTGGAGAGGAAATTAAGTCGCTTGCCTCATATAAAGGCTCAATACTCAGCATTCATGAAAGAGTACTCTGAGCTGGGTCACATGTCGCGTGTTCCGCGCGAATTGTTTCAACACTGCAGATATTTTCTTCCGCATCACTGCGTCCTGAAGGAAGACAGTACAACCACTAAGCTTCGTGTCGTTTTTGACGGGTCAGCTGCTACATCAAGTGGCTACTCACTAAATGAAGTTTTAATGTCAGGTCCTGTCATTCAGCCGAAGATGATCAACATATTATTGCGTTTCCGAGCCTATCCAGTCGCACTCACCGGAGATATCTGCAAGATGTATCGCTGCGTGAAGGTGCCTGAACCGGACAGCTACCTACAATGTATTCTTTGGAGAAATTCACCTGACGATGAGTTAGAAGTGTTTAAGTTGAACACTGTAACTTATGGAACGAAACCGGCTTCATTCTTATCGGTGCGTGCCATGCACCAACTCGCCATAGATGAACGAGATGCGTTCCCACTCGGCTCAGAGGTGTTGCTTCGCGATTTTTATGTCGACGATTTGATCTCTGGAGGAAAATCAGTCGAAGAAGCAAGGCGTGTCATGCAGGAGACCACTGGAATTTTGGCAGGTGGAGGATTCAAATTAAGGAAGTGGTGTTCAAGCCATCCCATGGTGCTGGACGGCGTGACAGATTGCGACAAGGAATCTCTTATAAAGTTCAATGATGGCAGCGACATTACAAAGACACTTGGCCTTGCATGGGATCCAGCATCTGATCAACTTTTGTTTTCATACTTGGCTCTGGACTCGAGCTGCAAGCCCTGTAGACGTTCTGTGCTTTCGTCCATTGCTCGGTTCTACGACCCCCTTGGACTGGTCGGCCCAGTAATAACAAAGGCAAAAATATTCTTACAGCAGCTGTGGAGGCATAAGCTTAATTGGGACGAGAGTCTTCCTTCGGCACTTCATACTGCATGGCTTGACATTTGCAGTAACTTTGGCAGCGGCCTTAGGACTGCATTCCCCAGGCTGGTGATAGTTCCAGGGCAGAAGGTAGAGGTCCATGGATTCTGTGATGCCAGCATCGACGCTTATGGAGCCTGTATCTACATCGTATCCAAGGGGCAACCTGGCATTAGCAGGTTACTTTGCTCAAAGTCTCGAGTCTCTCCCTTAAAGACGCTTACGGTTCCGAAGCTGGAATTATGTGGAGCAGAGTTACTAGCACGTCTGATGGATGAAGTAGCTGGCTTGGGCATTTTCACAGGTCAGTTTCACTGCTGGTGTGACTCTACTGTCGCATTATCCTGGATCAATGACGAACCCGGACGCTTTAATGTATTTGTTGCAAATCGCATCGCCACGATACAGGATCTCACATCTACAATGGAGTGGCACTACGTACCTACTGAGTTAAATCCCGCTGACATATTATCTCGAGGTTCACTGCCCATTGAGTTGAACGCATCATCTCTTTGGTTTAGCGGTCCTGACTTCATCTCTAAGCCCAGATCGCAGTGGCCAGTCTCGGTGCTTCCAGAGAAAACTTCAGTGGAGCGTCGGAAGACGGCTCTTCTCGTAGGGCGGGCAGTCTGCGACGCCTCTATGGATTGCAAGTATGCGAACTCTTTTAGTCGTCTGCAGCGTATCTTTGCATATGTAGCGAAGTTTATTCATAAAGTTCGTGCTCCAGGACTCACTATCAGAGACATCCGAACCGGCACCCATATACTGTTGCGGGTGATTCAACGAGCTCATCTTTGGGAAGAAATAAACACACTTCAAACTAAAGGAACTGTTTCATCATCCAGCAGTCTTGCCTCCTTGTCGCCATTCTTTGACGAATTTGGGCTGCTACGTGTGGATGGTCGGCTCAAAAACTCTACATTGAACTTCGATAGTCGCCATCCAATCATCTTACCCAGAAGTCATCCAGTAACTCGGGCCATTATCATGCATTACCATCAGAGGAACCTCCACGCAGGGCCCCGAGCAGTGCTAGCGTTGGTTCGATCCCAGTATTGGCCAATTGGTGGCAGAAAAACTATAACTAGCGTGATTCATAAATGCGTGATATGCTTTCGGGCCAAACCGCGACTAGTAGAGCACATAATGGCAGATCTTCCCAAGGATCGCGTCGAAGGCTGTCGTGCGTTTTGGGTCACTGGAATCGATTTTTGCGGACCTTTCTTTTACAAGCCTGAGGCACGAAATAAGGCTCCTGTAAAATGTTACGTCTGTGTTTTTATCTGTTTTGCTACGAAGGCTATATGGTTGGAACTGGTCAAGGACTTATCCACTACTGCATTTCTGCATGCTCTACAGCGGTTCATATGCACTAGAGGAAAGCCAAGTCAAATTTGGTCTGACAATGCCACCAATTTTCTTGGTGCCCGCAACCAGCTTCAGGAGTTGAAACGTCTGTTTCTGTCAGATGCTCATCAGAATGCAGTGAAGGACTTCTGTCTAGCTGACTCAATAGAATGGCATTTCATCCCTCCACGATCTCCTCACTTTGGTGGTTTGTGGGAGGCTGCAGTGAAGACAGCGAAACATCATTTTTACCGAGCTGCTGGTCCTGCTATCCTGGCCTATGATGAGCTTCGCACGTTGGTCTGCAATATCGCGGCTGTTATTAATTCTCGACCTTTAGTTTCGATTTCAGAGCATCCAGCAGATTTAGACGTATTGACGCCTGCGCATTTCCTTAATGGCGGCCCTCCTTCATCCTTCAGTGAGCCTAACCTTACAGGGCTCAAATTTAATCGTTTGGATGCCTGGCAGCGTGTGAGCTATCTTCAGCAGGTATTCTGGACACGCTGGCGAGAGGAGTACTTGAACCTTTTGCAGCAGCGAGCAAAATGGAGAGTATCTCAACCTGGCTTATCGGTTGGTGATGTGGTTCTCGTAAAGGACGAGAATCTGCCACCGCTGAAGTGGCCGTTGGCCAGGATAGTCGAACTCATTCCTGGAAGCGACGGCGTCGCAAGAGTCGCCGTACTTAAAACGGAGGCTGGCGAAATTAGAAGGGCTACAAACAAGCTGTGTCTGCTGCCCATTAAAGATTCTGTTAAAGCCTAGGCTTCAACGGGGGGAGGATGTTGAGCGCAGCAACACCTAGTTTTACTATTTAAGAGAACTTTGCATATCAATAAGAGATTTCGGCAACTTGTGCCGTTTTGCTCTCCGCCCTTTACACGCACATTCGTTCTCAATACGCAGCCGGCTCAAGCCGGCGCTCGTAGATCAATGCGGCAGTGCAATTTGGGAAGTCATACTTAGATAATCGTTTTTGGGCAGATGCTCGTGCGCAGCAGCTCTGCAGTTACATACATACAAACATATACGCATAGAACAATAAAATGAACTGTGAACATAGAACAATAAAATAAACTGTGAACATTGAAATAAATAAATTATAAATATATAAAAAAGCTATTCGAAAAATCTCGGTAGCTCAACACACAAAGTGAAATGAGTATATTGGTTTTGTGCTATGTCCGTCACGCTGTCCGTCCGTCTGTCCGTCTGTCCGTATGAACGCAAACCATTTGCACAGTTTTGAAGCTAGAGAGTTGAAATTTAGAATATATACTAGTGTATACCCTCAAATTATAAAGTGTCAAGATTTTCCCGATACGCCCACTAGGGGCGTGGCAAATCGGAAAATGCATTTTCCGATATCTCAGAAACACTACTTCTAGAAGTGCTAGAGAGTTGCAATTTGGAATGTAGACTTGTGTTCACAACCCAAGATGAAAAAGCTATGGCGGATATATCTACGCCCATTGGGGGCGTGGCAAATCGGCTAAAACTGTATCTTCTACAGTTTTAAAGCTAGAATGCCCAAATTTGGCACGTAGGTTACTGTTATGATCCTATGAAGATCGACCAAAAAACTATATATCCACGCCTACTAGGGGCGTGGCAAATCGGATCTGACTTTATAGTGATTTTTCAAATTCTGTAATATTTTGAGCACTATGAATGCTAGAGACTTGAAACTTGGTATATATACTCGGGTTGACAACCCAAGACGTAAAAGATATGGCGGATATATCTACGCCCATAGGGGGCGTGACAAACCGCAAAAGTTTATAGCTCCTACAGTTTTAGAGCTAGAAGCTTCAAAATCGGATGGTTGAGTTACTGGTAAGCTCCTCTATCGATGACCAAAAAATAATTTTTACGCCCCTTTTGGGGCATGCCCGGCTAAATAATACCCTGTAATTTTCGCATTTTTTGAGTGTAAGCATCCAAATTTCACACTTTCACACTTCACTACTTCTAAGAACTGGCCAAAAATTATATGTCTACGCCTACTGGGGGCGTGGCAAATCGGGAAAAACTATACGTTTTTCCGATTCTCAGTGAGAAAATCAGAATTATATACAGATATTACTGCTGATCTCCTCTATTGATTTCCAAAAAATTATATATGTACAAACCAATTGTGGGCGTGGCAATGGGCGTGATCTGTGGGGGTGTGAATGAGTATCCCGCAGTCGGTAGCGCCTGACTGCAACGTTCTTACTTGTTTATATTGGAATTGCCTTGATTTTATCAGGATTGGGTTTTATTCCATCCTTAGTTATGACGTGTCCTAGGAAGGTAGTTTCTTGTTTTAGAAACTCGCATTTGTCAAGTTGTAATTTGATATTCGCTTCAGAAAGTTTCTCGAAAACTAATTGCAGTGAGTGTAGGTGTTCTTTTAAAGATGTTGAACATTATTCATGCAACGTTGAAAAGTTGCAGGTGCATTCTTTAATCCAAATGGCACACGAAGATATTCATTGTGGCCATGTTTAGTGGAAAAAGCTGTTTTTTGAATGGAATCTGCATTTCAAGTTGATGGAATCCTTTAGCAAGGTCGATTGTTGTGAAATAATTACATATACCTAGTTTTCCTAAAATCTCATCCATATTTGGTATTGGGTGTCTGTCATTTATAGTTACGTCATTTAATTTCCTGTAGTCAATTACGATTCTAAATTTTTGTTTACCTGAAGCGTCTTGTTTTTTCGGTACGATCCATATAGGACTACAATAAGGGGAATGGCTGGGGCGTATAATGCCTTGATCTAACATGTCCTGTATTTGGTGTTCAACTTCTTGTTCGTATGCTTGTGGATAGCTGTATGGTTTTGTATGTAAAGGTGAATTGTGAGTAGTGTTAATAACATGCTTTTCTTGATTACTGAAACTAAGTTGCTCGCCTTTGAATTGAATGTGTTGATATTGTTTCAACAAGCTTATTAAATTAAATTTTTCTTCTTCATTTAAATGTTCTAGTCGGTAAAGGCTTGAGTTAGTAGATTCTTGATTTATAGAATTATCTTTGATTGGATTGTTGAAGTGTTGATTAGTTTTAAGATTTGGTTGAGCTACGAAATGATTTTGGTTTGTGATCGGAATATCGTTGAATAGACTTGCTGTGTTGGTGATCAGTAGTATATTAGTTTTATTCTTCTGAGCCAGTGCTTTTATGTACTGGCTCATGCTTAATTTCAACCCTTAAATCTAGCTTATCTATTGCTGAGTTTGTAAGGCCCAGCGTTGGTCTTTATCTATTCTTAGTCTATCGCAGAGTTTGTAAGGCTCAGCGTTGGTGTTTATGTACTCTTAACTTATCGCAGAGTTTGTAAGGCTCAGCGTTAATGTTTGTGTACTTAGCCTATTTATAGATTCTACATGTGTGACCCTTGTCATTTCTACGTACTTCAACCTAGTCGTGAGTGCGTAGATTACATTTTTATGATCTTCGGCTATTTGTCAATGCTCATGCCTGAACATTCTGCGGGGGGCCAGAAAATGACAGCCAGTGGTCTGTTTACCATGGAACGTCCTCCATCAGCAGTCGCACCTTCTCGCCTTTTGGATTTGTGTGCCGATGACTTCTTGGATGCGTGCATTACCTTACGTATAAATTGGAAGGGATCTCTTACGCTATGCATCCAGGTATAGCACAGCGGCACCTGACCACGTCTGGAACGACGAACCCCAGTTGTGTTAGCATCGGCTTCATGCTCATCCGGTCGCAGCGTCTCGTTACGTTGCTTCTTGGTGATCGAGCTGTTGGCTTCTTGAAGATGTCTTCTGGCGGTGCTTGCTTTAGCAGTTGCATCGGGTTGTTTTGGTATTACATCCATTGTTGCTCCCCCTGCTTTTGATCTTCCTTTTCCAGTTGTCATTTTTTGCATTCTAGATTTTCCTCCTTCTCTCCTTAATGTTGTTATAGCTTCTCCTGCATCTCCTTGTGCAGTAGTTTTGCCATAGCCTTTTTTCGAGAGTTTTGTTGCGCTGATTATCTTGTTGCTTGATGGTCTAGCTATGTTGCCAGAAACAATCCATCCAAGTTCAGTCTTTTGTTCCAGAGTGTTGTTTATTTTCTTTACTTTTCCCAACATTATTAGGGGGAGTAAATCAGCGCCAATAACAACATCAATAGTACTGGGTTCGTTAAAGTGTGGGTCTGCTAGCTCGCAGCCCATCCAATCCTTATTGACATCCATGTCAATTTTGTTGCTCGGTAGAGTTCTCTGGAGTTTTGGCATAATAAGTGCCTGCAGTGTGGTAACGAATTTGCTTTTAACGATTGGTTTGATCGTTAAGCAAACGATACTTTTAAGTACTTCCACACTCTGTGAAATTCCTTTAATTTCCACGTTCCGTTTGATTCGGCGCAGTTTTAGCTGTTGTGCGGCTTCTTCCGATATCAAGGTTTTTTGTGAACCTCCATCAATAAGAGCCCTTAGCTGCTCGTATTTTCCAGATTTATTTTTAATCCGAATGAGCGCAGTTGCCAGCAACGTGTTTTGCCCTTTATTATACTCATTCACAAAGTGAAATGAGTATATTGGTTTTGTGCAATGTCCGTCACGCTGTCCGTCCGTCTGTCCGTCTGTCCGTATGAACGCAAACCATTTGCACAGTTTTGAAGCTAGAGAGTTGAAATTTGGAATATATACTCGTGTATACCCTCGAATTATAAAGTGTCAAGATTTTCCCGATACGCCCACTAGGGGCGTGGCAAATCGGAAAATGCATTTGCCCATATCTCAGAAACACTACTTCTAGAAGTGCTAGAAAGTTGCAATTTGGAATGTAGACTTGTGTTGACAACTCAAGTTGAAAAAGCTATGGCGGATATATCTACGCCCATTGGGGGCGTGGCAAATCGGGTAAAACTGTATCTTCTACAGTTTTAAAGCTAAAACGTCCAAATTTGGCACGTAGGTTACTGATACGATCCTATGAAGATCGACCAAAAATCTATATATCCACGCCTACTAGGGGCGTGGCAAATCGGATCTGACTATATAGTGATTTTTCAAATTCTGTAATATTTTGAGCACTATTGATGCTAGAGACTTGAAACTTGGTATATATACTCGGGTTGACAACCCAAGTTGGAAAAGATATGGCGGATATATCTACGCCCATAGGGGGCGTGGCAAACCGCAAAAGTTTGTAGCTCCTACAGTTTTAGAGCTAGAAGCTTCAAAATTGGATGGTAAGTTACTGGTGAGCTCCTCTATCGATGCGCAAAAAATAATTTTTACGCCCCTTATGGGGTATGCCCGGCTAAAAAATACCCTGTAATTTTCGCATTTTTTGAGTGTAAGCATCCAAATTTCACACTTACGTTACCCTTCACTACTTCTAAGAACTGGCCAAAAATTATATGTCTACGCCTACTGGGGGCGTGGCAAATCGGGAAAAACTATACGTTTTTCCGATTCTCAGTGAGAAAATCAGAATTATATACAGATATTACTGCTGATCTCCTCTATTGATTTCCAAAAAATTATATATGTACAAACCAATTGTGGGCGTGGCAATGGGCGTGATCTGTGGGGGTGTGAATGAGTATCCCGCAGTCGGTAGCGCCCGACTGCAACGTTCTTACTTGTTTTCTTTTAAAGAATTGCTGCTGACGGTCTCTTGTGCATCCTCGTAGGGCACATCGTTGTGAGACTTAGAGCATTGATTGCAAGTCCAATCCTTTATGCAATCTTTAATGCGATAAGTGCCAAGACATTTAAAGCATAGTGCGTTTTTAAACACAAACTCCTTGCGTTTTTTAACAGGCTCGGCTCTAAATTCCTGGCATCTAGTTAAGTCGTGACCATCCAGTTGGCAAAAACGGCATCTTTTGTAGCTCGTTTTCTGTGCTTCCATAGTCGCATGGCCGGCACTCTTTTGCACTGAGTCTACAGAGTTGTACAGTTGCTCAATAAACTCCAGCACATTGTTCAAGGACTGAATTTCTCTGGCTTTCTTTACATGCTGCTCGTAAAGCTGCAGGACTTCCGCCGAGAATCGCCTCAGCAAAATCTGAGCGAATAAAGCATCAGCATCATTACCCATTTGGCCTTTTTCTTTGACGATGAAGATGCACTCAGTTGCTGTGTCCAAGAACTTGCGGATACTGCCTTCATCATTTTTCTTCAGCAGTTCCATGTCCACTAGCTGGTTAACGGCGTTAGCAAATATTTTGCGCTTATTTTCGTAGCGCTTGCATATTAGCTCCCACGCTGCATTATAACTAGCAAACGATCCAATTAATAAATGGCCTACTACCATTTTGGCTTCTCCTTTGAGGCAAGATTTCAGATAGTTCAGCTTCCTTGTATCGCTGATATCCTTCCTGTTGTGAATTACCTCGGAGAACAGCTCGAAGAACGTTGGCCATTCTTTGGAATTGCCATTAAAATGAGGAAGATCCACTTTTGGCAGCTCTGGAACGTCTTCTTTTATGTTGTGCAAGTCACCTATTTTTCTGTTCAGCTTCTTTGTCAGTAGGTTGACATTGCACTCCAGTTCATCGATTTCTTTGATTTCGAAAGCAAATTTTTCATACTTTGCTTCTAAATTTGTGAGCGTTGACTGAATTTTGTTCCGCAGGAAATTTAACTTGTCTTTGTAGTCCAAGATTTCTTCCTGGTTGCTGAGCTCAAGGTTGGCATACAGCTCTGCAATGTGCTGTCTTACTTTTTGAGCTCTTTTATCTGCAAGGTCTACCATCACATCCATTGGGCTGGCACTTCGTCGTGAAGACATTTCTTCCTGCTGACTGTTTCTTGCCTCGGATGTTTCCGGTTGCATTTGCTTGCTAGATCCTGGTTTGTCGGTGTCCATAGCGTGGTCGGCAACTTCGACCTTCATCAAGGACTCTTTATACATCCTGATGTTTTCCATTATGGCATCATATATTTTCCCCGTAAAATATTGATGATCGACAGTACCAATTTTTACCAGTGATAAGTGATTGGCAGTGAATTCTGCTGCCAACTTATCAAGCACTGATAATACATCCTTCTTTGCAATGGCCTGCAGGATGTTTTCTTGTTGGTCGTTTTGTTTGTGTTTTGTTGTTGTTCACCTTTGGCTTGACCCGTTGGAGTATTTTTTATTTTGATCGCCTGGTTGTTCGTGCTGTGCCTCTACTCACAGATTAGATTGGCAAGCCAAAGAAAGATTTTTACAACAATTTATCACTTTACTTTAACACATGTCACAAAAACGTTTGGTAGCCTTGTAGGTTGAATTGAAGGACCATGATTTCACTTAGATCATGAATACACTTCAATCTTCGGTTCGAAGGACCATGATTTCACTTAGATCATGAATACACTTCAATATCCGGCTCGATGAACCGTGAATAGACTTGTTCTATCCGGCTCGAAGGACCATGATTTCACTTAGATCATGAATTTATTTATTTATTTATTTAAAAAAAAAAGGAAAATTGACAAATCGAGTGTCAACTTAAAGATAAACTAAACAAAATAAGTTATATAGCCTAAAAGAACACAAAAAATATTACAATAATACCACCAACCCGTTGGGGGTATTTTATTTGCCAGTCCGGCCAGCTATGCCCCGATTCATAGCCATGTATGGTCAGTGATATTAATGAACTACAAAAGATAGAGAGTGTTAATAGAAACTTAAAAATATTTATAATAGATTATAGAGAAAAAAAAAAAAACAAGTAAGAGTGCTCTAGTCGAGACGGCTCGACTACGAGATACCCTGAACCCTGCGAAGAGCCAATCTTCCCAACATTATATGCTTATACAAATATTGCGAGCAACGCACACACACACACACATGCATACGCACGCAAGCATAAGCACGCGCTCTGCTGACTGCGCAGTCAGCGCGGCGACCGCGCTCGGGTTGCAATATGCCTATTGTATGGGAAATTTAATGTTTAATAACTTTTTTTGGGGATGGACTTTCTTAATCAAACTTGCACAGCATGATTGTGTCATTCATATGTATGTATTTGCCAAAGCACAAGTCTCTAGTATTTGAAATACGAATTTTTCAAATTGGGGGCGAAGGGGGCGTGGCATCCAAAATCTAAAAATTACAAAATGTCCGCATTCGTTACACGGATCCACACAGTAAATTTTGAGTCTCTAGCTCTTACGGTATGCTTAACCGAAGAAAAGTTATCGATTTTTATCGATAATAAGGAAACGGGATGAGTTATCGAAAATCTAAAAAAAACTCGTACTGCGTAGGCTATAGACGAGTATTCTCTGAAAATTTCAGATCTCTAGCTTTTGTGGTTTACGAGATCGCTGCGTTCACACGGACGGACGGACGGACGGACGGACGGACGGACGGACGGACGGACGGACGGACGGACAGACGGACAGGGCTATTTCAACTCAGCTCATCGAGCTGATCAAGAATATATATACTTTATGGGGTCTGCGATGTCTCCTTCTGCCTGTTACATACATTTCCACAAAAACATTATACCCTGATTTCCCATTTTCAATGGGTTCAGGGTATAAAAAAAAGGATTGGGAAATCACTCCACAATGTTGAAGATTTTGCCAGTCGTCAAATTTGTGCACCTGCTCACTCCAGGGCACTGTGTGTGATTTCCCTAAGATGATCTGAAAGCAAGGATTTAATTAACGGTAGAGAGAGTTCAGAGGAAAATACGTGATAAAATTTTTTTATAATTAACACATAAAACGTGAAACGCGCTATGCAAGGAATAATCCGAAGTGCACAATGGTAAACACAGCGGACGAAAGTGTCTGGTTGTTAAGGAAGGAACAGAAAAATTTAGTTGCAATAACAGGCGAGGCGAGTCAATATTACCAATAATCAAATTATGTAGAAAAACAATCCCCAGGATAGTTCTACGATTGATTAATGATGGGAGATCAATAAGAAGAAGCCTACTAACATAAGACGGTAAACGAAGATTGGGGTCCCAGTTTAGATCTCGTAAGGCAAAAAGTAAAAACTGTTTCTGGACCGATTCAATTCGATCCTGATACAATTTATGCTGAGGAGACCATATAATTGAACAGTATTCTAAAATAGGTCGTACCAGCGAAAAATAAAGAAGTTTGGTAATGAATGGATCCTTGAATTCTTTTGCCCAACGTTTAATAAAGCCAAGAACACTTTTGGCTTCATTTATAATAGTTGAGATATGAGAATTGAAGTTAAGTTTCGAGTCAAAAAGTACACCAAGATCTTTGACTGAAAAAATACGTTGCAAGGGATAATTATTAATTGAATAATTAGCAATATATGGAATAGTACGACAGAAGGTCATTGTCATACATTTAGAACAATTTAAATGCAACCGATTAGCTACACACCAAAGTTGGAAGGAATTAAGATCATCTTGAAGGCGTAGATGATCAAGTGAATTAGCATACGAAAGACAAAGTTTTACGTCATCTGCATACATAAATATCTTTGAATTCGATATGCGATTTTGAAGATCATTTATAAATAGGGAAAAAAGTAGCGGACCCAAATGACTACCCTGAGGTACACCCGACGAAACGAAAACAAGTTTCGAAAAAGCTGTTCTCAACACAACTCTTTGGGTTCTACCATTCAAATAGGATGAAATCCAAGAAAGAAGCTTAGGGGAAAATCGTAAGTGATCAAGCTTTTGAAGTAGTATATCGTGGTGTACTGAGTCAAATGCTTTACTGAAATCAGTATATATAACATCAGTTTGCATTTTATTTAAAAAACTGTCATTGACTAGGGAAGTAAATTCTAATAGATTAGTGGAAGTAGATCGATTTCGAACAAAACCATGCTGCGATGGTGAAATAATCGATTTGCAAGAATGTTGTAAGGTAGATGTTAATATTTTTTCAAATAATTTTGGAATAGCAGATAGTTTTGCAATACCTCTATAATTAGAAATGTCAGACCTCCCACCTTTTTTATATAGAGGGATGATGAAAGACTCTTTCCAAATAGACGGAAAAACAGAGGTTTCCAGCGATAAATTAAATAGTTTTAGTAATGGGGTCTGAAGGGAACCACTACATTCTTTAATTACACAACTGGGAATATTATCAGCTCCAGGAGAAAAAGATGATTTCAATGACCGAATGGCTGAAATCAGAGAAGCTGGGGAAACTTTAGAAACATTAATAATATTAGTTGTAGAAATTAAGTAAGGGTATGAATTGGTATAGGGATCTAACGAGGAGTAAGTGGATTGGAAAAAATCTGCAAATAGATTAGAGGAATCATGATCATTACAAGTTTTGTCCAATCCAAAGAAAAACAAGTAAGAACGTTGCAGTCGGGCGCTACCGACTGCGGGATACTCATTCACACCCCCACAGATCACGCCCATTGCCACGCCCACAATTGGTTTGTACATATATAATTTTTTGGAAATCAATAGAGGAGATCAGCAGTAATATCTGTATATAATTCTGATTTTCTCACTGAGAATCGGAAAAACGTATAGTTTTTCCCGATTTGCCACGCCCCCAGTAGGCGTAGACATATAATTTTTGGCCAGTTCTTAGAAGTAGTGAAGGGTAACGTAAGTGTGAAATTTGGATGCTTACACTCAAAAAATGCGAAAATTACAGGGTATTTTTTAGCCGGGCATACCCCATAAGGGGCGTAAAAATTATTTTTGGATCATCGATAGAGGAGCTCACCAGTAACTTACCATCCAATTTTGAAGCTTCTAGCTCTAAAACTGTAGGAGCTACAAACTTTTGCGGTTTGCCACGCCCCCTATGGGCGTAGATATATCCGCCATATCTTTTCCAACTTGGGTTGTCAACCCGAGTATATATACCAAGTTTCAAGTCTCTAGCATCAATAGTGCTCAAAATATTACAGAATTTGAAAAATCACTATATAGTCAGATCCGATTTGCCACGCCCCTAGTAGGCGTGGATATATAGATTTTTGGTCGATCTTCATAGGATCGTATCAGTAACCTACGTGCCAAATTTGGGCGTTTTAGCTTTAAAACTGTAGAAGATACAGTTTTACCCGATTTGCCACGCCCCCAATGGGCGTAGATATATCCGCCATAGCTTTTTGATCTTGGGTTGTCAACACAAGTATATATTCCAAATTGCAACTCTCTAGCACTTCTAGAAGTAGTGTTTCTGAGGTATGGGCAAATGCATTTTCCGATTTGCCACGCCCCTAGTGGGCGTATCGGGAAAATCTTGACACTTTATAATTCGAGGGTATACACGAGTATATATTCCAAATTTCAACTCTCTAGCTTCAAAACTGTGCAAATGGTTTGCGTTCATACGGACAGACGGACAGACGGACAGACGGACAGACGGACAGACGGACGGACAGCGTGACGGACATTGCACAAAACCAATATACTCATTTCACTTTGTGAATGAGTATAACAAGTAAGAACGTTGTAGTCGGGCGCTACCGACTGCGGGATACTCATTCACACCCCCACAGATCACGCCCATTGCCACGCCCACAATTGGTTTGTACATATATAATTTTTTGGAAATCAATAGAGGAGATCAGCAGTAATATCTGTATATAATTCTGATTTTCTCACTGAGAATCGGAAAAACGTATAGTTTTTCCCGATTTGCCACGCCCCCAGTGGGCGTAGACATATAATTTTTGGCCAGTTCTTAGAAGTAGTGAAGGGTAACGTAAGTGTGAAATTTGGATGCTTACACTCAAAAAATGCGAAAATTACAGGGTATTTTTTAGCCGGGCATACCCCATAAGGGGCGTAAAAATTATTTTTTGGTCATCGATAGAGGACCTCACCAGTAACTTACCATCCAATTTTGAAGCTTCTAGCTCTAAAACTGTAGGAGCTACAAACTTTTGCGGTTTGCCACGCCCCCTATGGGCGTAGATATATCCGCCATATCTTTTCCAACTTGGGTTATCAACCCGAGTATATATACCAAGTTTCAAGTCTCTAGCATCAATAGTGCTCAAAATATTACAGAATTTGAAAAATCACTATATAGTCAGATCCGATTTGCCACGCCCCTAGTAGGCGTGGATATATAGATTTTTGGTCGATCTTCATAGGATCGTATCAGTAACCTACGTGCCAAATTTGGGCGTTTTAGCTTTAAAACTGTGGAAGATACAGTTTTACCCGATTTGCCACGCCCCCAATGGGCGTAGATATATCCGCCATAGCTTTTTCAACTTGAGCTGTCAACACAAGTCTACATTCCAAATTGCAACTCTCTAGCACTTCTAGAAGTAGTGTTTCTGAGATATGGGCAAATGCATTTTCCGATTTGCCACGCCCCTAGTGGGCGTATCGGGAAAATCTTGACACTTTATAATTCGAGGGTATACACGAGTATATATTCCAAATTTCAACTCTCTAGCTTCAAAACTGTGCAAATGGTTTGCGTTCATACGGACAGACGGACAGACGGACAGACGGACGGACGGACAGACGGACAGACGGACAGACGGACGGACAGCGTGACGGACATTGCACAAAACCAATATACTCATTTCACTTTGTGAATGAGTATAATGAGGAAGGTAAACTAGAAGACTTACGCTTCATGTTTACAAATGAATAGAATTTCTTAGGATCACGAACAAACTGCCTTTTGCAACGAAAAAGGTAATTCTCATAACACCGAGAATTTAAAATATTAAAATTCGACTTGGCTATGGAATATTTAGACCAGTCTACATTCGAACCAGACTTTTTAAATTTTTTAAAATATTTAGACTTAATATTTTTTAAATTAGAAAGAGTCTGAGTAAACCAGGGGGCTTTATTAGAAACGGACATAGGGAGACACATAGGAACACACTCCTCTAAAAGAGAATTTAAAGTGTTATAGAAGAAAGTTGTTGCCAAATTAATGTCAACTGACTTATATAAGGGAGACCAATCTGTTGCATTAATAAGTTGATTAAGCAAAACAAAATTGCACTTATTATAACAACGACGTTGTTTTAAAATTTTAGGTGTGAAAACTGGAGGAGTACTTATGGATAATTGTACCTCCAAAGTGGGATGATGTATATCCTCAGGTATACAAAAAGGTGATGATCTAGAGACAGTAATGCTTGAGTCATCATTAATAAAAACTAGATCAAGTGAACGATTCAGATGATTAGAAATAGAGTTCATCTGAAACATAGAAAGCGAGAATAATTCTTTGAAAAGGTAATGATCTAATGTAGGAATAAGAAAACTAGAGTTGGGACTGGAGGACACTTCAATCTCCGGCTCGAAGGACCATGATTTCACTTAGATCATGAATACACTTCAATCTATCTGGCTCGACGAACCATGAATACACTTGTTCTATCCGGCTCGAAGGACCATGATTTCACTTAGATCATGAATACACTTCAATCTATCTGGCTCGACGGACCTTGAACACACTCGATCTATCCGGCTCGAAGGACCATGATTTCACTTAGATCATGAATACACTTCAATCTCCGGCTCAACGGACCTTGAACACACTCGCTGCGTTGACGATCAATAATATAGAAGAAATTCATTATTACTCTTGAACAAGTTGTTGGAAAGGACATTCACTTTTTTTGTGATAGTTAAAGGTCCATTGCTGGTTTGAATAAAACAATCGGTATCATGAATTGGTAAATTAAAAACATTGGATGTCATCATATTGACAGTAGATCCTGTTTCTATTAAACATTTTAATTTTTGTCCTTATAAATGATAATTATTTACTGTTGGTTTCCGAGGCTGGCAGCTGACGATTTTCGGCTTTCTCGATTTCTATTTCATTTGGTTGCTCCGTCTCATGTTCGGCTGTGGCTGTTTGTGTGTCTAGCACGCTTTATTGTTTGGTTGGCTACGCCAGGACTATTGAAAGGGGTTTGTTGTGCAGTTACTTGTGTATGTTGTGCAAAACGATTATTGTCAAATTGGTTCTGTCTAAAATTTGGTCTGGATGCAGAGTATAATGGTCTGAGCGGATTAGGTGTTGGTTGCATTGGTCGAGGTGAATAATGATTAGGTGGAAAAATGTTATTGTTAGTATAATTAGGTGTTGGTGGAAGATATAGTTGTTGAAAATAAGGTCGATATGGGACATAGGAATGGTTTGGTTGAAGAAATTTGGGAAATTTTTATACTCATTCACAAAGTGAAATGAGTATATTGGTTTTGTGCAATGTCCGTCACGCTGTCCGTCCGTCTGTCCGTCTGTCCGTCTGTCCGTCCGTCCGTCTGTCCGTCTGTCCGTATGAACGCAAACCATTTGCACAGTTTTGAAGCTAGAGAGTTGAAATTTGGAATATATACTCGTGTATACCCTCGAATTATAAAGTGTCAAGATTTTCCCGATACGCCCACTAGGGGCGTGGCAAATCGGAAAATGCATTTGCCCATATCTCAGAAACACTACTTCTAGAAGTGCTAGAGAGTTGCAATTTGGAATGTAGACTTGTGTTGACAACTCAAGTTGAAAAAGCTATGGCGGATATATCTACGCCCATTGGGGGCGTGGCAAATCGGGTAAAACTGTATCTTCTACAGTTTTAAAGCTAAAACGCCCAAATTTGGCACGTAGGTTACTGATACGATCCTATGAAGATCGACCAAAAATCTATATATCCACGCCTACTAGGGGCGTGACAAATCGGATCTGACTATATAGTGATTTTTCAAATTCTGTAATATTTTGAGCACTATTGATGTTAGAGACTTGAAACTTGGTATATATACTCGGGTTGACAACCCAAATTGGAAAAAATATGGCGGATATATCTACGCCCATAGGGGGCGTGGCAAACCGCAAAAGTTTGTAGCTACTACAGTTTTAGAGCTAGAAGCTTCAAAATTAGATGGTAAGTTACTGGTGAGCTCCTCTATCGATGACCCAAAAATAATTTTTACGCCCCTTATGGGGTATGCCCGGCTAAAAAATAACCTGTAATTTTCGCATTTTTTGAGTGTAAGCATCCAAATTTCATACTTACGTTACCCTTCACTACTTCTAAGAACTGGCTAAAAATTATATGTCTACGCCTACTGGGGGCGTGGCAAATCGGGAAAAACTATACGTTTTTCCGATTCTCAGTGAGAAAATCAGAATTATATACAGATATTACTGCTGATCTCCTCTATTGATTTCCAAAAAATTATATATGTACAAACCAATTGTGGGCGTGGCAATGGGCGTGATCTGTGGGGGTGTGAATGAGTATCCTGCAGTCGGTAGCGCCCGACTGCAACGTTCTTACTTGTTTAATATTGGAATTTGGGTGTAACGGCTTGATTTAAATTTATACAGGATTCTTCATAAAGGTTTTTTTTTATTGTAATAGGT
Source organism: Drosophila nigricruria (assembly GCA_037075265.1). Lineage (NCBI taxonomy): Eukaryota > Metazoa > Arthropoda > Insecta > Diptera > Drosophilidae > Drosophila > Drosophila nigricruria. The sequence goes on along the minus strand of JBAMCI010000098.1, from coordinate 238,019 downwards.
TTTTTAAAGATCTTAAATCGGGAATTTCGCAATTTATAATTCTAATTCAAATATTTGTAGGTAGTTTTTGGATTACGTCGTCAATACTAGTTTTAATTAACCGCGCATACAATGTTTTTTCATCTAAATTATTTTCTAATTCTAGCTTACTCATCAATGTCTGCCTACGGTGTTCTGCTTCTTCCAGAAAAGCTCGTACGTTGCCTTTGTATGGGGTGCTCCTGAATTTCTCCAATAAGACGTGGTTCTTGGTTTGCGTCTTGTAGTTCAGGATCAGTTGCTTTCGAAGATCCGTCCATGTTGTTAGATTGTTTATTCCAAGAGATAGCATAACTTCACTGCTGATGCAGCTTTCCACAAGTCCAAAAAGTATTGACCTCTGCCTCGCATCATTGGCGGTGTAAAGTGCCAATATGTAGTCGATCCGGTTAACCGTTCTTATTTCCAGTGAACTTCTCAACATTTTTAAGTTGGTTGATCACTTGTGTCATGATGGCATCGGAGAGGGGTGTTGTTGCGTCTCCTTCCATTTTGTTTATTTAATCAATTACACTATTTTATTTATTTTATTTATTTATTTATTTTTTTATTTATTTATATTTTTTTTCACATAATTTTAAGTTCAGTTTCTTTTTATTGTAAATTATTATTTGTTTAATTGTATTCACTTAATTTTAAGTTCAGTTTGTTTTTATTGTCAATTATTATTTGTTTAATTGTATTCACTTAATTTTAAGTTCAGTTTGTTTTTATTGTAAATTATTATTTGTTTAATTGTATTCACTTAATTTTAAGTTCAGTTTGTTTGCACATATAGCTCTTTCGAATTTTCTTGAGATAACCAGAAGCTTCTGGAATTATGTTCTCTTCGAATTCTATCGCGTCTTCTTGAATTGTTTTCAAGTCTTTTGCACAATCTGCGGCTTTGGCAATATGCGAATTTCGGTAGACACGTCACTGTCAAGGTTTTATTTTTAAACTTGACGCGATATTGACCGTCGCGTAGTTGTTTAGCGGATAGCAGTAAACGGGGCACAAGAATTAATAACTTAGTTATTGCATCAGGATCCACAATTTATTGCTATCCTACTGGCTGCGCCAATTAAATATTTAGTTTAATATTTACTGTGTGTTTGAGTCGAACTAATGCCACGACATAGGCTAACGGCAACGCTTATATAATTTAAAAGACGAAGTCAGAGTTAGATTATAACAACTTGCTTTATTTAAAAGACGAAGTCAAAGTTAAATTACGACAACTTGCTTGTTGCTTGTTGCTCGCATGTTGCGAGTTAGATTATGACAACTTGCTTTATTTAAAAGACGAAGTCAAAGTTAAATTACGACAACTTGCTTGTTGTTGCTCTCATGTTGCGAGCTTGGGAATATTTACATTGATAATTTGGCTATGGGAACAGTTTTTGGATATTGTGGACGTAATCAGTATGATTATGACACTATATATGTTGCAGCATTAAGAATTATGTTCCATTATTTAGCGCAGTGAGTTTCGACCGCTCTGAGAGCTCAAACACAATTGACTCTCGTGTCTCTTATTTCTCTCGAGCCTACCCCCGAACCACACTCAGCAACAGCGTCAAACGCTGTCGCCTCGCTAAAACGGGACTTCCCAGAACCGACAACTTAATCAACCCTTACAAAGGCTTATGCTGAAGCTGATGATGATAATTATTAAGAAATATCGAAAGACGCACCAATACGCATAACTAGAACCCGACGCAATATGATGAAATCATCATTGTGAAATACCGAAAACTACAACACATACAAACTTAGTACGCGCCAACACGGCCATCCTGACCATAACACGACCTCGTGTACTTTTACAAAACTGCCTTACTGCATAATTCATTTTATTTATAAATTTTCGAAAGTAATTTAAGATTAACATTTTCCTTTTTGATTTCAGGGTTTTATCAACTATTTTTGTTTCAGGGTTTTATACAAAATTTTATCTTCAACTTTTAGTTTCATTCCTAAACTGCTATAAAATTAATCTTTAGTTTAATTAAACTTTCACAATCCTTTTCATTATCATAAACTCAACTGGTTTTACATTACATCATCTTATGCGCCACACGCCATGATCAAAATATTTGTTTTGCACTTGTGCTTGCAATATGACCAATTCTTTCAACTTTTCTTATCAGCCCCTTCAGGCATCCATACTGTCTCTTTCAACAGTTTCACTCTCAATCATTCCAATACTGTCTCTTTCAACAGTTTCATTCTCACTCGTTTCAATACTGTCTCTTTCAACAGTTTCACTCTCAATCATTCCAATACTGTCTCTTTCAACAGTTTCATTATCAACATTATTCAAATCCTCATTACTACTTTCTAATTCAACTGGTACCTACCCTTCTGGCAATTTTCTTATATCGTCATGAGCACATTTGTATTTTCTATTATTTGTCAATGACCTTAGAATATATCTATCTCCGTTCAACAATTCTGCTATTTGTAACGGTCCCCTAAACTTTGGACTTAACTTCGTTTGATGCCTTGCTTCATTATTTAACAACATAAAATCTCCTACTTTGTGTCCAACAACCTTAGCCTTGGTTTTATCAAACCGTTTCTTGCTATATACTGCTGCCGCTGATATATTTTGGACTCCTCGAGCTCTTGATTTTGCCAAATCAACGTCTTGTGTCGTTTCACATGGTGGAAGCAACCCTAACGGACGAGCAGCCTTTCCAATAAACAATTCTAAAGGGCTCACCTTTGTCACTCGACTTACTGTACAATTTAAGGCCAACTGTACCTCACCCAATGCGTCTTGCCAAGATCGGCTGCTAGTCTCAACTGCCGTCAGTAAGTTTTTCAAAATGCTCATAATGCGTTCCACCTGTCCGTTAGCTCTACTTGCGCCTGTCGCAATCAAATGCAAACTTATTTTCTGTTGAGAACAAATCTCACTAAATTTAGAGCTAGCAAAACATCTACCCTGGTCTGCTATTATGCGGTTTGGTACTCCAAACAAAGATACAGCCGATGTCACAGCACCTATGCAACTGTCAGCATCAATCTTAAGTGTGTGTATTAAATAAACAAATTTGGTAAAAGCGTCCACTTGGACAATAACATATTCCTTCTGATCATCTTGCAAGTAACACAGTTTTCCTGTTATGTCTATGTGTATCGTGCGCCAAGGTGTGCTGACCTTTGGTATTGAATGAAGTCTAGCTTGATTTTTACCCGAAGATGACTTTGACATCTTGCAAGTAATACAGTTTTCAACAAACTTTCGTATATACTTAGACATGCCATCGAACCAATAATAATCATAGGCCTTATCTAAAGTCTTCTCCCAACCTAAGTGCATGATTGTCTCGTGAATCTGATTTATTACAGACCATCTGAATGCCCTTGGAATAATTGGCAAAGATCGAGTTCTACCATTTCTATGAATTTTTCGATAAAGTAATCCTGCTCGCAACTCATAAGTTTTTGCAATGTCCTCAGGAAGAGAATTGTCCTTCATAAGCCAATCACTAGATATCTCTGCCAATTTAATTCGTTTTTCAGGAACTTTAGAAGTTTCAATCACATCAGCGGATGGGAGATTTCTGGAAAAGAAATCAGCATGAGCCATTCGTTTACCCTCTCTATACTGCAAATCAAATGAGAAGGACTGTAAATAAGCCCACCATCTTTGTGCTCTGAAAGTTAGTTCACGTTTAGTTCTTGATGCTTTAAGTGAGTTGCAATCGGTAAAAACTACAAAATCTTTACCCATCAAAGAATGACGAAAATGCTTTATAGCCATGACAACCGCAAGGGTCTCCAACTCATAAGAATGGAATGGAACTCATGGCAAGTGAAGTAGCCTAACTGAAAAATTCAACGACATGCGTCTTTTAATCAATTTTGTGTAGCAAGATGGCTCCATATCCACGAGCACTTGCAAGCGTATGCATCACTGCACGCTGAAAAATTGAAGGTGCATTTTTAAGACCAAACGTCATTGACAAAATTTATAAAAGATTTTGAATAATTTTCCAATAAATTGTTTAATTTATCCCTATCTTCGCCGACAAGATCAGTATCCAATTTAGAAAATATATCATCATATGAACAACAGTTTACAGATTTTGGTATAACAATTTCAAATTTTCCCGGTGACACAATGACATGAAAACCCTGTGACAGTATTTCTCGACCAATCACAATGTCGCTCTCCAAATACTGATCGCCCAAAACGTGGAACAGCATCTTAATACAATGATTGTTAATTTTTACGTTGCCAAGTATTTACAATGTACTACAAATGCTGTCATTCCCAATACCCTTCAACATTACTACGTTGTAAATTCTTTTACCGGCTAACTGAGTACTTATCTTTTGTTTAATCAACGAACATTCTGTTCCAAAGTCAAGCATTGTCAAAAACATAGCTGCTGGTGCTTCTACACTGGTGAAGCGCTGTAAAAAAATTTCCTTAAACTCGGTCCAATTTATGTCACGATAACATATTTGTGAGAGCCACTCAAAGCCATCAACTTGCCTTTAATGTTATTTTCCGCCTGAATTATATTTACTGTAGCACACCACGCGGATGCGTCGGCGCCAACAAGATCTTTTCAATGTTATTGCTACACTTTCGAAGCAAATTTCTAACGCGCTCCCGCTAACACGTCCGGCACTCGCCATGGATCATGTGTCATATTAGGTAGCGAGCCAGATCCCACTTCTGATGTAGCAGCATTAAGAATTATGTTCCATTATTTAGCGCAGTGAGTTTCGGTCGCTTTGAGAACTCAAACACAACTGACTCTCGTGACTCTTATTATTTCTCTCCAGCCTACCCCCGAACCACACTCATCAACAGCTCAACCGACAACTTAATCAACCAATCACAGCCCTTACAAAGGCTTATGCTGATGCTGATGATGATATGATGATATGATGATGATGATGCGTTTAAATTCTATCTCTAAAGAGGATATTATATCAGAAGTAGGAATAATTCCAACCGAGGTAATAACCAAACCCGAAATTTCAATAACAACAATGTTCGAGTTGCTCAAAACTCGGAAAACAACCAGACCACTTCAGGATGTCAAAACTAAATAATCATTTTATATACACTGTGAACATCAGTCTCAATATGTTCGTATCATTTAAAATGTAGCAACTAATACCAAACTCACATTTCTCTTGATACAGGTGTGGACATATCTTTAATCAAAGAAAATTCCGATGTCTTTAATGACATAGAAAACAAGTAAGAACGTTGCAGTCGGGCGCTACCGACTGCGGAATACTCATTCACACCCGCACAGATCACGCCCATTGCCACGGCCACAATTGGTTTGTACATATATAATTTTTTGGAAATCAATAGAGGAGATCAGCAGTAATATCGTCATAAAATTTTGCTTTTCTTACTGAGAATCGGAAAATCATAAATTTTTTCCCGATTAGTAACGCCACCAGTGGGCGTAGACATATAATTTTTATCCAGTTCTTAGAAGTAGTGATGAGTAACGTAAGTGTAAAATTTGGATGCTTACACTCAAAAAATTACAGGGTATTTTTTAGCCGGGCTTGCCCCAAAAGGGGCGTAACAATTATTATTAGAGCATCGATAAAGGAGCTCAATAGTAACTTAACCAATTTTGAAGCTTCTATAAATATAAATTTGGGCGTTCTAGCTTTAAAACTGTAGAAGATACAGTTTTACCCGATTTGCCACGCCCCCAATGGGCGTAGATATATTCGCCATAGCTTTTTCATCTTGAGTTGTCAACACGAGTCTACATTCCAAAATGCAACTCTCTAGCTCTTTTAGAAGCAGTGTTTCTGAGATATCGGAAAATGCATTTTCCGATCTAGCTTCAAAACTGTGCAAATGGTTTACGTTCATACGGACAGACGAACAGACGGACGGACGGACAGACGGACGGACAGCGTGACGGACATTGCACAAAACCAATATACTCATTTCACTTTGTGAATGAGTATAAAAATAAAATCATAAATATTCAAGGTATTGGATAAGGCTTTATCAAGTCCAATGACCAAGTAAACATTGAACTGCAAACAGATAGATACATTATTCCACACAATTTCCATTTGGTAACGTCAAATTTCAATACCGTGTGATGGAATAATAGGTATGGATTTTATTACAAATTTTAATTGCAATTAATATAATTAGACCCAATAATCTAAATTATCCAATTAACGTACCAATTACGTTCAGTTCTGGCAATAATTCAACATTACCAGCAAGATTACTTTTTACCAGCAAGATCCGAAGTTGTCCGAAATTTAGAAGTAAATACACCAAGCGAAAGTATTCTAATTCCAAATCAGGAAATTACACCTGGTATTTATGTTGCAAATGCAGTAGCAACAGCTAAAAAAGCATTTGTCCGATTGCTGAATACAACCAGCACCGACCAACTAGTCACTGTAAACAATTTAAAATATGAAACACTTTCGAATTACGAGGTAATTCATTCAACACAAAATTAAAGAACAAACACAGCATAGCTCAACTGAAGCAAAATTTTCCAAAACAATTTAAATCACAATTAATCAAGCTATGCAGCAAGTATAGTGATGTATTCGACCTTGAAACCGAATCAATCACGACAAATAACTTTAACAAACAAAAATTAAGATTAAAAGACGATGAACCAGTGTACGTAAAAAATTATAGAAGCCCGCATAGCCATTTAGAAGTAATTCAAAAACAAGTAGGAAAGCTAATAAAAGATAACATTATGGAACCATCTGTATCTGAATATAATAGCCCGCTGTTACTATTACCCAAGAAATCACTCCCAGGTTGAAATGAAAGGAAATGGAGATTAGTTATAGACTATCGCCAAATTAATAAAAAACTACTGTCCGACAAATTCCCGCTCCCTAGAATTAATGATATTTTAGATCAAGTAGGCAGAGCCAAATATTTTACATGCCTTGACTTAATGTCAGGTTTTCATCAAATTCAACTTGATGAAAATTCAAGAAATTTAACTTTATTTTCAACAAGTAATGGCTCATATCGCTTCACACGATTACCATTTGGCTTAAAAGTATCACCCAGCTCGTTTCAGAGGATGATGACAATAGCATTTTCAGGATTAGATCCTACACAAGCATTCCTTTACATGGACGATTTAATCGTTATTGGATGTTCAGAAAAATTAATGATTAGCTACTTGACAAATGTGTTTGAACTGTGGAGAAAAACCAATCTGAAACTACATCCACAAAATTGCTCATTTTTCATGAACGAAGTGACATTTTTTGGTCACAAATGCACAGATAAAGGAATACTACCAGATGACAAGTATGTCATAATGAGCTACCCAGTCCCACACGATGAGGACAGCGCAAGATGCTTCATTGCATTTTGCAATTATTATAGGCGCTTTATCAAAAACTTCGCCGACTATTCACGGTACATAACAAGATTATGTAAAAAGAATGTTTGTTTTGAATGGACAGAGTAATGCCAAAAAGCGTTCCAATACCTTAAAAATAAACTCATTGAACCAACTCTGTTACAATATCCCGATTTTAGCAAAGAATTTTGTATATTCACGGATGCAAGCAAGCAAGCATGTGGAGCAGTTTTAACTCAACTATAATGGACTCCAACTTCCAGTTGCATATGAATCAAGAGGATTCACTACAGGTGAAAGTATCAAAAGTACTACGGAACAAGAATTAGCAGCAATTCACTGGGCAATATTACATTTCCGACCATATATCTATGGCAAGCATTTCACAATTAAGACAGACCACAGACCTTTAACATATTTATTTTCAATGGTCAATCCAAGCTCAAAAATGACACGCATGCGGCTAGAACTTGAGGAATATGACTTTACAGTCGAGTATCTGAAGGGAAAAGATAATTTCGTAGCTGATGCACTTTCACGCATCACTATAAAAGATTTGAAAGATATCACAGCATCTATAAAAAAGTCACTACTAGATATCAAAGTAAACAGAAAAATTCCTGCGCAGGAAATGTACAAGCAGATTTGCCTACGCAATCTCTTGACAACACTTCTAAGCCCAACGTATATGAAATCATTTGTAATGACGAAGTACGGAAAGTAGTGGCCTTACTAATAAACAAGTAAGAGTGCTCTAGTCGAGACGGCTCGACTACGAGATACCCTGAACCCTGCGAAGATCCAATCTTCCCAACATGATATGCTTATTTTACATATACAAATATTGCGAGCAACGCACACACACACACATGCATACTCACGCACGCATAAGCACGCGCTCTGCTGACTGCGCACTCAGCGCGGCGACTGTGCTCGGGCTGCAATGTGAATATTGTATGGGAAATTAAATGTTTAATAACTTTTGTGGATAGACTTTCTTAATCAAACTTTCACAGCGTAATTATGTCATTCATATGTGTGCATTTGCCAAAGGACAAGTCTCTAGTATTTGAAATACGATTTTTACAAATTGGGGGCGAAGGGGGCGTGGCATCTAAAATCCAAAAATTACAAAATGTCCGCATTTGTTACATGGATCTACACAGTAAATTTGGAGTCTCTAGCTCTTACGGTATGCTTAACAGAAGAAAAGTTATCGATTTTTATCGATAATAAGGAAACGGGATGAGTTATCGAAAATCTAAAAAAAACTCGTACTGCGTAGGCTACAGACGAGTATTCTCTGAAAATTATCTAGCTTTTGTGGTTTACGAGATCGCTGCGTTCACACGGACGGACGGACGGACGGACGGACAGGGCTAAATCAACTCGGCATCGAGCTGATCAAGAATATATATACTTTATGGGGTCTGCCACGCCTCCTTCTGCCTGTTACATACATTTTCATAAAAACATTATACCCTGATTTCCCATTTTCAATGGGTTTAGGGTATAAAAATCAGATATGTTTTTTGAAACATAGAAGAACAATTATAGTAAGAATAGCGATCTGTACACCAATGGCGCCTTTGACTTAGGTCAGTTCTTCCAAAGGCTTGAAATGCAAGCCGGTATACTTGAGATCAGCCAACTCAAAGTGGCACCGAGTGAAAAGATCTTTGAATTAATTTCAATAGAATCTTTCAAAAATAAGGGCAATAAAATATTGAAAATATTAAGAGTAGCGCTACTCAAGCCGGTGACCATATTAAATAATAAAAAAAGATCAAGAAGCGATACTGTTTACATACCATGACGATCCCATACAAGGAGGTCACACAGGCATAACAAAAACTTTGGCCAAAGTAAAAAGATATTATTGGAAAAATATGACACATCATATCAAAGAGTACATTAATAAATGTCCTAAATGCCTTACTTCAAAAACAACAACACAAAAAAAGTACCCAATGACAATGACTGAAACACCAATCCAAGCTTTTGACAGAGTGATAGTAGATACTATAGGTCCACTACCACGTTCAGAGAATGGTAATGAATACGCAGTTACGCTAATATGCGATAAACAAAGTATTTAGTAACTATTCCAATTGCAAATAAAAGCGCAACAACAGTCGCTAAAACAATATCTGAGAATTTTATACTTAAGTACGGTCCAATGAAGACGTTCATTACGGACATGGGTACAGAATATAAAAATCAGATAATAACAGATATATGCAAATACATGAAGATTCAAAATAACATCTACAGCATATCACCACCAGACATTAGGGACAATAGAACGAAGTCATAGAACATTCAATGAATACATTCGTTCATACATATCCGCGGACAAAACTGATTGGGATATTTGGATACATTATTTCACTTATTGTTTCAACACAACACCATCAGTCACGCATGATTACTGTCCATACGAATTAGTTTTTGGTAGACTACCAAGGCAGTTCATTGATTTTAATAAAATAGATTAAATAGATCCCCTATATAATATAGACGATTCTGCTAAAGAAATAAAATTTAGACTAGAAGTAGCATACAAAAGAGCAAGAATAGCACTAGAAAATAATAAAACAAGAAGTAAGAAATACTATGATAAACAAGTAAGAAAGCTCTAGTCGGTGGTACCCGACTAGGAGATCCCCTGAACCCTGCGATGAGCCGATATTCCAAACATTTTATACTTATTTAAAATATATATATACAAGCAACACATGCACACACACACAGAATCTAAAACAGTGGATTCCACTACTAACGTAATTAATAAAGTAGAATCCAGTAATGTAGATTTAGGTCTGACCAACACATTGTTAATAATTATCGTTGTTATTCTCAGCGCAAACTTTATTTTTAAACTTTACAAATTACACAATAAATGTTTGCGGAAAAAATATATGAGCAAGACTAACGTTCTAAATAAAATCTAAAAAAAAACAAGTAAGAAAGCTCTAGTCGGTGGTACCCGACTAGGAGATCCCCTGAACCCTGCGATGAGCGGATATTCCAAACATATTACACTTATTTAACATATATATGCACAAGCAACACATGCACAAACACATACACACACACACACACACATACGCACGCACGCATAAGCGAGCGCTCTGCTGACTGCGCAGTTTACGCAGCGACTGCGCTCGGGCTGCAGTAAGAGCAGTATTATGGGAAGTTAATTGTTGAATAAGTTCCTTTGTAGATGGACTTGCTTAATCAAACTTTCAGAGCGTGATTATGTCATTCATATGTGTGTTTTGCCGAAGAACAAGTCTCTAGCACTTGAAATACGTTTTTTGCAAATTTGGGGCGAAAGGGGCGTGGCATCCAAAATATAACAAAAATCAAAATTGTATAAAACACACATGCAACAAAATACAAAATAAGTCTCTAGCTGTAAAGATGTAGGAGATATAATTTAATTACTGTATTTCGATTTCGTTTTTAATCGATAACATTAAAACGATCAAAGTTATCGAATTTTTGAAACAAACTCGATCTGCGCGTGCTATACACGGACCTACATAAACAAGTAAGAAAGCTCTAGTCGGTGGTACCCGACTAGGAGATCCCCTGAACCCTGCGATGAGCCGATATTCCAAACGTTTTATACTTATTTAACATATATATATATACAAGCAACACATGCATACACACATACACACACACATACGCACGCACGCATAAGCGAGCGCTCTGCTTACTGCGCAGTTTACGCAGCGACTGCGCTTGGGCTGCAGAAGAGCTATATTATGAAAACTTAATTGTTTAATAAGTTTCTTTGTAGATGAACTTTTTGAATCAAACTTTCAGAGTGTGATTATGTTAATCATATGTGTGTATTTGCCGAAGCACAAGTCTCTAGTACTTGAAATACGTTTTTTGAAAATTGGGGGCGAAGGGGGCGTGGCATTCAAAATATAACAAAAATCAAAATTGTATAAAATACACATGCAACTATATACAAAATAAAGAGTCTCTAGCTTGAAAGATGTGCAAGCCATAATTTTATAACTGGTTTTCGATTTCGTTTTTAATCGATAACATTAAAACGATAAAAGTTATCGAATTTTTTAAACAAACTCGATCTGCGCTATACACGAGCCTACATAAAAAATTTCAAGTCTCTAGCTCTTATAGATGCTGAGATCGACGCGTTCAAACATACGGACAGACGGACAGACGGACAGACGGACGGACGGACAGGGCTAAATCAACTCAGCTCGTCGCCCTGATCAAGAATATATATACTTTATGGGGTCTGCCATGCCTCCTTCTGCCTGTTACATACATTTTAACAAAACCATTATACCCTGTTTTCCCATTTTCAATGGGTTCAGGGTATAAAAAGGTGGGAGGTCTGACATTTCTAATTATAGAGGTATTGCAAAACTATCTGCTATTCCAAAATTACTTGAAACAAGTAAGAAAGCTCTAGTCGGCGGTACCCGACTAGGAGATCCCCTGAACCCTGCGAAGAGCCGATACTCCAAACATTCTATGCTTATTTAACATATACATGTATACAAGCAATACATGCACACACACATACACACATACACATACGCATAAGCACGCGCTCTGCTGACTGCGCAGTTAGCGCAGCGACAGAGCGTGGGCTGCGCTCATAGGCTTTATTATGGGAAATTAAATGTTTAATAACTTCTTTTGTAGTTGGATGTTCTTAATCAAACTTTCAGAGCGTGATTCTGTCATTTATATGTGTATATTTGCCAAAGCACAAGTCTCTAGTATTTGAAATACGGATTTTACAAGTTTGGGGGGAAAGGGAAGGAAAGGGGGTGGTATCAAAAATTTGACAAAAATCAAAATTGTATAAACTCTACATTATACTTAATACAAAATTTGGAGACTCTAGCTCTAAAGATGCGGGAGATATAAATTTATAACTGCGTTTCGATAACGTTTTAAATCGATAACATTAAAACGATAAAAGTTATCGAATTTTTGAAACAAACTCGATCTGCGCGTGCTATACACGGACCTACATAAAAAATTTCAAGTCTCTAGCTCTTATAGATTCTGAGATCGACGCGTTCAAACATACGGACAGACGGACAGACGGACAGACGGACAGACGGACAGACGGACGGACGGACAGACGGACAGGGCTAAATCAACTCAGCTCGTCGCCCTGATCAAGAATATATATACTTTATGGGGTCTGCCACGCCTCCTTCTGCCTGTTACATACATTTTAACAAAACCATTATACCCTGTTTTCCCATTTTCAATGGGTTCAGGGTATAAAAATTTCAACTCTCTAGCTCTTTTAGAAGCAGTGTTTCTGAGATATCGGAAAATGCATTTTCCGATCTAGCTTCAAAACTGTGCAAATGGTTTACGTTCATACGGACAGACGAACAGACGGACGGACGGACAGACGGACGGACAGCGTGACGGACATTGCACAAAACCAATATACTCATTTCACTTTGTGAATGAGTATAAAAATAAAATCATAAATATTCAAGGTATTGGATAAGGCTTTATCAAGTCCAATGACCAAGTAAACATTGAACTGCAAACAGATAGATACATTATTCCACACAATTTCCATTTGGTAACGTCAAATTTCAATACCGTGTGATGGAATAATAGGTATGGATTTTATTACAAATTTTAATTGCAATTAATATAATTAGACCCAATAATCTAAATTATCCAATTAACGTACCAATTACGTTCAGTTCTGGTAATAATTCAACATTACCAGCAAGATTACATTTTACCAGCAAGATCCGAAGTTGTCCGAAATTTAGAAGTAAATACACCAAGCGAAAGTATTCTAATTCTAAATCAGGAAATTACACCTGGTATTTATGTTGCAAATGCAGTAGCAACAGCTAAAAAAGCATTTGTCCGATTGCTGAATACAACCAGCACCGACCAACTAGTCACTGTAAACAATTTAAAATATGAAACACTTTCGAATTACGAGGTAATTCATTCAACACAAAATTAAAGAACAAACACAGCATAGCTCAACTGAAGCAAAATTTTCCAAAACAATTTAAATCACAATTAATCAAGCTATGCAGCAAGTATAGTGATGTATTCGACCTTGAAACCGAATCAATCACGACAAATAACTTTAACAAACAAAACTTAAGATTAAAAGACGATGAACCAGTGTACGTAAAAAATTAAAGAAGCCCGCATAGCCATTTAGAAGTAATTCAAAAACAAGTAGGAAAGCTAATAAAAGATAACATTATGGAACCATCTGTATCTGAATATAATAGCCCGCTGTTACTATTACCCAAGAAATCACTCCCAGGTTGAAATGACAGGAAATGGAGATTAGTTATAGACTATCGCCAAATTAATAAAAAACTACTGTCCGACAAATTCCCGCTCCCTAGAATTAATGATATTTTAGATCAAGTAGGCAGAGCCAAATATTTTTCATGCCTTGACTTAATGTCAGGTTTTCATCAAATTCAACTTGATGAAAATTCAAGAAATTTAACTTTATTTTCAACAAGCAATGGCTCATATCGCTTCACACGATTACCATTTGGCTTAAAAGTATCACCCAGCTCGTTTCAGAGGATGATGACAATAGCATTTTCAGGATTAGATCCTACACAAGCATTCCTTTACATGGACGATTTAATCGTTATTGGATGTGTTTGAACTGTGGAGAAAAACCAATCTGAAACTACATCCACAAAATTGCTCATTTTTCATGAACGAAGTGACATTTTTTGGTCACAAATGCACAGATAAAGGAATACTACCAGATGACAAGTATGTCATAGTGAGCTACCCAGTCCCACACGATGCGGACAGCGCAAGATGCTTCATTGCATTTTGCAATTATTATAGGCGCTTTATCAAAAACTTCGCCGACTATTCACGGTACATAACAAGATTATGTAAAAAGAATGTTTGTTTTGAATGGACAGAGTAATACCAAAAAGCGTTCCAATACCTTAAAAATAAACTCATTGAACCAACTCTGTTACAATATCCCGATTTTAGCAAAGAATTTTGTATAATCACGGATGCAAGCAAGCAAGCATGTGGAGCAGTTTTAACTCAACTATAATGGACTCCAACTTCCAGTTGCATATTAATCAAGAGGATTCACTACAGGTGAAAGTATCAAAAGTACTACGGAACAAGAATTAGCAGCAATTCACTGGGCAATATTACATTTCCGACCATATATCTATGGCAAGCATTTCACAATTAAGACAGACCACAGACCTTTAACATATTTATTTTCAATGGTCAATCCAAGCTCAAAAATGACACGCATGCGGCTAGAACTTGAGGAATATGACTTTACAGTCGAGTATCTGAAGGGAAAAGATAATTTCGTAGCTGATGCACTTTCACGCATCACTATAAAAGATTTGAAAGATATCACAGCATCTATAAAAAAAGTCACTACTAGATATCAAAGTAAACAGAAAAATTCCTGCGCAGGAAATGTACAAGAAGATTTGCCTACGCAATCTCTTGATAACGCTTCTAAGCCCAACGTATATGAAGTCATTTGTAATGACGAAGTACAGAAAGTAGTGGCCTTACTGATAAAAAATCAGATATGTTTTTTGAAACCTGGAAGAACAAGTAAGAACATTGCAGTCGGGCGCTATCGATTGCGGAATACTCATTCACACCCGCACAGATCACGCCCATTGCCACGCCCACAATTGGTTTGTACACATATAATTTTTTGGAACTCAATACGAGATCAGCAGTAACATCGTCATAAAACTTTGATTTTCTCACTGAGAATCGGAAAAACGTACAGTTTTTCCCGATTTGCCACGCCCCTAGTGGGCGTAGATATATAATTTTTGGGCAGTTTTTAGAAGTAGTGAAGGGTAACGTAAGTGTGAAATTTGGATGCTTACACTCAAAAAATTCGAAAATTACAGGGTATTTTTTAGCCGGGCATACCCCATAAGGGGCGTAAAAATTTTTTTCAAGTCATCGGTAGAGGAGCTCACCAGTAACACAACCATCCAATTTTGAATCTTCTAGCTCTAAAACTGTAGGAGCTATAAGCTTTTGCGGTTTGCCACGCCCCCTATGGGCGTAGATATATCAGCCATATCTTTTTCAACTTGGGTTGTCACCCCGAGTATACATACCAAGTTTCAAGTCTCTAGCATCAATAGTGCTCAAAATATTACAGAATTTAAAAAATCACTATATAGTCAGATCCGATTTGCCACGCCCCTAGTAGGCATGGATATATAGTTTTTTAGTCGATCTTCATAGGATCATAGCAGTAACCTACGTGCCAAATTTGGGCGTTCTAGCTTTAAAATTGTAGAAGATACAGTTTTACCCGATTTGCCACGCCCCCAATGGGCATAGATATATTCGCTATAGCTTTTTCATCTTAAGTTATCAACACCAGTCTACTTTCCAAATTGCAACTCTCTAGCACTTCTAGAAGTAGTGTTTCCGATTTGCCATGCCCCTAGTGGGCGTATCGGGAAAATCTTGACACTTTATAATTTGAGGGTATACACGAGTATATATTCTAAATTTCAACTCTCTAGCTTCAAAACTGTGCAAATGGTTTGCGTTCATACGGACAGACGGACGGACAGCGTGACGGACATTGCACAAAACCAATATACTCATTTCACTTTGTGAATGAGTATAAAAACAAGTAAGAACGTTGCAGTCGGGCGCTACCGACTGCGGGATACTCATTCACACCCCCACAGATCACGCCCATTGCCACGCCCACAATTGGTTTGTACACATATAATTTTTGGAAAATCAATAGAGGAGATCAGCAGTAATATCGTCATAAAATTTTGCTTTTCTTACTGAGAATCGGAAAATCATAAAGTTTTTCCCGATTTGTAACGCCACCAGTGGCGTTCTAGCTTTAAAACTGTAGAAGATACAGTTTTACCCGATTCGCCACGCCCCCAATGGGCGTAGATATATCCGCCATAGCTTTTTCATCTTAGGTTGTCAACACGAGTCTACATTCCAAATTGCAATTTTCTAGCACTTCTAGAAGTAGTGTTTCTGAGATATCGGAAAATGCATTTTCCGATTTGCCACGCCCCTAGTGGGCGTATCGGGAAAATCTTGCCACGTTATAATTCGAGGGTACACACGAGTATTTATTCCAAATTTCAACTCTCTAGCTGTAAAACTGTGCAAATGGTTTGCGTTCATACGGACAGACGGACAGACGGACGGACAGCGTGACGAACATTGCACAAACCCAATATACTCATTTCACTTTGTGAATGAGTATAACAAGTAAGAGTGCTCTAGTCGAGACGGCTCGACTACGAGATACCCTGAACCCTGCGAAGAGCCAATCTTCCCAACATTATATGCTTATACAAATATTGCGAGCAACGCACACACACACACACATGCATACGCACGCACGCATAAGCACGCGCTCTGCTGACTGCGCTCGGGGTGCAATATGCATATTGTATAGGAAATTAAATGTTTAATAACTTTTTTTGTGGATGGACTTTCTTAATCAAACTTTCACAGCGTAATTACGTCATTCATATGTATGTATTTGCCAAAGCACAAGTCTCTAGTATTTGAAATACGAATTTTGCAAATTGGGGCGAAGGGGGCGTAGCATCTAAAATCCAAAAATTACAAAATCTCCGCATTCATCACACGGATCTACACAGTGAATTTGGAGTCTCTAGCTCTTACGGTATGCCAAACCGAAGAAAAGTTATCGATTTTTATCGATAATAAGGAAACGGGATGAGTTATCGAAAATCTACTGCGTACTGCGTAGGTTATAGACGAGTATTCTCTGAAAATTTCAGAGCTCTAGCTTTTGTGGCTTACGAGATCGCTGCGTTCACACGGACGGACGGACGGACGGACGGATGGACAGACGGACAGGGCTATTACAACTCAGCTTATCGAGCTGATCAAGAATATATATACTTTATGGGATCTGCGATGTCTCCTTCTGCCTGTTACATACATTTTCACAAAAACATTATACCCTGATTTCCCATTTTCAATGGGTTCAGGGTATAACAAGTAAGAAAGCTCTAGTCGGTGGTACCCGACTACGAGATTCCCTGAACCCTGCGATGAGCCGATATTCCAAACATTCTGTGCTAATTAACAACAAGCAACACATGTACACACACACACACACACATACGCACGCACGCATAAGCGAGCGCTGCAGTAAGAGCAGTATTATGGGAAGTTAATTGTTGAATAAGTACTTTGTAGATGGACTTACTTAATCAAACTTTCAGAGCGTGATTATGTTATTCATATGTGTGTATGTGACGAAGCACAAGTCTCTAGCACTTGAAATACGTTTTTTGCAAATTTTGGGCGAAAGGGGCGTGGCATCCAAAATATAACAAAACCCAAAATTGTATAAAACACACATGCAACCAAATACAAAATAAGGAGTCTCTAGCTATAAAGATCTAGGAGATATAATTTAATTACTGTATTTCGATTTTGTTTTTAATCGATAACATTAAAACGATCAAAGTTATCGAATTTTTGAAACAAACTCGATCTGCGCGTGCTATACACGGACCTACATAAAAAATTTCAAGTCTCTAGCTGTTATAGATTCTGAGATCGACGCGTTCAAACATACGGACAGTCGGACAGACGGACGGACGGACAGACGGACAGGGCTAAATCAACTCAGCTCGTCGCCCTGATCAAGAATATATATACTTTATGGGGTCTGCCACGCCTCCTTCTGCCTGTTACATACATTTTAACAAAACCATTATACCCTGTTTTCCCATTTTCAACGGGTTCAAGGTATAAAAATAAAAAAGAACAAAGAACAAATAAAACAAATATTATGAGTGAACGTGAAGTGAAGGAA
The DNA here is from genome assembly GCA_037075265.1 of Drosophila nigricruria. Classification (NCBI taxonomy): domain Eukaryota; kingdom Metazoa; phylum Arthropoda; class Insecta; order Diptera; family Drosophilidae; genus Drosophila; species Drosophila nigricruria. The sequence continues at coordinate 219,746 of JBAMCI010000098.1, read as the reverse complement.
TACGACTCAGAAGAATTAATAAAAGACGTAAGAAGTAAACTAGTGCCAGGTCAGATACAAAAGAAAATGGCAGTGAGTGAGGAAAATCTGAAATCGCTGCTTGAGTATGCAGTAAACACTGCACTACAAAATCAAGCAAAGATGTTTGAAAGAAGAGTCGATGAAATTAGAAACGAGTTTAAGAATTGATCAGTGCCGTACCCGAGGTTGAAGTGTTTAAAGATGCGGAAATAATTCTAGATGCCCGATGCGATGAAACACTAGATAAGTAAAATCGGTTGCACATTTTGTGAAAAAGCTCGAGACTTATGTTTTGTGGCGGAAAGCCGCACACACTGCATATAACATTTTTGAAAGTTATTTAGGGAGCTCAAAGCATTATCAGGCACTGGGTATAATTAGGAACAAAATAAAAGGCCCTGCTGATAAGGTACTGTCGTTAAATGACACACCGCTTAATTTTTAAGCAATCATAAACAGACTTGATTTTACGTATGCCGATAAACGCCCCATATATATAAGAGAGCAAAAGTTGTCCGTCATACGTCAGGGAGCCTTAACAATAATCCAGTACTATGAGGAAATTGGAAAGAAAATGACACTGCTTATAAATAAAACAATTATGACATATGATTCCACTTTAGCTGCTTCTCTTAATGAAAAGTACAGAGCAGATGCATTGAGAGTGTAGTAGATACAACGCGTGTGGTTTGTATGTTGATCGAATTCAGAATGAACACGTCTTTATTTAAAATGGACTTAGCCTAAAGTACATAATAAAGTTTGGAGTTCTGTCGCTCAAAGCAGCGGCAGAACGGGAGTATATAGCATGCCATATGTATTTGTATATATATTGTTATATATAAATGCAGAAGGCATATACATTGGAATGCGCTTGGGGCCGAACGGTCATAGCGCTTACGCTGCAGATCTCACGCTGCAGGCCAGTCCACATATAAGTGGCTGATCATATTACGGCACTTGGCGGCGGTTGTATTATGTAATCAATGCGCTTGATACTCTAACTTTGAGATTGAGCATATGACCACTTTTCATATTGTATACACTACAATACGGTGGCATATGCTTATTTGGCATATAACATACTACACCTCCCTTTATTTTTTTTTTAAAGTAATATTTTGGAGTTATTTGGTATAAAAATTAGTATTAGTATTATTTTTATACCCTGAACCCATTGAAATTGGGAAGTCAGGTTATAATGGTTTTGTTAAAATGTATGTAACAGGCAGAAGGAGGCGTGGCAGACTCCATAAAGTATGTATATTCTTGATCAGGGTGACAAGCCGAGTCGATTTAGACCTGTCCGTCCGTCTGTCTGTCCGTATGTTTGAACGCGTCGATCTCAGAATCTATAAGAGCTAGAGACTTGAAATTTTTTATGTAGGTCCGTGTATAGCACGCGCAGATCGAGTTTGTTTCAAAAAATCGATAAATTTGATCGTTTTAAAGTTATCGATTAAAAACAAAATCGAAATACAGTAATTAAATTATATCTCCTAGATCTTTATAGCTAGAGACTCCTTATTTTGTATTTGGTTGCATGTGTGTTTTATACAATTTTGGGTTTTGTTATATTTTGGATGCCACGCCCCCTTTCCTTCCCTTCCCCCCAAATTTGTAAAAGCCGTATTTCAAGTACTAGAGACTTGTGCTTTGGAAAATATACACATATAAATGACATAATCACGCTCTGAAAGTTTGATTAAGAAAGTCCATCTTCAAAAGAATTTATTGAACAATTCATTTCCCATAGTAAAGCCTATGAGCGCAACCCACGCTCAGTCGCTGCGCTAACTGCGCAGTCAGCAGAGCGCGTGCTTATGCTTATGTGTATGTGTGTATGTGTGCGCATGTATTGCTTGTATATATGTATATGTTAAATAAGCATAGAATGTTTGGAGTATCGGCTCCTAGCAGGGTTCAGGGGATCTCCTAGTCGGGTAACGCCGACTAGAGCTTTCTTACTTGTTTAGTAGTACTTTGTCTCCTATTTCTATGTTAATGTCTACTGCGTTTTTTTATACCCTGAACCCATTGAAAATGGGAAAACAAGGTATAATGGTTTTGTTAAAATGTATGTAACAGGCAGAAGGAGGCGTGGCAGACCCCATAAAGTACATATATTCTTGATCAGGGCGACGAACTGAGTTGATTTAGCCCTGTCCGTCTGTCTGTCTGTCTGTCTGTCCGTCTGTCCGTCTGTCCGTATGTATGAACGCGTGGATCTCCGAATCTATAAGAGCTAGCGACTTGAAATTTTTTATGGGGGTTCCTGTATAGCACGCGCATATCAAGTTTGTTTCAAAAAATCGATTACTTTGATCGTTTTAATGTTATCGATTAAAAACGAAATCGAAAACCTGTTATAAAATTATGTCTCGCGCATCTTTCAAGCTAGAGACTCTTTATTTTGTATATAGTCCGTCCGCCCGTCTGTCCGTCTGTCCGTATGCTTGAACACGTCGATCTCAGAATCTATAACAGCTAGAGACTTGAAATTTTTTATGTAGGTCCGTGTATAGCACGCGCAGATCGAGTTTGTTTCAAAAATTCGATAACTTTGATCGTTTTAATGTTATCGATTAAAAACGAAATCGAAAACCTGTTATAAAATTATGTCTCGCGCATCTTTCAAGCTAGAGACTCTTTATTTTGTATATAGTTGCATGTGGAGTTTATACAATTTTGATTTTTGTTATATTTTGGATGCCACGCCCCTTTCGCCCCAAATTTGCAAAAAACGTATTTCAAGTGCTAGAGACTTGTTCTTCGGCAAATACACACATATTAATGACATAATCACGCTCTGAAAGTTTGATTAAGCAAGTCCATCTACAAAGGAACTTATTCAACAATTAACTTCCCATAATACTGCTCTTACTGCAGCCCGAGCGCAGTCGCTGCGTAAACTGCGCAGTCAGCAGAGCGCTGCCTTATGCGTGCGTGCGTATGTGTGTGTGTGTGTGTGTATGTGTGTGTGCATGTGTTGCTTGTGCATATATATGTTAAATAAGTGTAATATGTTTGGAATATCCGCTCATCGCAGGGTTCAGGGGATCTCCTAGTCGGGTACCACCGACTAGAGCTTTCTTACTTGTTTTTTTTTTAGATTTTATCTAGAACGTTAGTCTTGCTCATATATTTTTTCCGCAAACATTTATTGTGTAATTTGTAAAGTTTAAAAATAAAGTTTGCGCTGAGAATAACAACGATAATTATTAACAATGTGTTGGTCAGACCTAAATCTACATTACTGGATTCTACTTTATTAATTACGTTAGTAGTGGAATCCACTGTTTTAGATTCTGTGTGTGTGTATGTGTGTGTGCATGTGTTGCTAGTATATATATATTTTAAATAAGTATAAAATGTTTGGAATATCGGCTCATCGCAGGGTTCAGGGGATCTCCTAGTCGGGTACCACCGACTAGAGCTTTCTTACTTGTTTTTTTTTTTTAGATTTTATCTAGAACGTTAGTCTTGCTCATATATTTTTTCCGCAAACATTTATTGTGTAATTTGTAAAGTTTAAAAATAAAGTTTGCGCTGAGAATAACAACGATAATTATTAACAATGTGTTGGTCAGACCTAAATCTACATTACTGGATTCTACTTTATTAATTACGTTAGTAGTGGAATCCACTGTTTTAGATTCTGTGTGTGTATGTGTGTGTGCATGTGTTGCTTGTATATATATATTTTAAATAAGTATAAAATGTTTGGAATATCGGCTCATCGCAGGGTTCAGGGGATCTCCTAGTCGGGTACCACCGACTAGAGCTTTCTTACTTGTTTATCATAGTATTTCTTACTTCTTGTTTTATTATTTTCTAGTGCTATTCTTGCTCTTTTGTATGCTACTTCTAGTCTAAATTTTATTTCTTTAGCATAATCGTCTATATTATATAGGGGATCCATTTAATCTATTTTATTAAAATCAATGAACTGCCTTGGTAGTCTACCATAAACTAGTTCGTATGGACAGTAATCATGCCGGACTGATGGTGTTGTGTTGAAACAATAAGTGAAATAATGTATCCAAATATCCCAATCAGTTTTGTCCGCGGATATGTATGAACGAATGTATTCATTGAATGTTCTATGACTTCGTTCTATTGTCCCTAATGTCTGGTGGTGATATGCTGTAGATGTTATTTTGAATCTTCATGTATTTGCATATATCTGTTATTATCTGATTTTTATATTCTGTACCCATGTCCGTAATGAACGTCTTCATTGGACCGTACTTAAGTATAATATTCTCAGATATTGTTTTAGCGACTGTTGTTGCGCTTTTATTTGCAATTGGAATAGTTACTAAATACTTTGTTTATCGCATATTAGCGTAACTGCGTATTCATTACCATTCTCTGAACGTGGTAGTGGACCTATAGTATCTACTATCACTCTGTCAAAAGCTTGGATTGGTGTTTCAGTCATTGTCATTGGGTACTTTTTTTGTGTTGTTGTTTTTGAAGTAAGGCATTTAGGACATTTATTAATGTACTCTTTGATATGATGTGTCATATTTTTCCAATAATATCTTTTTACTTTGGCCAAAGTTTTTGTTATGCCTGTGTGACCTCCTTGTATGGGATCGTCATGGTATGTAAACAGTATCGCTTGATCTTTTTATACTCATTCACAAAGTGAAATGAGTATATTGGTTTTGTGCAATTTCCGTCACGCTGTCCGTCCGTCTGTCCGTCTGTCCGTATGAACGCAAACCATTTGCACAGTTTTGAAGCTAGAGAGTTGAAATTTGGAATATATACTCGTGTATACCCTCGAATTGTAAAGTGTCAAGATTTTCCCGATACGCCCACTAGGGGCGTGGCAAATCGGAAAATGCATTTGCCCATATCTCAGAAACACTACTTCTAGAAGTGCTAGAGAGTTGCAATTTGGAATGTAGACTTGTGTTGACAACTCAAGTTGAAAAAGCTATGGCGGATATATCTACGCCCATTGGGGGCGTGGCAAATCGGGTAAAACTGTATCTTCTACAGTTTTAAAGCTAAAACGCCCAAATTTGGCACGTAGGTTACTGATACGATCCTATGAAGATCGACCAAAAATCTATATACCCACGCCTACTAGGGGCGTGGCAAATCGGATCTGACTATATAGTGATTTTTCAAATTCTGTAATATTTTGAGCACTATTGATGTTAGAGACTTGAAACTTGGTATATATACTCGGGTTGACAACCCAAGTTGGAAAAGATATGGCGGATATATCTACGCCCATAGGGGGCGTGGCAAACCGCAAAAGTTTGTAGCTCCTACAGTTTTAGAGCTAGAAGCTTCAAAATTGGATGGTAAGTTACTGGTGAGCTCCTCTATCGATGACCCAAAAATAATTTTTACGCCCCTTATGGGGTATGCCCGGCTAAAAATTACCCTGTAATTTTCGCATTTTTTGAGTGTAAGCATCCAAATTTCACACTTACGTTACCCTTCACTACTTCTAAGAACTGGCCAAAAATTATATGTCTATGCCTACTGGGGGCGTGGCAAATCGGGAAAATCTATACGTTTTTCCGATTCTCAGTGAGAAAATCAAAATTATATACAGATATTATTGCTGATCTCCTCTATTGATTTCCAAAAAATTATATATGTACAAACCAATTGTGGGCGTGGCAATGGGCGTGATCTGTGGGGGTGTGGATGAGTATCCCGCAGTCGGTAGCGCCCGACTGCAACGTTCTTACTTGTTTATTATTTAATATGGTCACCGGCTTGAGTAGCGCTACTCTTAATATTTTCAATATTTTATTGCCCTTATTTTTGAAAGATTCTATTGAAATTAATTCAAAGATCCTTTCACTCGGTGCCACTTTGAGTTGGCTGATCTCAAGTATACCGGCTTGCATTTCAAGCCTTTGGAAGAACTGACCTAAGTCAAAGGCGCCATTGGTGTACAGATCGCTATTCTTACTATAATTGTTCTTCTATGTTTCAAAAAACATATCTGATTTTTATACCCTAAACCCATTGAAAATGGGAAATCAGGGTATAATGTTTTTATGAAAATGTATGTAACAGGCAGAAGGAGGCGTGGCAGACCCCATAAAGTATATATATTCTTGATCAGCTCGATGGCGAGTTGATTTAGCCCTGTCCGTCCGTCCGTCCGTCCGTCCGTGTGAACGCAGCGATCTCGTAAACCACAAAAGCTAGATAATTTTCAGAGAATACTCGTCTGTAGCCTACGCAGTACGAGTTTTTTTTAGATTTTCGATAACTCATCCCGTTTCCTTATTATCGATAAAAATCGATAACTTTTCTTCTGTTAAGCATACCGTAAGAGCTAGAGACTCCAAATTTACTGTGTAGATCCATGTAACAAATGCGGACATTTTGTAATTTTTGGATTTTAGATGCCACGCCCCTTCGCCCCCAATTTGTAAAAATCGTATTTCAAATACTAGAGACTTGTCCTTTGGCAAATGCACACATATGAATGATATAACTACCAATAATACCGTTCTTACTGCAGCCCGAGCGCAGTCGCTGCGTAAACTGCGCAGTCAGCAGAGCGCTCGCTTATGCGTGCGTACGTATGTGTGTGTATGTGTGTGTGTATGTGTGTGTGCATGTGTTGCTTGCATATATATATGTTAAATAAGTATAAAATGTTTGGAATAGGGAATAGGAAGGGTTCAGGGGATCTCCTAGTCGGGTACCACCGACTAGAGCTTTCTTACTTGTTATACAATGAACCCATTGAAAATGGGAAATCAGGGTAGAATGCTTTTGTTAAAATGTACGTAACAGGTAGAAGGAGGCTTGGCAGACCCCATAAAGTATTCTTGATCAGGGCGACGAGCTGAGTTGATTTAGCCCTGTCCGTCTGTCCGTCCGCCCGTCTGTCCGTCTGTCCGTATGCTTGAACACGTCGATCTCAGAATCTATAACAGCTTCCCATAATACTGCTCTTACTGCAGCCCGAGCGCAGTCGCTGCGTAAACTGCGCAGTCAGCAGAGCGCTGCCTTATGCGTGCGTGTGTATGTGTGTGTGCATGTGTTGCTTGTGCATATATATGTTAAATAAGTGTAATATGTTTGGAATATCCGCTCATCGCAGGGTTCAGGGGATCTCCTAGTCGGGTACCACCGACTAGAGCTTTCTTACTTGTTTTTTTTTTAGATTTTATCTAGAACGTTAGTCTTGCTCATATATTTTTTCCGCAAACATTTATTGTGTAATTTGTAAAGTTTAAAAATAAAGTTTGCGCTGAGAATAACAACGATAATTATTAACAATGTGTTGGTCAGACCTAAATCTACATTACTGGATTCTACTTTATTAATTACGTTAGTAGTGGAATCCACTGTTTTAGATTCTGTGTGTGTGTATGTGTGTGTGCATGTGTTGCTAGTATATATATATTTTAAATAAGTATAAAATGTTTGGAATATCGGCTCATCGCAGGGTTCAGGGGATTTCCTAGTCGGGTACCACCGACTAGAGCTTTCTTACTTGTTTTTTTTTAGATTTTATCTAGAACGTTAGTCTTGCTCATATATTTTTTCCGCAAACATTTATTGTGTAATTTGTAAAGTTTAAAAATAAAGTTTGCGCTGAGAATAACAACGATAATTATTAACAATGTGTTGGTCAGACCTAAATCTAAATTACTGGATTCTACTTTATTAATTACGTTAGTAGTGGAATCCACTGTTTTAGATTCTGTGTGTGTATGTGTGTGTGCATGTGTTGCTTGTATATATATATTTTAAATAAGTATAAAATGTTTGGAATATCGGCTCATCGCAGGGTTCAGGGGATCTCCTAGTCGGGTACCACCGACTAGAGCTTTCTTACTTGTTTATCATAGTATTTCTTACTTCTTGTTTTATTATTTTCTAGTGCTATTCTTGCTCTTTTGTATGCTACTTCTAGTCTAAATTTTATTTCTTTAGCATAATCGTCTATATTATATAGGGGATCCATTTAATCTATTTTATTAAAATCAATGAACTGCCTTGGTAGTCTACCATAAACTAGTTCGTATGGACAGTAATCATGCCGGACTGATGGTGTTGTGTTGAAACAATAAGTGAAATAATGTATCCAAATATCCCAATCAGTTTTGTCCGCGGATATGAATGAACGAATGTATTCATTGAATGTTCTATGACTTCGTTCTATTGTCCCTAATGTCTGGTGGTGATATGCTGTAGATGTTATTTTGAATCTTCATGTATTTGCATATATCTGTTATTATCTGATTTTTATATTCTGTACCCATGTCCGTAATGAACGTCTTCATTGGACCGTACTTAAGTATAATATTCTCAGATATTGTTTTAGCGACTGTTGTTGCGCTTTTATTTGCAATTGGAATAGTTACTAAATACTTTGTTTATCGCATATTAGCGTAACTGCGTATTCATTACCATTCTCTGAACGTGGTAGTGGACCTATAGTATCTACTATCACTCTGTCAAAAGCTTGGATTGGTGTTTCAGTCATTGTCATTGGGTACTTTTTTTGTGTTGTTGTTTTTGAAGTAAGGCATTTAGGACATTTATTAATGTACTCTTTGATATGATGTGTCATATTTTTCCAATAATATCTTTTTACTTTGGCCAAAGTTTTTGTTATGCCTGTGTGACCTCCTTGTATGGGATCGTCATGGTATGTAAACAGTATCGCTTCTTGATCTTTTTATACTCATTCACAAAGTGAAATGAGTATATTGGTTTTGTGCAATTTCCGTCACGCTGTCCGTCCGTCTGTCCGTCTGTCCGTATGAACGCAAACCATTTGCACAGTTTTGAAGCTAGAGAGTTGAAATTTGGAATATATACTCGTGTATACCCTCGAATTGTAAAGTGTCAAGATTTTCCCGATACGCCCACTAGGGGCGTGGCAAATCGGAAAATGCATTTGCCCATATCTCAGAAACACTACTTCTAGAAGTGCTAGAGAGTTGCAATTTGGAATGTAGACTTGTGTTGACAACTCAAGTTGAAAAAGCTATGGCGGATATATCTACGCCCATTGGGGGCGTGGCAAATCGGGTAAAACTGTATCTTCTACAGTTTTAAAGCTAAAACGCCCAAATTTGGCACGTAGGTTACTGATACGATCCTATGAAGATCGACCAAAAATCTATATACCCACGCCTACTAGGGGCGTGGCAAATCGGATCTGACTATATAGTGATTTTTCAAATTCTGTAATATTTTGAGCACTATTGATGTTAGAGACTTGAAACTTGGTATATATACTCGGGTTGACAACCCAAGTTGGAAAAGATATGGCGGATATATCTACGCCCATAGGGGGCGTGGCAAACCGCAAAAGTTTGTAGCTCCTACAGTTTTAGAGCTAGAAGCTTCAAAATTGGATGGTAAGTTACTGGTGAGCTCCTCTATCGATGACCCAAAAATAATTTTTACGCCCCTTATGGGGTATGCCCGGCTAAAAATTACCCTGTAATTTTCGCATTTTTTGAGTGTAAGCATCCAAATTTCACACTTACGTTACCCTTCACTACTTCTAAGAACTGGCCAAAAATTATATGTCTATGCCTACTGGGGGCGTGGCAAATCGGGAAAAACTATACGTTTTTCCGATTCTCAGTGAGAAAATCAAAATTATATACAGATATTATTGCTGATCTCCTCTATTGATTTCCAAAAAATTATATATGTACAAACCAATTGTGGGCGTGGCAATGGGCGTGATCTGTGGGGGTGTGGATGAGTATCCCGCAGTCGGTAGCGCCCGACTGCAACGTTCTTACTTGTTTATTATTTAATATGGTCACCGGCTTGAGTAGCGCTACTCTTAATATTTTCAATATTTTATTGCCCTTATTTTTGAAAGATTCTATTGAAATTAATTCAAAGATCCTTTCACTCGGTGCCACTTTGAGTTGGCTGATCTCAAGTATACCGGCTTGCATTTCAAGCCTTTGGAAGAACTGACCTAAGTCAAAGGCGCCATTGGTGTACAGATCGCTATTCTTACTATAATTGTTCTTCTATGTTTCAAAAAACATATCTGATTTTTATACCCTAAACCCATTGAAAATGGGAAATCAGGGTATAATGTTTTTATGAAAATGTATGTAACAGGCAGAAGGAGGCGTGGCAGACCCCATAAAGTATATATATTCTTGATCAGCTCGATGCCGAGTTGATTTAGCCCTGTCCGTCCGTCCGTCCGTCCGTCCGTGTGAACGCAGCGATCTCGTAAACCACAAAAGCTAGATAATTTTCAGAGAATACTCGTCTGTAGCCTACGCAGTACGAGTTTTTTTTAGATTTTCGATAACTCATCCCGTTTCCTTATTATCGATAAAAATCGATAACTTTTCTTCTGTTAAGCATACCGTAAGAGCTAGAGACTCCAAATTTACTGTGTAGATCCATGTAACAAATGCGGACATTTTGTAATTTTTGGATTTTAGATGCCACGCCCCTTCGCCCCCAATTTGTAAAAATCGTATTTCAAATACTAGAGACTTGTCCTTTGGCAAATGCACACATATGAATGACATAATTACGCTGTGAAAGTTTGATTAAGAAAGTCTATCCACAAAAGTTATTAAACATTTAATTTCCCATAGAATATTCACATTGCAGCCCGAGCACAGTCGCCGCGCTGAGTGCGCAGTCAGCAGAGCGCGTGCTTATGCGTGCGTGAGTATGCATGTGTGTGTGTGTGCGTTGCTCGCAATATTTGTATATGTAAAATAAGCATATCATGTTGGGAAGATTGGATCTTCGCAGGGTTCAGGGTATCTCGTAGTCGAGCCGTCTCGACTAGAGCACTCTTACTTGTTTGTCGATTAAAATTCTGATTTTGTCTTACGTTTTGACTTTGTTGTTGTTTGTTAAAATTTTAGTCTTGTCTTACGTTTTGACTTTGTTGTTGATTATTCCTAACTATTTGGCTATCCTGTTGTCTGTTTTCTCTTTGGTAATCATTATATGCTTGATTATTTTCGTTTGAATTTCTGTTGTCTGTGTCTTGTCTTTAGTTTTGGTTAAATTGTCTGTTATTGTAATTTGATGAATAATTATTGTCTTTTTTATACCCTGAACCTATTGAAAATGGGAAATCAGGGTATAATGTTTTTGTGAAAATGTATGTAACAGGCAGAAGGAGACATCGCAGATCCCATAAAGTATATATATTCTTGATCAGCTCGATAAGCTGAGTTGTAATAGCCCTGTCCGTCTGTCCATCCGTCCGTCCGTCCGTCCGTCCGTCCGTGTGAACGCAGCGATCTCGTAAGCCACAAAAGCTAGAGCTCTGAAATTTTCAGAGAATACTCGTCTATAACCTACGCAGTACGCAGTAGATTTTCGATAACTCATCCCGTTTCCTTATTATCGATAAAAATCGATAACTTTTCTTCGGTTTGGCATACCGTAAGAGCTAGAGACTCCAAATTCACTGTGTAGATCCGTGTGATGAATGCGGAGATTTTGTAATTTTTGGATTTTAGATGCTACGCCCCCTTCGCCCCAATTTGCAAAATTCGTATTTCAAATACTAGAGACTTGTGCTTTGCCAACTACATACATATGAATGACGTAATTACGCTGTGAAAGTTTGATTAAGAAAGTCCATCCACAAAAAAAGTTATTAAACATTTAATTTCCTATACAATATGCATATTGCACCCCGAGCGCAGTCAGCAGAGCGCGTGCTTATGCGTGCGTGCGTATGCATGTGTGTGTGTGTGTGCGTTGCTCGCAATATTTGTATAAGCATATAATGTTGGGAAGATTGGCTCTTCGCAGGGTTCAGGGTATCTCGTAGTCGAGCCGTCTCGACTAGAGCACTCTTACTTGTTATACTCATTCACAAAGTGAAATGAGTATATTGGGTTTGTGCAATGTTCGTCACGCTGTCCGTCCGTCTGTCCGTCTGTCCGTATGAACGCAAACCATTTGCACAGTTTTACAGCTAGAGAGTTGAAATTTGGAATAAATACTCGTGTGTACCCTCGAATTATAACGTGGCAAGATTTTCCCGATACGCCCACTAGGGGCGTGGCAAATCGGAAAATGCATTTTCCGATATCTCAGAAACACTACTTCTAGAAGTGCTAGAAAATTGCAATTTGGAATGTAGACTCGTGTTGACAACCTAAGATGAAAAAGCTATGGCGGATATATCTACGCCCATTGGGGGCGTGGCGAATCGGGTAAAACTGTATCTTCTACAGTTTTAAAGCTAGAACGCCCAAATTTAACAATTAGATTACTGCTACGATCCCATGAAGATCGACTAAAAAATTATATATCCACGCCTACTAGGGGCGTGGCAAATCAGATCTGACTATATAGTGATTTTTCAAATTCTGTAATATTTTGAGCACTATGAATGCTAGAGACTTGAAACTTGGTATATATACTCGGGTTGACAACCCAAGACGAAAAAAATATGGCGGATATATCTACGCCCATAGGGGGCGTGGCAAACCGCAAAAGTTTATAGCTCCTACAGTTTTAGAGCTAGAAACTTCAAAATTGGATGGTTAAGTTACTGGTCAGCTTCTCTATCGATGACCCAAAAATAATTTTTACGCCCCTTATGGGGCATGCCCGACTAAAAAATACCCTGTAATTTTCGCATTTTTTGAGTGTAAGCATTAAAATTTCACAGTTACGTTACTTTTCAGTACTTCTAAGAACTGGCCAAAAATTATATATCTACGCCCACTGGGGGCGTGGCAAATCTGGAAAAACTGTATGATTTTCCGATTCTCAGTGATAAAATCAAAATTTTATGACGATATTACTGCTGATCTCCTTTATTGATTTCCAAACAATTTTATATGTACAAACCAACTGTGGGCGTGGCAATGGGCGTGATCTGTGCGGGTGTGAATGAGTATTCCGCAGTCGGTAGCGCCCGACTGCAACGTTCTTACTTGTTTTAAATATAACTTTTCATATTTTTTCGTAAGATTTTTTACAATATGAACTTCCACAGCATTGAGCCCTTCTAGCTTAAAGTCATCAATTTCACCTTCTTCCATTACACAAACATCTTCTTTCTTTCGACTTCATTGCAAAGCTTAATTATTTCTTTTTTAAAGTCAATATTTTCAAAATTTCCTTGGATAAAATCCATGCCCAATAGAATATCATATGATGTTTCCAGGGACATAGCTACCCATCTTATTCTTGTGCAATATGCATATTTGAATTCACTTGGTACTTCTGTTTTCACTAAATAGCTGTCATTTTTTATATTTCCATTAATAGTGCAAATGGTTTTTGAAAATTTTTCGAATATTTTATACTTTGATTCATGTATATTTTTGGTGTTTACTATACTTATAGTAGATCCAGTATCTACTAAAATTAGAAAAGGATCCCCCTCGATAGTTCCCTTAATGAAAACTTTTCTTTTGTCCGAGGCTAGTTTGTAAAAAACTCTTCCTGTTTATTTTCGTAGTTTGAATTCTTATTTACTTCTTCATCATTTAAATTGTCTACACTCATTGCTTCTGGTTGTGGTTGCTGATAATTTTGTCGAATATTCTGACTTGTTATACCCTGAACCCATTGAAAATGGGAAATCAGGGTATAATTTTTTTGTGAAAATGTATGTAACAGGCAGAAGGAGACATCGCAGACCCCATAAAGTATATATATTCTTGATCAGCTCGATGAGCTGACTTGAAATAGCCCTGTCCGTCTGTCCGTCCGTCCGTCCGTCTGTCCGTCCGTCCGTCCGTCCGTCTGTCCGTCCGTCCGTCCGTCCGTCCGTCCGTCCGTCCGTGTGAACGCAGCGATCTCGTAAACCACAAAAGCTAGAGATCTGAAATTTTCAATATATACTCCTGTGTATCCTACGCAGTACGAGTTTTTAGATTTTCGATAACTCATCCCGTTTCCTTATTATCGATAAAAATCGAAAACTTTTCTTCGGTTTGGCATACCGTAAGACCTAGAGACTCCAAATTTACTGTGTAGATCCGTGTGATGAATGCGGAGATTTTGTAATTTTTGGATTTCAGATGCCACGCCCCCTTCGCCCCAATTTGCAAAATTCGTATTTCAAATACTAGAGACTTGTGCTTTGGCAAATACATACATATGAATGACGTAATTACGCTGTGAAAGTTTGATTAAGAATGTCCATCCACAAAAAAAATTTATTAAACATTTAATTTCCCATACAATAGGCATATTCCAGCCCGAGCGCAATCGCTGCGTCAACTGCGCAGTCAGCAGAGCGTGTGCTTATGCGTGCGTGCGTATGCATGTGTGTGTGTGTGTGCGTTGCTCGCAATCTTTGTATATGTAAAAGAAGTATAGCATGTTGGAAAGATTGGCTCTTCGCAGGGTTCAGGGTATCTCGTAGTCGAGCCGTCTCGACTAGAGCACTCTTACTTGTTTGTCGATTAAAATTCTGATTTTGTCTTACGTTCTGACTTTGTTGTTGTTTGTTAAAATTTTGGTCTTGTCTTACGTTTTTACTTTGTTGTTGATTATTCCTAACTATTTGGCTATTCTGTTGTCTGTTTTCTCTTTGGTAATCATTATATGCTTGATTATTTTCGTTTGAATTTCTGTTGTCTGTGTCTTGTCTTTAGTTTTGGTTAAATTGTCTGTTATTGTAATTTGATGAATAATTAATGTCTTTTTTATACCCTGAACCTATTGAAAATGGGAAATCAGGGTATAATGTTTTTGTGGAAATGTATGTAACAAGCAGAAGGAGACATCGCAGACCCCATAAAGTATATATATTCTTGATCAGCTCGATGAGCTGAGTTGAAATAGCCCTGTCCGTCTGTTCGTCCGCCCGTCCGTCCGTCCGTCCGTCCGTCCGTCCGTCCGTCCGTCCGTCCGTCCGTCCGTCCGTCCGTATGAACGCAGCGATCTCGTAAACCACAAAAGCTAGATATCTGAAATTTTCAGAGAATACTCGTCTATAGCCTACGCAGTACGAGTTTTTTTTAGATTTTCGATAACTCATCCGGTTTCCTTATTATCGATAAAAATCGATAACTTTTCCTCGGTTAAGCATACCGTTCGAGCTAGAGACTCCAAATTTACTGTGTAGATCTGTGTGATAAATGCGGAGATATTGTAATTTTTGGATTTTAGATACCACGCCCCCTTCGCCACCAATTTGCAAAATTCGTATTTCAAATACTAGAGACTTGTGCTTTGGCAAATACATACATATGAATGACATAATTACGCTGTGAACGTTTGATTAAGAAAGTCCATCCACAAAAAAACATTTAATTTCCCATACAATAGGCCTATTGCAGCCCAAGCGCAGTCGCTGCGTCAACTGCGCAGTCAGCAGAGCGCGAGCTTATGCGTGCGTGCGTATACATGTGTGTGTGTATGTGTGTGTGTGTGCGTTGCTCGCAATATTTGTATATGTAAAATAAGCATATCATGTTGGGAAGATTGGCTCTTCGCAGGATTCAGGGTATCTCGTAGTCGAGCCGTCTCGACTAGAGCACTCTTACTTGTTTATTAATCATTTTTGAATCAAATTTCCAAAATTTAGACCAACGAAATTAGAAAGTTCATTTCTTAATTCTGTTAAAGTTGTTTTATTCATTAAGGCAATTGCCATCGGACCATATGATAATTCTTTAACTCTTTGAATTAATAATCCACTTAGAATATCAACTAGTCTACTGATTTTTCGGTCTTTGAAAATAATAGTAATTTCCTCAACAATTGTTCTTATTTTATTATCAAGATCTCTTACGCTTGTTACTCTTAAGTTATTGATTTTCCTAGTTAGTCCCATCTGATCCGTTCTAGGTCTATAGTGATGTCTTAAACGATTTTTGCACTCCGTCCAATTTGCTGGTGGGTTAATATTAAGCATAGTTCTAGCCTGACCTTGAATTTTGGTGTTGAATATGACAGTGAAGACCTGGTCGTTGTCTTCATATTCCTCCATGATTTGGTCCACTGCAGACACGAATCCATGTAAAGTTCCATCCTGTCCATTGAATGTCGGTAAGTATCTTGTTTCCTTCTCGATGCAATTCCTTTGTGTTGTAATTGGGTTTCTGCCTTCACCTTCTCTTGCGATTATTACATTTGTTAATAATTGAATGCATTGCTGCAATTCAATTTTATGTTGATTTTCCATTTTTGTTTTGAGTTGTATTATTCACTTGTGAATTTGATTAATTTTGATTAATTTTTATACTCATTCACAAAGTGAAATGAGTATATTGGTTTTGTGCAATGTCCGTCACGCTGTCCGTCCGTCTGTCCGTCTGTCCGTATGAACGCAAACCATTTGCACAGTTTTGAAGCTAGAGAGTTGAAATTTGGAATATATACTCGTGTATACCCTCGAATTATAAAGTGTCAAGATTTTCCCGATACGCCCACTAGGGGCGTGGCAAATCGGAAAATGCATTTTCCGATATCTCAGAAACACTACTTCTAGAAGTGCTAGAGAGTTGCAATTTGGAATGTAGACTCGTCTTTACAACTCAAGATGAAAAAGCTAGGGCGGATATATCTACGCCCATTGGGGGCGTGGCAAATCGGACCTGACTATATAGTGATTCTTCAAATTCTGCTATATTTTGAGCACTATTGATGCTAGAGACTTGAAACTAAAAATTATATATCTACGCCCACTGGGGGCGTGGCAAATCGGGAAAAACTGTATGATTTTCCGATTCTCAGTGAGAAAATCAAAGTTTTATGACGATGTTACTGCTGATCTATTGAGTTCCAAAAAATTATATGTGTACAAACGAATTGTGGGCATGGCAATGGGCGTGATCTGTGCGGGTGTGAATGAGTATCCCGCAGTCAGTAGCGCCCGACTGCAACGTTCTTACTTGTTTTCGTTAGTATTGTTAATTTCCTGCTTTAACGGTTTTTTAATGTTACTTTTAATTGGACCTTCCTGTCTTTGTTCATTGTATTCTTCTCTTGTATTATTTATTTTGTTTATAATCATTTTCTTACGTTCCTCAATAGTCATTTTTAATTTATTTGCATCTTCTGTGTCTTTAGCATAAATTGGTGTACATTTTATTGTTGAATGATAACGTTTATTGTAAGCTATTATTGCTAATTGAATTTTAGATTCAATAGATAGTTCATTATTATCTATTCCTGTTATTATTTCAATTAATGTAGAATGTAATCTTGCAATATCAGCGTTTCCCTTTTGTGAATTGGGCTTTGTATAATGTATTGAAATATCTTCTTTGTTTAAAAACTGTATTATATGTTCTGATCTAAACTCATTATCCATTAGCAACTGCAAATTTTGTAAGTTTATCTATGATTGTAACAAAAGATTTGTGTTTTTTGTGAAATATATCTAAATGTATAATTTAGTTTTTAGTATCTGGTGTTTCTTTAAATTGAAAGTTTGGTTTTATTTGAAAAATTTAATATTTTTAGAGTGAGAAAAAATGTTGATTGATTGATTCTCTATATTATTTTGTAATTTTATTTCAATTTCATTTTCTGTGTCTGCTGTATTTACTTCAATTATTTTTCTTCCATGGTGTATATTAATATTATCTGTTGCTGAGTAGGTAATTATTATCTGAGTTTTATATTTATTAACAATATCATTTTTTATATAAAAATGAGTTAATTCCTCTTCATCTGCTGAATGCTGTGTATTTGTTATATCAAAATTTGATTCTTCTTTATTTTCTGTATTGATTAATTGTGCTGTTTCCTGTCTGCTTAAAAAATCTGCTACCTTATTGTCTTTACCTTTTAAATATATAATATCATAATCAAATTCCTGTAGTTTTAAAATCCATCTTTGATATCTAGCTGTAATTTTTTTTCTTTAAATTTTGAATTTAGGTATTTTATAGGAGCATGATCTGTCATAATTTGAAATTTATTTCCGATCAAATAGTGTTTGAAATAATTTACGGCATGTATAATAGACAAAAATTCTTTATCAATTGTACTATAGTTTTTCTCATGTTTATTATGTGTTCAGTCATGAACATATAGAAATAGCCGAAGATCATAAACATGTAATCTACGCACTCACGACTA
The DNA here is from genome assembly GCA_037075265.1 of Drosophila nigricruria. Taxonomy (NCBI): domain Eukaryota; kingdom Metazoa; phylum Arthropoda; class Insecta; order Diptera; family Drosophilidae; genus Drosophila; species Drosophila nigricruria. The sequence continues at coordinate 201,698 of JBAMCI010000098.1, read as the reverse complement.
GGTTGAAGTACGTAGAAATGACAAGGGTCACACATGTAGAATCTATAAATAGGCTAAGTACACAAACATTAACGCTGAGCCTTACAAACTCTGCGATAAGTTAAGAGTACATAAACACCAACGCTGAGCCTTACAAACTCTGCGATAGACTAAGAATAGATAAAGACCAACGCTGGGCCTTACAAACTCAGCAATAGATAAGCTAGATTTAAGGGTTAAAATTATGCATGAGTCAGTATATAAATACACTGGCTCAGAAGAATAAAATTAATATACTACTGAACATCATCAGATCAAGTCTATTCATTATGTGTTCTTGAAACATAGGCAATTGGTTGTCCTTGTTGAGATAAAACTGCACCTATGGCAAAATCACTGGCGTCTGTAATAATTGTAAATGGTTTGTCAAATTCTGGATATTTTAATATTGGGTGTGAGCTTATTATTTTTTATTATTATACTCATTCACAAAGTGAAATGAGTATATTGGTTTTGTGCAATGTCCGTCACGCTGTCCGTCCGTCTGTCCGTATGAACGCAAACCATTTCCACAGTTTTGAAGCTAGAGAGTTGAAATTTAGAATATATACTCGTGTATACCCTCGAATTATAAAGTCTCAAGATTTTCCGGATACGCCCACTAGAGGCGTGGCAAATCGGAAAATGCATTTTCCGATATCACAGAAACACTACTACTAGAAGTGCTAGAGAGTTGCAATTTGGAAAGTAGACTGGTGTTGATAACTTAAGATGAAAAAGCTATAGCGAATATATCTATGCCCATTGGGGGCGTGGCAAATCGGGTAAAACTGTATCTTCTACAGTTTTAAAGCTAGAATGCCCAAATTTGGCACGTAGGTTACTGCTACGATCTTATGAAGATCGACCAAAAACATATATATTCACGCCTACTAGGGGCGTGGCAAATCGGATCTGACTATATAGTGATTTTTCAAATTCTGTAATATTTTGAGCACTATGAATGCTAGAGACTTGAAATTTGGTATATATACTCGGGTTGATAACCCAAGATTGAAAGATATGGCGGATATATCTACGCCCATAGGGGGCATGGCAACCGCAAAAGTTTATAGCTACTACAGTTTTAGAGCTAGAAGCTTCAAAATGGATGGTTGAGTTACTGGTGAGCTCCTCTATCGATTACCCAAAAATAATTTTTACGTCCCTTATGGGGCATGCCCGGCTAAATAATACCCTGTAATTTTGGCATTTTTTTAGTGTAAGCATCCAAATTTCACACTTACGTTACCCTTCACTAATTCTAAGAACTGGCCAAAAAACTTATGTCTACGCCCACTGGGGGCGTGGCAAATCGGGAAAACCTGTACACTTTTCCGATTCTCAGTGAGAAAATCCAAATTTTCTGACGATGTTACTGCTGATCTCCTCTATTGGGCGTGGCAATGGGCGTGATCTGTGCGGGTGTGAATGAGTATCCCGCAGTCGGTAGCGCCCAACTGCAACGTTCTTACTTGTTTTTTTTATTATTTTATTTATTTAAAAAAAGGAAAATTGACAAATCGAGTGTCAACTTAAAGATAAACTAAACAAAATAAGTTATATAGCCTAAAAGAACACAAAAAATATTACAATAATACCACCAACCCGTTGGGGGTATTTTATTTGCCAGTCCGGCCAGCTATGCCCCGATTCATATATATAAGCGCTTTAAGATTTTCTAAGATCATCTATAAATTTTCAAATTATGATTCCTAAGTACTTTGAAAATTTTTTCTAGAGCAATCTTGTGTTCTTCAAGTGTTGTTGAAAAAATTAAAATATCATCAAGATGTACTACACAAATTTTGTTTATATAATCCCTGAATATTTCGTTCATTAAACGTTGAAATGTAGCTGGAGCATTTTTTTATCCGAATGGCATTCTAACATATTCATATAATCCCATTGGTGTTATGAAAGCTGTTTTTTCTATATCTTCTTCTGCCATTAATATTTGATGATAGCCTTTCGCTAAAGAGTAGTAAAATATTGGGCTTTACCAAGTTTATCTAATACAGCGTCCATAATAGGTATATATACTTATCTGAAACGGTTACTTGGTTAGTCGTCTATAATCTACACAGATACGATATTTTTGAATTCCTGAATTATCAATTTTTTTCTTAGCTACACTTATAGGAGAGCCATATTTGCTTTTACTTTTTCTTATTATTCCACTTTTTTCCATTTCTATTATTTGCTTTCTTACTTCTTCTTCATATTTTGGAAAAACCCTATAGAACTTTGAATTTATGGGATGATCTGTTGTGGTTTTAATATTGTGAACTATTGTATTAGTGTTAGTTAACTGATCACCTTTTTTTAAATATAACTTTTCATATTTTTTCGTAAGATTTTTTACTATCTGAACTTCCTCAGCATTGAGCCCTTCTAGCTTAAAGTCATCAATTTCACCTTCTTCCATTACACAAACATCTTCTGATAATTTGGAAAGAAACGGAATTTCGACTCCATTGCAAAGCTTAATTATTTCTTTTTTAAAGTCAATATTTTCAAAATTTCCTTGGATAAAATCCATGCCCAATAGAAAATCATATGATGTTTCCAGGGACATAGCTACCCATCTTATTCTTGTGCAATCTGCATATTTGAATTCACTTGGTACTTCTGTTTTCACTAAATAGCTGTCATTTTTTATATTTCCATTAATAGTGCAAATGGTTTTTGAAAATTTTTCGATTATTTTATACTTTGATTCATGTATATTTTTGGTGTTTACTATACTTATAGTAGATCTAGTATCTACTAAAATTAGAAAAGGATCCCCCTCGATAGTTCCCTTAATGAAAACTTTTCTTTTGTCCGAGGCTAGTTTGTAAAAAACTCTTCCTGTTTATTTTCGTAGTTTGTATTCTTATTTACTTCTTCATCATTTAAATTGTCTACACTCAATTGCCATCGGACCACATGATAATTCTTTAACTCTTTGAATTAATAATCCACTTAGAATATCAACTAGTCTACTATTATTTTCAAAGACCGAAAAATCAGTAATTTCCTCAACAATTGTTCTTATTTTATTATCAAGATCTCTTACGCTTGTTACTCTTAAGTTATTGATTTTCCTAGTTAGTCCCATCTGATCCGTTCTAGGTCTATAGTGATGTCTTAAACGATTTTTGCACTCCGTCCAATTTGCTGGTGGGTTAATATTAAGCACAGTTCTAGCCTGACCTTGAATTTTGGTGTTGAATATGACAGTGAAGACCTGGTCGTTGTCATCATATTCCTCCATGATTTGGTCCACTGCAGACGCGAATCCATGTAAAGTTCCATCCTGTCCATTGAATGTCGGTAAGTATCTTGTTTCCTTCTCGATGCAATTCCTTTGTGTTGTAATTGGGTTTCTGCCTTCACCTTCTCTTGCGATTATTACATTTGTTAATAATTGAATGCATTGCTGCAATTCAATTTTATGTTGATTTTCCATTTTTGTTTTGAGTTGTATTATTCACTTATGAATTTGATTAATTTTGATTAATTTTTATACTCATTCACAAAGTGAAATGAGTATATTGGTTTTGTGCAATGTCCGTCACGCTGTCCGTCCGTCTGTCCGTCTGTCCGTATGAACGCAAACCATTTGCACAGTTTTGAAGCTAGAGAGTTGAAATTTGGAATATATACTCGTGTATACCCTCGAATTATAAAGTGTCAAGATTTTCCCGATACGCCCACTAGGGGCGTGGCAAATCGGAAAATGCATTTTCCGATATCTCAGAAACACTACTTCTAGAAGTGCTAGCGAGTTGCAATTTGGAATGTAGACTCGTGTTGACAACTCAAGATGAAAAAGCTAGGGCGGATATATCTACGGCCATTGGGGGCGTGGCAAATCGGACCTGACTATATAGTGATTTTTCAAATTCTGCTATATTTTGAGCACTATTGATGCTAGAGACTTGAAACTTGGTATATGTACTCGGGTTGACAACCCAAGTTGGAAAAGATATGGCGGATATATCTACGCCCATAGGGGGCGTGGCAAACCGCAAAAGTTTATAGCTCCCACAGTTTTAGAGCTAGAAGCTTTAAGATTGGATGGTTGAGTTACTGGTCAGCTCTTCTATCGATGACCCAAAAATAAATTTTACGCCTTCTATGGGGCATGCCCGACTAAAAAATACCCCGTAATTTTCGCATTTTTTGAGTGTAAGCATCCAAATTTTACACTTACGTTACTCATCACTACTTCTAAGAACTGGATAAAAATTATATGTCTACGCCCACTGGGGGCGTTACAAATCGGGAAAAACTTTATGATTTTCCGATTCTCAGTGAGAAAATCAAAGTTTTATGACGATGTTACTGCTGATCTATTGAGTTCCAAAAAATTATATGTGTACAAACGAATTGTGGGCATGGCAATGGGCGTGATCTGTGCGGGTGTGAATGAGTATCCCGCAGTCGGTAGCGCCCGACTGCAACGTTCTTACTTGTTTAATCTTTAAGTTTTGTTCACTTTAAAAGATTTCACAAAACTTTTTCTTAATGTTTTTCCGATTACCGGCTGCGCCAATTATGTATTTCTTATAACAGTTTAATACATGGATTATGTATTTGTTTTAACAGTTTAATACACGGATTATGTATTTCTTTTAACAATTTAATGCACGGATTATGTATTTCTTATAACAGTTTAATACATGTTCTTTATTTGTGATATACAATACAACTGAGTTCTTATTCAATTCTAAGGGATCTTTTATACCATTCTTGGCGACAGTTATTTGTGATAACAATATTGGATATGCTGAGCTAAAGTATGTTTACATTATGCAGCTGGGCTGTGACGATTATTTATGTTTATAATATTGGATATGCTCTTTGAGTTAAGTGGTTTGCAATAAGTGTCCACAATTCTTATGACACTTCTGGTCTTTGGTTTTCTAATTCTTATGACACTTATGGTTAATGGGTTTTCTACATTAAAGAAGATTGTAAACCTTTTGGGACAACTGTAGTTACTGGAAGTGATGCTAATAGTATGGTGTCAGCTGACATTGTGGGAAGTGATGCTGATGGCATAACTCCTCCCCTCTTAGAGTATGAATTCTCCTGAATTCTTTTTAAATTAATATTAATAATTTGCCTTTTGCAACTTAAGTATATATAAAAAATAAAACATTTAAAAATGATTAAAAATATTAACATAATGCTATTTGTTACTTTTTTTTCATAATTCAATTCTGTGAATTCTTTTAAATTTTTAAAGTTTTTTATTGTTAAATGATCGAAATTAATAGTGTTTTTGTAAGTTTGAATTAATAGTTCTGTGGGATAAAAATATTTTTCATAAAATTCTATATTTTCATTGGAAAATGTTTCTTTTAAAATTTCCAAATTGTATGAGGTTTTTTCCATTTAATATAATATTTCTTTTGTCACAATTTTGATGCAGCTTTTCTTTTCTGGCATTTTTTATTATTATTGTGTCATCATCTATTTCTTCGATACTTTTGATATTATTAAATATAAATTTACAACTGTTGGTAATAGTGCAACTTTTACTTAATTTAAGTTCCTTTAAGATTGTATTTGGTTTATATTCTAGTGTCTTATTGTTAATTTCTATAATTAATAAATTTTCTTGATCGATTTGGATATAATCTATGTTAGGCATTGGGATAAGTAACTTAACATCTACACTTATATACTTTTTTGGAATTTTTTTGCTATTATTATGCAATTATTTTTGTATTTCAAAATGCCCATACGAATTAACTTTAATTTATAAAAATCAATATCAAATTAGCTTGCTTCTTCTTCTGATAAAATTTCTGGTAAAATTATATTATTCTTTGCAGAGGCTATATTTTCCTGAATGTAATTTATTTTGTATTCAATATTTTTTAATTTCTGCATTTGGTCATTGTATATGATTTTCATTAAGATTTTTTTATTTTGGTCATTTATGCTTGTCAGTGTTTCGTTAATGATTATTCGGTCGTGCTTAATTATTTCTGCTAACCTATGTATTGTGTCGTTAAAATGTGAATTTATGCTTATTTCTTGGTTCATGTTGTTTATGATGTTATGGTTATTTTGGTTAATTATATCAAGGGGTTCTAAGATATCTGTCCTGTCTTCGTCGTCCATTAGTCCAAATAGCCATTTGTATGCTGTTCCTGCTATATTTATAAGTCCCCTTTTATTTCTGCTAAAAGGTGTAATGGATTTAATCTTTGCCTTTATTAATCTGATTTCTGCAAATAGTTCCTCACTGTCAGTAATATTGGCTGTTCTTATGTTTGTTTCTATTTGTTTTATAATATTCTGAAGTGGGTCAATGTTAATAATGTGTAGTATAATTATTGTTTCGTTTACTAATTCGGTTTGATGAATCTGTAGGGGTGCATAACCTGCACTTACTAATATCGGTTCCATTTGTAATCTTGTCTGTACTGTATTGAACCTGGTTATAATGATGGCTAAAATGATTAGTATCTGGAGAATAAAGAAAAAAAAACTTTGTCAAATCTGCTATCAATCTGTATTTTTATACCCTGAACCCATTGAAAATTGGAAATCAGGGTATAATGTTTTTGTGAAAATGTATGTAACAAGCAGAAGGAGACATCGCAGACCCCATAAAGTGTATATATTCTTGATCAGCTCGATGAGCTGAGTTGAAATAGCCCTGTCCGTCTGTCCGTCCGTCCGTCCGTCCGTCCGTCCGTCCGTCCGTCCGTCCGTCCGTCCGCCCGTATGAACGCAGCGATCTCGTAAAGCAAAGAAGCTAGAGAATCTTCAGAGAATACTCGTTTAGAGCCTACGCAGTACGAGTTCTTTTTAAATTTTCGATAACTCATCCCGTTTTCTTATTATCGATAAAAATCGAAAACTTTTCTTCGGTTTAGCATACCGTAAGAGCTAGAGACTCCAAATTTACTGTGTAGATCCGTGTGATGAATGCGGAGATTTTGTAATATTTGGATTTTAGATGCCACGCCCCCTTCGCCACCAATTTGAAAATTTCGTATTTCAAGTACTAGAGACATATGAATGACATAATTACGCTGTGAAAGTTTGATCAAGAAAGTAAATCCACAAAAAAAGTTATTAAACATTTAATTTCCCATACAATAGGCATATTGCAGCCCGAGCGCAGAAGCCGCGCTGACTGCGCAGTCAGCAGAGCGCGTGCTTATGCGTGCCTGCGTATGCATGTGTGTGTGTGTGTGTGCGTTGCTCGTAATATTTGTATATGTAAAATAAGCATATCATGTTGGGAAGATTGGATCTTCGCAGGGCTCAGGGTCTCGACTAGAGCACTCTTACTTGTTTTCGTTAGTATTGTTAATTTCCTGCTTTAACGGTTTTTTAGTGTTACTTTTAATTGGACCTTCCTGTCTTTGTTCATTGTATTCTTCTCTTGTATTATTTATTTTGTTTATAATCATTTTCTTACGTTCCTCAATAGTCATTTTTAATTTATTTGCATCTTCTGTGTCTTTAGCATAAATTGGTGTACATTTTATTCTTGAATGATAACGTTTATTGTAAGCTATTATTGCTAATTGAATTTTAGATTCAATAGATAGTTCATTATTATGTAAGGCGGCTGCCAGAGTAGCCGCCTCACATGGCATAGGTATATAGTTAGTTAGGTAATTAGTAATTATAACAATATAGTTTTAAGTTAGAAATAAGACGCACGGAGCGCAACATAGTTTTAAGTTAGAATTAAGACGCAACGAGCGCAACATATTTGAATTTGAATGTAACAGCTCGAGTGCGCGCCGACGATCGGCGATGCAACTCTGCGCAGCATGGTGAAAGCTCCACCGTGGGGAGCGAGCGCTGTGGTGAGTTGCGTCGCCGAGGCGATCGGGCGGCTCGAGTGTGGTAGAATCAAGCAAGACGGTTGAAAAGGAAAAAGGAAAAAAATAAGATCAGCGAGCGCGGGGCACCGCTGACAGGAAACTAAGGTTATGTGGACACGTGATCGGTACAGCAGGGCTCGACCGGCAGCCAAGGTGTAATAAGACAAAGGAGTAAACTAATAATAAATAAGGAATTAGTTTTTGGAACGCGACCAGGACGGTCAAAAAGGAAAAGATATAAGATCAATATTTGCCGAAAAAGTACACCATGCAACGGGAAACATCGAGAACGAGCAAGCGTGTACAGTGGGTCGAGAGCTAGAAAATTCGAGCAAAATCGAGTGAACTGTAGGCCGAGGGCCAAAAACTCAGAGCAAGTGTGTGCTGGCGTAATATGTACGAAATTTTTATACTCATTCACAAAGTGAAATGAGTATATTGGTTTTGTGCAATGTCCGTCACGCTGTCCGTCCGTCTGTCCGTATGAACGCAAACCATTTCCACAGTTTTGAAGCTAGAGAGTTGAAATTTAGAATATATACTCGTGTATACCCTCGAATTATAAAGTCTCAAGATTTTCCGGATACGCCCACTAGAGGCGTGGCAAATCGGAAAATGCATTTGCCCATATCTCAGAAACACTACTTCTAGAAGTGCTAGAGAGTTGCAATTTGGAATGTAGACTTGTGTTGACAACTCAAGTTGAAAAAGCTATGGCGGATATATCTACGCCTATTGGGGGCGTGGCAAATCGGGTAAAACTGTATCTTCTACAGTTTTAAAGCTAAAACGCCCAAATTTGGCACGTAGGTTACTGATACGATCCTATGAAGATCGACCAAAAATCTATATATCCACGCCTACTAGGGGCGTGGCAAATCGGATCTGACTATATAGTGATTTTTCAAATTCTGTAATATTTTGAGCACTATGAATGCTAGAGACTTGAAACTTGGTATATATACTCGGGTTGACAACCCAAGTTGGAAAAGATATGGCGGATATATCTACGCCCATAGGGGGCGTGGCAAACCGCAAAAGTTTGTAGATCCTACAGTTTTAGAGCTAGAAGCTTCAAAATTGGATGGTAAGTTACTGGAGAGCTCCTCTATCGATGACCCAAAAATAATTTTTACGCCCCTTATGGGGTATGCCCGGCTAAAAAATACCCTGTAATTTTCGCATTTTTTGAGTGTAAGCATCCAAATTTCACACTTACATTACCCTTCACTACTTCTAAGAACTGGCCAAAAATTATATGTCTACGCCTACTGGGGGCGTGGCAAATCGGGAAAAACTATACGTTTTTCCGATTCTCAGTGAGAAAATCAGAATTATATACAGATATTACTGCTGATCTCTATTGATTTCCAAAAAATTATATATGTACAAACCAATTGTGGGCGTGGCAATGGGCGTGATCTGTGGGGGTGTGAATGAGTATCCCGCAGTCGGTAGCGCCCGACTGCAACGTTCTTACTTGTTTTTGATTGAGTTTTTTTTTGAGAAGAATAAAAATGTATACGTACAAAGAAAGACAGTGGCGAGTGGCGAATGAACAGTAGCGCACAGCGGCTTTGAGTGATTTTTTTTGAGTGATTTTTTTTGAGTGATTTTTTTTTTGAGAAAAAAAATTATATATACGTACAAAGAGAGACAGTGGCGAGTGGCGAATGAACAGTGGCGCACAACAACTTTGAGTGATTTTTTTTTTGATGAGTTTTTTTTTGGTGAAAAAAAAATATATATATATACGTACAAAAAGAGACAGTGACAAGTGGCGAATAAACAGTGGCGCACACCGACTTTTTTTTTGAGTGAGTTTTTTTTGGTTGAAAAACAAAAATGTAAAGAGAGACACCGGCTACGAAGACAGTGTACAGTGGTGCAAAGTTAGGTTTTTTTGAGTGAGTTTTTTTTTACAAAAAAAAAAAAATAATAATAAAATAAAATATGGAAACGAGACAATAGTAAGAAGGACAAGAAGTGCACACTGGTACGAAGCAGCGTTTTTTTTAGTGATTTTTTTTTTAAAAAAAAAAAAAAAAAAAACGGCAACGAGGACAAGAAGAACAAATTAAATTAAATTAAACGAATTTAAGAAAAAAAAAAAAGGGGGAAAATTAAACGAAGGAAAATTCAGCACAAATCCAGGGAAAACATCAGCGACAGAACGAGGCACAACTTTCGGTGCAACGAAGACGGGAAAACAGTCAAAGAAGGAGCAGAGCATAAATGGAAGGAGGTGAGTGCCAGAACCCGGGGGTGGGCGTGCTCAAGGCTCAAGGTCAGCCAATATGTTCCTGAGCCTGAGAGGAGCCCGCCCAGATGCATAGCAGAGCAGGTCAGGAAGTGGGGCATGAGGTACGACAGCCAGTCGGACCCACTCGGATTTTTGGAAATCTTGGAAGTGCGGGCCATCACATACGGCATCGACCTCGACCGTATGCCTAGGGCAGTGAGCGAGGTGCTCGTGGACAAAGCCGCCAGGTGGTTCCTTACAAGCGGGTTAAGGGACAGGACCTGGGCAGAGCTTAAAAGCGAATTTCTGGAGTTCTTCCTGCCACCGCAATATTTTGAGCGCCTCGAAGATCAGATCAGGTCGCGTCGGCAGCGGGGAGGAGAGAGCTTCAAGGACTATCTCGTAGAGATTAGGCTGATGATGCGCCATGCAGCTTATAGTTCGGCACAGGAGCTGTACCGAATATACGAGAATGCTGCCCCTGAGTACAGATTGTACGTAAGACGTCATGACTTTACGTCTCTCGCACAGCTGACTCAGATGGCGGCGGAGTATGAAAATGTGCGGGACCAAGGGATGGATCTGGAGAAGAGCGCCACGGCTGGACGGACGAGGACTGCCGGGGCGCAAAAAGCGGATAGTCGGTCCAACAACCCGTTCCGCTCGCAGCCGGCGGAATATCGTCCGACAGAGTCGCGACCAAGTACGTCATCGGCACCACCTGCGAAGCAAACGGAGGCCGCACATCAAATGATGAGCCAGGATATCGGATCTGGGTTCGATCCGCGCCGGGTCTGCTATCGTTGTGCACAGACGGGACACTTCGCCCGGGAATATCCCAACAAACTGGAGTTGTTTTGCCGCCGTTGTGGGAAGACGGGGAGAAGTACACAAGAGTGGTGCTACCGTGCGGACGCGGGAAACGGACAGGGGCGTCCTCCGCAAGAGCGGAGCTGCGTCAACTAACCAGCCGAGAGAGAGAGGAGTACCCGTTAGTGGTCGAAGAGGGGAGAATCGTCGCAAGGGTGGAGATTGCGGGTCGACGCATGGACGCCACAATCGACATCGGAGCCGTAGCTTCATGAGCGAAGATTGCGTGCGCAGGAGGGCGATTCAGGGAGAGCTCCAGGACGTGTAGTCACGGATCAGGTTAGCTGACGGATCGTCACTGGAAGTAAAGAAGATGATAAAAGTGGACGTGAGTCTCGCCGGGAACGCGGTGCGGATGACAGTGCTCATCATGCCGACCATGCTGGATCACGTCATCTTAGGGATGGACTTTTTGTGCGCCATAGGTACAACGGTGCGCTGTGGCCACGCAGAACTGCTGATGAGGACGAAGGAGACACCGGCTGGAAAGGAGTCGCCACCCCCTATGAGAGAGGCGTCGAAAGAGGGCATCGCGTCTGGAGGACAAGAGATGCTCGCTCGGCGTCCAACTCTTGTAGAGAAGGGAGGACTGAACTCTGGAGTACCGGGTGGGAAGCTTGCGATGAAGCAAGTGAAGGCGTCGGCAGAGCAGGAGTCGCCATCCGAGATACGGGTTGAGTCGATAGAGGGCGCACCGTCTGGAGTACGGAAGGCGCCTGCTCGACGACCAGCTCGATCGAAGAAGCGTCTGAAGGAGGAGGTGCGGCACAAGGAAACAGAAGTGGAGAAATTGGAGTCGATGGACGACGAGGGAAGGATTCCGGGGACCAGGGAGCGTCCGCCGGAAATAAAAACGATTGAGGTGGAAGAGGAAGAGGGCGCACCGTCTGGAGCACGGAAGGCGCCTGCTCGACGACGAGCTCGATCGAAGAAGCATCTGGAGGAGGAGGTGCGGCATAAGGATACAGAAGTAGAGTCGATGGACGACGAGGGAAGGATTCCGGGGACCAGGGAGCGTCCGCCGGAAATAAAAACGATTGAGGTGGAAGAGGAAGAGGGAGCTGGGACTCCCGCAGAGGATGTGGAATGGCCAGAGGACCTGGAGGACGAACTCAGGGAGTTCTTAGAAAAGGAGCTGGCGCTGTTTGAGAACCTAGAGGGGGTGTCTCACATAGCGGAGCATAGCATCAGGATGAGGGATAATAAGCCACTGAAGCAGCGATATTATCCCAAGAATCCGGCTATGAGCAAGGTGATTGACGAGCAGATAGATGAGCTGCTTCGAGTGGGGGCCATTGAGCCGTCGCGAAGTCCGCACAGTGAACCAATAGTCTTGGTAAGGAAAAAGACTGGAGATTGGCGCATGTGCGTAGACTACCGACAGCTCAATGCACACTCGATTCCAGATGCTTATCCTGTTCCTAGGATCAATCACATCCTGGAGAAGTTGCGCCACGCTCGTTTCATCTCGACGTTGGACCTCAAGAGCGGTTATTGGCAGATCCCCATGGCGGCAGATAGCCGAGAATGCACAGCCTTCACCGTGCCCGGGAGAGTTTTATTCCACTGGCGGGTGATGCCATTCGGTTTGCATTCGGCCGGTGCGACGTTCCAGAGAGCGCTGGATATGGTCATCGGACCCGAAATGGAGCCCCATGCGTTCGCCTATCTAGACGACATCGTGGTGATCGGAGCCACCAAAGAAGAGCATGTGGCTAATTTGAAGGAGGTGTTCCGCCGATTGAGGGCGGCGAACCTCAAGTTGAACAGGAGGAAGTGCAGTTTCTTCAGAGAAAGGCTGGCGTATCTGGGACACGTGATCAGCGGTGAAGGAATTTGCACCGATCCAGCAAAGGTGGAGGCGATACAGAAGCTTCCGGCTCCTACCAATCTAAAGGAGTTGCGGCATTGCTTGGGGATGGCGTCCTGGTACCGGCGGTTCGTGCCAAACTTCGCGTCGCTGGTCCAGCCAATGATGTCGCTCCTCAAGAAGGGCCAGAAGTGGGTATGGAGTGAGGACCAGGAGGAAGCCTTGAGGAAGCTCAAGGAGAACTTAACGACGGCGCCCGTCTTGGCGTGTCCCGACTTCTCGGCCAAGTTTGTGCTGCAAACAGATGCTAGCGACTACGGACTCGGGGCAGTGTTGACGCAGACAGTCGAGGATCAGGAACGGGTGATGGCGTACGCCAGTCGAAAGCTGCTGAAGGCGGAGGTGAATTATTCGGCCACAGAGAAGGAGTGCCTGGCAATCGTATGGGCAATTAGGAAAATGCGATGCTACCTCGAAGGCTACAGGTTCGACGTGGTGACGGATCACCTCGCTTTAAAGTGGCTAAACTCGATAGAGAGCCCTACCGGCAGGATCGCCCGTTGGGCACTGGAATTGCAGCAGTACCAATTCGATGTCCATTATCGACGAGGGAAACTGAATGTGGTGGCCGACGCTCTTTCCCGGCAACCTCTAAAGATCTGTCAACAAGCAGTGGTAGCGGAGCTCCCCTGCAAATGGATCGCGAGGATGCGCGAGAGGATCGCTAAAGAGCCAGCGAAATTCACGGACTACGTCGAGGAAAATGGACAATTGTATCGAAACCTGGAAAGATGCACGACGAAGGAAGACTCGACGACGACGGGAGTGGCATCGATGGCGATGCATCAGATCCTTAAAGAAGAGGATGCAGGATGAAGAACGACAGGCGGCGGATCAACGGCCGATCCCAAGAGACCAGACGGGGCCGATGATCCTGGAGGACGAGGAAAATTTGTTGTCAGACATGGCCGATATCCGAAAAACATAAGATCAGCGAGCGCGGGGCGCCGCTGACAGGAAAATAAGGTTATGTGGACACGTGATCGGTACAGCAGGGCTCGACCGGCAGCCAAGGTGTTATAAGACAAAGGAGTAAACTAATAATAAATAAGGAATTAGTTTTTGGAACGCGACCAGGACGGTCAAAAAGGAAAAGATATAAGATCAGCGAGCGCGGGGCGCCGCTGACAGGAAAATAAGGTTATGTGGACACATGACCGGTACGGCAGGGCTCGACCGGCAACCAAGGTATACTAAGGAGAAGGTGCAAACTAATAAGTAAGAGAATTAGTTTTCGGATACGCGACGAGATGGGTCGCTGGAGAGTGAGGATCGCGCGTCGGCGCTCAAACGAAGAGTAGGCGGGAAGAATAAAGAAAAGGCGCGAAGCACGTGGGCTTCGCGAGAAACGGTCCGGCAGGGCCCGGATCGTGACAGAGAAGTTTAATTAATAAATAAATATCGCAACCAACCAAAACCAACACTTTTCCTTTCTCTTAAGTCCCCGTCACCGCACTTAACAAATATTCTTGTAAGTGCTGGTCCTGGGAGACTGAGTCTGCACCCCAGCCAGATTTGTAACTTTACAATTATCTATTCCTGTTATTATTTCAATTAATGTAGAATGTAATCTTTCAATATCAGCGTTTCCCTTTTGTGAATTGGGCTTTGTATAATGTATTGAAATATCTTCTTTGTTTAAAAACTGTATTATATTGTAACGAACCTCGGTTTATCCCGAGTTTAAGCCGGGCCGGACTCAGCCGACTGTGCGTTCGTGCCAACAAATTTATATGTAGCGCCTTGCGATAGATTACAATGCAGTGTGTTTATGTTTGCGTTGGGTATATTTTCTCAATTTACAAGTTTATATATTTGATATTTATTTATCAAATCTAGCGCTTAGTAAAGCACACCTTTTCACAGGCTCGCAGGTAAACGTTTAACGCACTCTGGCAAATGGTACGGCACTCTTAGTTCTCCAAGGATACGCTTGAGCACTCCAGGTGACGCCAGGATCCACACTGAACACTCCGGCGGTTCGCTCGGCTATTGCAGTGGCTCCTACGGCTGGATACGCTCACAAGCACACCTTGAGATCTTCTCAAGCTACCGTCACCACTCTTACGCACAGCTACGCAAACGTTACCTTTGCTCCTGCTCCAGGATCCGCCACTAATGCTGTAGATTTGGCCGTGCTGCACAAATGTCCTGGTTGGTGGCAGCTGATGTCCTTCCGGTGTCCGCGTCTCAAGCCTATGTCCTCAATAGGCGTCCAGGATATCCCTCGTAGATATCCTTCCAGCGATGTCCATTCTCTCGAAGTCCTTGGCAGCGATGTCCTTCCTCTCGAAGTACTTGCTGGTCACTTTTCCACTCGCGTTCTTGTTTCGTCGGCACTCAATACTTTCACTTTCCTTTTCTTTTACCCGGTGCCGAGTTGCGGGCGCCTTTTTATAGCAGCGACGCAGGCCCTGCTTCGCGCTATGACGGCGCCGGCTCGGCTCTGGAGCGGGGCCTGTCTGCCGCTCGTGTCCGCGAAAACGGCAGTATCACGTGATTTAGCGCGATGCCAAATCGCCGAAATCTGCGTGGCAGCTTCTCATTGGCCAAAGCACCGTTATTGGCATACGAGTGAAAGTGTACACTACTTTCTCGCAGCCACAAGCGTTACTTCGGCCAACGGTCGCCGATGATCGCCATGAGAGCGACGCGAGCAATGCGCTGAACACATACGAGCGACAGAGACAGACTACGTCGCTCTCTGCGCCCTTTCCAGTAGCGAGGGTCGCTACTATCGTACTCGCGTCGCTGTGTGGAACAATACATGCAGGCACGCATATATGCATAAGTGCACAGCAAATACATGCACTTACACATACACTACGTGCCCGTCTATATTGTTCCTCACACTCCCCTCTTCCTTCGGGAAACATGAAGCCTTCGTGTAAACATCGGTCCGGGACTCACTTTTGGCGCTCCCTTTTGTTTGCACTGCTTGCTTCTCTTCAGCAAGCAGTTCGCCGCGCTCCTCCAGCTGCAAGCAGTGCTACGCACTGCGTACAGCTGATTGCTCCAGCCTCCAGCAACTCTGTGTGCTGCAGGTAAGTGGCTGAAACGTGTTAGGTAAATCTTCTCAGAAATTTACCAAATTTTCTTCCAAATCTACAGCGCGATCCTCTCCTTGTTGTCCCTCTCCTGGACCGGGTTGCATTCTCCCTCTGGCCACGCCCGCTGTTGCAGAAAACACCCGTTTCTCACTGCTTTACCAGCCTCCGTGGTTACAATGCGGCTGCGTGGCTGCTGCTGTCCCGATGTCGCTGCTGTCCCTTGTTGCTGGAATGGTGGTAGCGAAACGATCTTCCGTTGCAGATGCCGTTCACAACTGACCCGGGTCCGGACATCGGATATCGGTGGGGTTCTCGGCTCACTCCTCATTCGCGCACAGCTCCAGCGAAGTCGCTGGCCAATGCGCGAGGATCGGCCGGTCCGCCCTCCCGACACCTTTGCCGGACCGCTGGATTTCGCCAGTCATGTGGCTCGCATCTGCCGCGGCTGACCTCCCTGTACCTGTACCATCGTCGCAGTAAGTACGCAGCGATGAACAAATTATTTTTAGACTGTGGCGGCGACTGCGGCTGCTGTGGTGGCTGCTCCTCAACTTCTTGGCTGCTGCTGCTGCTGCTGGTCACCGCTACTCCTCTGGTCGCCGATGCTCCTCTGGCCGCTGCCAGTGACTGTAACTGGGCTTTGTTGGAGAATTCTTCTACTATAGACGACGTTCGAGGCTGGTTCCGGCGCGCCGACACTTTGACGCCGGTTGGGAAATCCGGCTCACTCCTCATTCGCGCACAGCTCCAGCGGAGTCGCTGTCCAGTGCGCGAGGATCGGCCGGGAAAACCCTTCCGACGCCCAAGTCCGGACGGCCGAGAAATCCAGCTACGTAGCAGAAGTCTATAGAGTTGAATTTTCACAAAAGCCCTGCTCATATGCATGCATGCCCTTTTATACCCTCTGCTGCAGCGCTGCCGCCAGCGGAGTGTCGGAAATTAACGGATCCTGCACCAGCTAGTTCTCTCACTCTCTACAGGTCACGCTCTTCCAACACTCTGGCCTTATGGCTGAACACGAGGCATTGTTGTTGCATCTCTAATGCATTTCTCACACACTCTCTATTTCCCTTCGCATATATGTGTGAGTGCACAGCAACTACATGCACTCATACATACGCTGCGTGCCCTATTCTATTGTTGGCCGTTTTGCATGTCGCTAGCATCGACACCTTCGTGTCATCTCGTGCGCTAGCGATCGTGCGTAGCCGACAAAGTTCAGTAGCCTTTCGCCGCGGCTGTTGAACTTTGGGCGCTTTGCGTTGTTGTTGCCTACCACGCTCATCGTGATTTTCGTCCCATTTTTGCGCATGCGCTGACCACTGTGCGCCTTTCATGCTGTCGCTGTTTTCGTTCTGCGTGTGTGTGCGCTCTTTTTCGGCTCGGGTGCGCATGCGCCCCCGTTTCGTGTGTGTGCGCGCGCAAATTCAAACAACTTTGTTGTTATGTTCACAACATTTGTGCGCGCGCGCACATACAAAGAACTTTGTTGTTCTGCTCACAACATTTTTGCTGTTTTTGCCGTGGATTTGATTTGCGCGGCCGATGTTAATTATACTCATTCACAAAGTGAAATGAGTATATTGGTTTTGTGCAATGTCCGTCACGCTGTCCGTCCGTCTGTCCGTCTGTCCGTCTGTCCGTCTGTCCGTATGAACGCAAACCATTTGCACAGTTTTGAAGCTAGAGAGTTGAAATTTGGAATATATACTCGTGTATACCCTCGAATTATAAAGTGTCAAGATTTTCCCGATACGCCCACTAGGGGCGTGGCAAATCGGAAAATGCATTTGCCCATATCTCAGAAACAGTACTTCTAGAAGTGCTAGAGAGTTGCAATTTGGAATGTAGACTTGTGTTGACAGCTCAAGTTGAAAAAGTTATGGCGGATATATCTACGCCCATTGGGGGCGTGGCAAATCGGGTAAAACTGTATCTTCTACAGTTTTAAAGCTAAAACGCCCAAATTTGGCACGTAGGTTACTGATACGATCCTATGAAGATCGACCAAAAATCTATATATCCACGCCTACTAGGGGCGTGGCAAATCGGATCTGACTATATAGTGATTTTTCAAATTCTGTAATATTTTGAGCACTATTGATGCTAGAGACTTGAAACTTGGTATATATACTCGGGTTGACAACCCAAGTTGGAAAAGATATGGCGGATATATCTACGCCCATAGGGGGCGTGGCAAACCGCAAAAGTTTGTAGCTCCTACAGTTTTAGAGCTAGAAGCTTCAAAATTGGATGGTAAGTTACTGGTGAGCTCCTCTATCGATGCGCCAAAAATAAATTTTACGCCCCTTATGGGGTATGCCCGGCTAAAAAATACCCTGTAATTTTCGCATTTTTTGAGTGTAAGCATCCAAATTTCACACTTGCGTTACCCTTCACTACTTCTAAGAACTGGCCAAAAATTATATGTCTACGCCTACTGGGGGCGTGGCAAATCGGGAAAAACTATACGTTTTTCCGATTCTCAGTGAGAAAATCAGAATTATATACAGATATTACTGCTGATCTCCTCTATTGATTTCCAAAAAATTATATATGTACAAACCAATTGTGGGCGTGGCAATGGGCGTGATCTGTGGGGGTGTGAATGAGTATCCCGCAGTCGGTAGCGCCCGACTGCAACGTTCTTACTTGTTTTTGTTTATGTTTAAAAAAAACTTTTTCCCCTACATACATATATAGGTTTTTTTTCCCCTACATACATATATAGGTTTTTGGCTAATACACATAGCTATGTGTATTCACTCCGTTTTTTTTTTTTTAAACTGGCTGGCAGCTCACCCGCTTCTGCTCGATATGGCTTGAGGTCCGCCACATGAGCCGTCCTGCTCCGTTTATCTGCCTCTGAAGTGATCCGGCAGATAACCGGGGAGATCAAACTGACCACCCTATATGGTCCTCCATATCGTGGGGCCAGTTTCGCTGCGAATCCATCCGCGGCATTGGACAAGTGGCGTTATTTTGCCCACACCTTGTCCCCTACGGCCGGCTTCCACTGCCGCCGCCGTAGATTGTAGTGCCGCGCTTGATCCTGAGCAGCTTTCTCCAGGCTGCGTCGCACCACCTGGAACACCTCGGCCATTTTCGTTGCTCGCTCCACCGGACTCTGTTGCTCTTGGCCTGTTCCCACTGTTTGTGCATCGAACAGTGATTTTGGCAATCTTGGCTCACGCCCTTGCGTGAGGAAGGCTGCCGTATAGCCTGTTGACGCCGAAACGCTGCTGTTGACTGCCAGTGTCAACTCCGGCAACGCCTCGTCCCAACACCTCTGATCACTGCCCGCAAATTGCGCGATCATGGTCTTCACCGTGCGATTTGCCCTTTCGGTGGGATTTTCCTGGGGCGTATATGGCGCTGTCAGCTGGTGATGGACGCCTAGCTCGTCCAGGAACACCTTGAATGCGCGACTCGTGAATTGAGTGCCATTGTCGGTGATGAGTACCTTTGGCACGCCAAATCGTGCCAATATCCTCTCCCGGAACGCCTTTTGGAGCGCCGCCGTGTTCGCGGTTCTTAATGGCACCATCTCCGTCCATTTTGAGAAGCGATCGATGAACACCAACAACATCGTATGGCCATGCTTGGACCTGGGTAGCGGACCTACAAAATCGGCGCACACTGTTGCCCACGGTTCCTCGGGGATCTTGGTCAGCATCTGCCCCGCCGCTTGGAGTTGGCTGGACTTGTAGCGCTGACACAGCTCGCACCGCTGCACGTATGTACGCACGTCGCGAAGTATACACTTCCAGCCTCCTCCCGATAATCCGGAAACTTCTTTGGGCTCCTACGCAGGTCCTGGCGAAGCTTGACGATCCAGCGACATCCTGTCCCAGCTGCATTGTCCTTGCTCGTCACCAAGCGGCATGCCTCTTCGCCCAGCGGCTGCCGTGATAGCGCATCGGCCACAACATTTTGCTTGCCTTTCCGGTATCTGATCTCGAAGTCGTACTGCTGCAACTCCAGAGCCCATCTAGCAATCCTCCCTGAAGGGCTCTCAATAGAGTTGAGCCACTTCAGTGCCATGTGATCTGTTACCACAATAAAATGGTAGCCTTCTAGATATGTCCTCAGCTTCCGAATGCCCCAGATGATGGCCAGACACTCCTTTTCTGTTGCCGAATAATTCCGCTCTGCGCTATTCAGTGTTCGGCTGGCGTACGAGATCACACGCTCTCCATCCTCCGAAGTCTGCGTCAAGATTGCTCCAAGTCCATAATTGCTCGCGTCCGTTTGCAGGCAGAAAGGCTTTGAGAAATCTGGGCACGCCAAGACTGGTGATTCCGTCAGCTTGGCCTTTACCGTCTCAAAAGCCCTCTGACGCTCCTCTGTCCACTCCCATTTGGTGCCCTTTTTCAGCAGTGCATTGAGCGGATGCACTGTGGTCGCAAAATCTGGCACAAAACGGCGGTACCATGAAGCCACTCCCACGTATTGCCGCAACTCTTTTACGTTGGCAGATGGTTTTAACTCAGCAATTGCGGCCACTTTCTCCGGGTCCGTGCGGATGCCATGTTCCGTCACCTTATGGCCAAGATATTTGAGCTCCTTCTTAAAAAAATCGCACTTGTCGATGTTGATCCTTAAGTGGGCCGCTCGTAGCCGCCGGAACACCTCCCGCAGGTTGTCCATGTGTTCCTGGCGTGTTTTCCCAATGACGATGATATCATCCAGGTAGGCAAAGGCATGCGGCATCATTTCTGGCCCAATAACTTGGTCCAGCGCTCGTTGAAATGTTGCCGGCGCCGAATGGAGCCCGAACGGCATCACCTTCCATTGGAACAGCCCTTTTCCTGGGACTGTGAACGCTGTCAATGGCCGGCTGGATTTCTCCATCGGTATCTGCCAATACCCATCCTTCAAATCCAGGCAAGTTATGAAACGAGCCTCTCGCAGCTGGTCCAAAATATGGTGCACTCGCGGCAACGGATATGCGTCCTTAATCGATTGGCTGTTCAGCTGCCGAAAATCCACACACAGCCGCCATTTCCCAGTCTTCTTCTTGACCATCACGATTGGCGCGCTGTGAGGACTCTTGGACGGCCCGATGCAGCCTTTGGCCAGCAGCTCATCCACCTGGCGGTTAATCTCGGCCTGCATTTTCGGATTCTTCGGAAAATAGCGCTGTTTTATGGGCCGTTTGTCCTGCATCGTGATCCGATGCTCCGTGATCATCGTAGTGCCCTTCACGTCCTGAAACTTCACAAGGAACGTATCCACCTCCACATCCTCATGGAGTGGGCTTTGAAGTCCCGGACTCGGCTCCATCGGCGTCTGTGGACGCACCTCAGTGCTGCTGACAGCCACTGAGAGCCTCTCCTCCAGCTTTCCACCTGGTGGCGGATTTCTGGGCTTAACCTGCAGTTCCAAGCCACCGCACTCAAATGCGATGCCCATTCTGGCCAATAAATCCCAGCCCAGCACCAGATCGTCGATCACGCCTGGCAGCACCAGCAATGAAATGCGGATTTGCTGACTTCCCAGCCTGATCCTTGTTTCCAGTTGCGAGTCCACCTGACTGCAACTGCCGTCTGCCAATCTTACGCGTCTTCGTGTGGCGCGCCTCACGCCAGCTTCTCGCTCACAAAGCTGCTGGTGGCCCCAGTATCAATTGTGGCCTTGTGCTGATCAGCTCCAATGACCACAATTGCCGACAATTGGGTGCCTTCATCCAGAAGACTACCCACTAGTGTCTGGGGCCTCCGCGACGCTGCTCCCGCTCGCCCCTGGATGGCGGGTGCCTCTGACCGTTTCCCGACTGGCAACACGTCGCTGTTCGCACGCCGATGCGCCCGCATTGCCAGCAATACTCCAGACGCTCGTTGCGGCACTCAATGGCGTAGTGACCCTCTTGGCCACATATCCGGCATGCCCGGGCGGGGTTCTGGACATGGCCCTGCTGTGCCTGTCCTGGGCGCGGGTCGAGGTTTCGACTCTTCAACGGCCATGCTCCGGTGGTATTCTTCTTCATCCGGGCTCCCAGCGTCGTCCATGGCCATCAGTCGCGTCCTGCTGCCTCGCTGTTGCTGCCGCAACTTTTCCCGATCCCTTTCCAGATCCTCGATATCGTTTGCCAGCAGCATCAGCTCCGTCAAGTTGCAGAACTGATATGGACGAGCGTATGCGCGCAGATCAGGCAAACTATTGCTGTAAATAGTTTTCAGCTCACGATCTGCCGCATAGCGTAGTGGCCGCATCAAGTTTTGCATATCCACCATGTAAACCTTGAAGGGCTCGCCCATCATCTGTCTCCGACGAGCAACCTCGTCCTTCAACTCCCGCATATAGTCCCTGGGCAGAAAGAACTCCTGGAAGCTTCTGACGAACGTTTCCCACGCTGTCCAGTGCCTGTTGTTGGCCACGTACTTTAAGGCCATGCCTTTGAGCAGCTCTGGCATCGCCCTCGGGATCAAGTCCAGATCCACTCCACTTGTTCCAAAAACTCCAGCGGCTTCGTTGTACCATCGAAGCGGAAGCCCCATTCTCGCACCTGCTTGGCGACTTTTGGGTACTCCAGCGCTGTGCAGCTCGGCCCTCGTGGCCTTATTTCTGGTTGCGGGGTGGATGTTTCTCTCCACGATCCTCGTTGCATCTCTTGCAGGCGGGCGGCGGCTGCACTGGTGGTGGTGCCACGTTCACGATCTCATCATGCTCACCCAGCTCGTTTTCCTCGACAGCGGTCAGCGCTTCGTCTCTCAGCGGCGAACGGCATCCATGCAGGTTCGCAATCTCCGCGAATACTTCCCTCAGTCAAACTTACGCCGAACTTGATCCCGTAGCGCAGCACATCATCCTTCTTGAGATTATATACCCTACCTCGCACCATTTTTATACACTGACTATATTATCGCAGAGCCCCACGTTGGGCGCCAGTTGTAACGAACCTCGGTTTATCCCGAGTTTAAGCCGGGCCGGACTCAGCCGACTGTGCGTTCGTGCTAACAAATTTATATGTAGCGTCTTGCGATAAATTATATTGCAATGGCCAAGTTACACGTTTTATATTTCCCACGCTGTCCAGTGCCTGTTGTTGGCCACGTACCACTTTAAGGCCATGCCTTTGAGCTGCTCTGGCATCGCCCTCGGGATCAGGTCCAGATCCAATCCATAGGTGTCGGCCGACCACTCCACTTGCTCCAAAAACTCCAGCGACTTCGTTGTGCCATCGAAGCGGAAGCCCCATTCTCGCACCTGCTTGGCGACCTTTGGTTACTCCAGCGCTGTGCAGCTCGGCCCTCGTGGCCTTATTTCTGGTTGCGGGGTGGATGTGGCTCTCCACGATCCTCGTTGCATCTCTTGCAGGCGGGCGGCGGTGGCACTGGTGGATGGCAGAGACAATCGTGCCGCGTTCACGATTTCATCTTGCTCACCCAGCTCGTTTTCCTCGAGGGCGGTCAGCGCCTCGTCTCTCAGCGGCGAATGGCGTCCATGTAGCTTCGTAATCTCTGCGATCCTGATTGAATAGGGAATCCTTCCCTCATTCATGGTGACCCACTCGCCGAACTGCCTCCGTATTGCGTCCAGAGTGGCAGTCAGACTTACGCCGAACTCGATCTCGTAGCGCAGCACATCATCCTTCTTGAGATTATATACCCAAGCTCGCACCATTTTTATACACTGACTCGTATTTATCGCAGGGTCCCACGTTGGGCGCCAGTTGTAACGAACCTCGGTTTATCCCGAGTTTAAGCCGGGCCGGACTCAGCCGACTGTGCGTTCGTGCCAACAAATTTATATGTAGCGCCTTGCGATAGATTACAATGCAGTGTGTTTATGTTTGCGAAATGATGCGGCATCATTTCTGGCCCAATAACTTGGTCCAGCGCTCGTTGAAATGTTGCCGGCGCCGAATGGAGCCCGAACGGCATCACCTTCCATTGGAACAGCCCTTTTCCTGGGACTGTGAACGCTGTCAATGGCCGGCTGGATTTCTCCATCGGTATCTGCCAATACCCATCCTTCAAATCCAGGCAAGTTATGAAACGAGCCTCTCGCAGCTGGTCCAAAATATGGTGCACTCGCGGCAACGGATATGCGTCCTTAATCGATTGGCTGTTCAGCTGCCGAAAATCCACACACAGCCGCCATTTCCCAGTCTTCTTCTTGACCATCACGATTGGCGCGCTGTGAGGACTCTTGGACGGCTCGATGCAGCCTTTGGCCAGCAGCTCATCCACCTGGCGGTTAATCTCGGCCTGCATTTTCGGATTCTTCGGAAAATAGCGCTGTTTTATGGGCCGTTTGTCCTGCATCGTGATCCGATGCTCCGTGATCATCGTAGTGCCCTTCACGTCCTGAAACTTCACAAGGAACGTATCCACCTCCACATCCTCATGGAGTGGGCTTTGAAGTCCCGGACTCGGCTCCATCGGCGTCTGTGGACGCACCTCAGTGCTGCTGACAGCCACTGAGAGCCTCTCCTCCAGCTTTCCACCTGGTGGCGGATTTCTGGGCTTAACCTGCAGTTCCAAGCCACCGCACTCAAATGCGATGCCCATTCTGGCCAATAAATCCCAGCCCAGCACCAGATCGTCGATCACGCCTGGCAGCACCAGCAATGAAATGCGGATTTGCTGACTTCCCAGCCTGATCCTTGTTTCCAGTTGCGAGTCCACCTGACTGCAACTGCCGTCTGCCAATCTTACGCGTCTTCGTGTGGCGCGCCTCACGCCAGCTTCTCGCTCACAAAGCTGCTGGTGGCCCCAGTATCAATTGTGGCCTTGTGCTGATCAGCTCCAATGACCACAATTGCCGACAATTGGGTGCCTTCATCCAGAAGACTACCCACTAGTGTCTGGGGCCTCCGCGACGCTGCTCCCGCTCGCCCCTGGATGGCGGGTGCCTCTGACCGTTTCCCGACTGGCAACACGTCGCTGTTCGCACGCCGATGCGCCCGCATTGCCAGCAATACTCCAGACGCTCGTTGCGGCACTCAATGGCGTAGTGGCCCTCTTGGCCACATATCCGGCATGCCCGGGCGGGGTTCTGGACATGGCCCTGCTGTGCCTGTCCTGGGCGCGGGTCGAGGTTTCGACTCTTCAACGGCCATGCTCCGGTGGTATTCTTCTTCATCCGGGCTCCCAGCGTCGTCCATGGCCATCAGTCGCGTCCTGCTGCCTCGCTGTTGTTGCCGCAACTTTTCCCGATCCCTTTCCAGATCCTCGAAATCGTTCGCCAGCAGCATCAGCTCCGTCAAGTTGCAGAACTGATATGGACGAGCGTATGCGCGCAGATCAGGCAAACTATTGCTGTAAATAGTTTTCAGCTCACGATCTGCCGCATAGCGTAGTGGCCGCATCAAGTTTTGCATATCCACCATGTAAACCTTGAAGGGCTCGCCCATCATCTGCCTCCGTCGAGCAACCTCGTCCTTCAACTCCCGCATATAGTCCCTGGGCAGGAAGAACTCCTGGAAGCTTCTGACGAACGTTTCCCACGCTGTCCAGTGCCTGTTGTTGGCCACGTACCACTTTAAGGCCATGGCTTTGAGCAGCTCTGGCATCGCCCTCGGGATCAGGTCCAGATCCAAACCATAGGTGTCGGCCGACCACTCCACTTGCTCCAAAAACTCCAGCGACTTCGTTGTGCCATCGAAGCGGAAGCCCCATTCTCGCACCTGCTTGGCGACCTTTGGTTACTCCAGCGCTGTGCAGCTCGGCCCTCGTGGCCTTATTTCTGGTTGCGGGGTGGATGTGGCTCTCCACGATCCTCGTTGCATCTCTTGCAGGCGGGCGGCGGTGGCACTGGTGGATGGCAGAGACAATCGTGCCGCGTTCACGATTTCATCTTGCTCACCCAGCTCGTTTTCCTCGAGGGCGGTCAGCGCCTCGTCTCTCAGCGGCGAATGGCGTCCATGTAGCTTCGTAATCTCTGCGATCCTGATTGAATAGGGAATCCTTCCCTCATTCATGGTGACCCACTCGCCGAACTGCCTCCGTATTGCGTCCAGAGTGGCAGTCAGACTTACGCCGAACTCGATCTCGTAGCGCAGCACATCATCCTTTTTGAGATTATATACCCAAGCTCGCACCATTTTTATACACTGACTCGTATTTATCGCAGGGCCCCACGTTGGGCGCCAGTTGTAACGAACCTCGGTTTATCCCGAGTTTAAGCCGGGCCGGACTCAGCCGACTGTGCGTTCGTGCCAACAAATTTATATGTAGCGCCTTGCGATAGATTACAATGCAGTGTGTTTATGTTTGCGTTGGGTATATTTTCTCAATTTACAAGTTTATATATTTGATATTTATTTATCAAATCTAGCGCTTAGTAAAGCACACCTTTTCACAGGCTCGCAGGTAAACGTTTAACGCACTCTGGCAAATGGTACGGCACTCTTAGTTCTCCAAGGATACGCTTGAGCACTCCAGGTGACGCCAGGATCCACACTGAACACTCCGGCGGTTCGCTCGGCTATTGCAGTGGCTCCTACGGCTGGATACGCTCACAAGCACACCTTGAGATCTTCTCAAGCTACCGTCACCACTCTTACGCACAGCTACGCAAACGTTACCTTTGCTCCTGCTCCAGGATCCGCCACTAATGCTGTAGATTTGGCCGTGCTGCACCAATGTCCTGGTTGGTGGCAGCTGATGTCCTTCCGGTGTCCGCGTCTCAAGCCTATGTCCTCAATAGGCGTCCAGGATATCCCTCGTAGATATCCTTCCAGCGATGTCCATTCTCTCGAAGTCCTTGGCAGCGATGTCCTTCCTCTCGAAGTACTTGCTGGTCACTTTTCCACTCGCGTTCTTGTTTCGTCGGCACTCAATACTTTCACTTTCCTTTTCTTTTACCCGGTGCCGAGTTGCGGGCGCCTTTTTATAGCAGCGACGCAGGCCCTGCTTCGCGCTATGACGGCGCCGGCTCGGCTCTGGAGCGGGGCCTGTCTGCCGCTCGTGTCCGCGAAAACGGCAGTATCACGTGATTTAGCGCGATGCCAAATCGCCGAAATCTGCGTGGCAGCCTCTCATTGGCCAAAGCACCGTTATTGGCATACGAGTGAAAGTGTACACTACTTTCTCGCAGCCACAAGCGGTACTTCGGCCAACGGTCGCCGATGATCGCCGTGAGAGCGACACGAGCAATGCGCTGAACACATACGAGCGACAGAGACAGACTACGTCGCTCTCTGCGCCCTTTCCAGTAGCGAGGGTCGCTACTATCGTACTCGCGTCGCTGTGTGGAACAATACATGCAGGCACGCATATATGCATAAGTGCACAGCAAATACATGCACTTACACATACACTACGTGCCCGTCTATATTGTTCCTCACAATATGTTCTGATCTAAACTCATTATCCATTATTATTTTCTGTGGTTTATTAAATTTTTCAAAATGTTCTATCATAATTTGCATCTTTGTTCGCCAATTTCTATCCATAATATTATAAGTGAATAGACTTGCTGTGTTGGTGTTCAGTAGTATATTGATTTTATTCTTCTGAGCCAGTGTATTTATATACTGACTCATGCATAATTTTAACCCTTAAATCTAGCTTATCTATAGCTGAGTTTGTAAGGCCCAGCGTTGGTCTTTATCTATTCTTATTCTATTGCAGAGTTTGTAAGACTCAGCGTAGATGCTTATTTAGTCTATCGCAGAGTTCGTAAAGGTCAGCATAGGTCTTTGCGTACTTAGCCTATTTATAGATTCTACATGTGTGACCCTTATCATTTCTATGTACTTCAACCTAGTCGTGAGTGCGTAGATTACATGTTTATGATCTTCGGCTGTTTCTTTATGTTCATGCCTGAACATTCTGCGGGGGCCAGAAAATGACAGCCAGTGGTCTGTTTACCATGGAACGTCCTCCATCAGCAGTCGCACCTTCTCGCCTTTGGGATTTGTGTGCCGATGACTTCTTGGATGCGTGCATTACCTTACGTATAAATTGGAAGGGATCGCTTACGCTGTGCATCCAGGTATAGCACAGCGGCACTTGACCACGTCTGGAACGACGAACCCCAGTTGTGTTAGCATTGGCTTCATGCTCATCCGGTCGCAGCGTCTCGTTACGTTGCTTCTTGGCGATCGAGCTGTTGGCTTCTTTAAGATATCTCCTGGCGGTGCTTGCTTTGGCAGTTGCATCCGGTTGTTTTGGTATTACATCCATTGTTGCTCCCTCTGCTTTTGATCTTCCTTTTCCAGTTGTCATTTTTTGCATTCTAGATTTTCCTCCTTCTCTCCTTGATGTTGTTATAGCTTCTCCTGCAGCTCCTTTTGCAGTAGTTTTGCCATAGCCTTTTTTCGAGAGTTTTGTTGCGCTGATTATCTTGTTGCTTGATGGTCTAGCTATGTTGCCAGAAACAATCCATCCAAGTTCAGTCTTTTGTCCCAGAGTGTTGTTTACTTTCTTTACTTTTCCCAACATTATTAGGGGGAGTAAATCAGCGCCAATGACAACATCAATAGTACTGGGTTCGTTAAAGTGTGGGTCTGCTAGCTCACAGCCCATCCAATCTTTATTGACATCCGTGTCAATTTTGTTGCTCGGTAGAGCTTTCTGAAGTTTAGGCATGACCAGTGCCTGTATTGTGGTGACGAATTTGCTTTTAACTCTTGATTTTATCGTTAAGCAAACGCTACTTTTAAGTACTTCCACACTCTGTGAAATTCCCTGAACTTCCACGTTCCGTTTGATTTGGCGCAGTTTGAGCTGTTGTGCGGCTTCTTCCGATATCAAGGTTCTTTGTGAACCTCCATCAATAAGAGCCCTTAGCCGCTCGTATTTTCCAGATTTATTTTTAATCCGAATGAGCGCAGTTGCCAGCAACGTGTTTTGCCCTTTATTTTCTTTTAAAGAATTGCTGCTGACGGTCTCTTTTGCATCCTCGTGAAGCAAATCGTTGTGAGACTTAGAGCATTGATTGCAAGGCCAATCCTTTATGCAATCTTTAATGAGATGAGTGCCAAGACATTTAAAGCATAGTGCGTTTTTAAACACAAACTCCTTGCGTTTTTTAACAGGCTCGGCTCTAAATTCCTGGCATCTGGTTAAGTCGTGGCCATCCAGTTGGCAAAAACGGCATATTTTGTAGCTCGTTTTCTGTGCTTCCATAGTCGCATGGCCGGCACTCTTTTGCACTGAGTCTACAGAGTTGTACAGTTGCTCAATAAACTCCAGCACATTGTTCAAGGACTGAATTTCTCTGGCTTTCTTTACATGCTGCTCGTAAAGCTGCAGGACTTCCGCCGAGAATCGCCTCAGCAAAATCTGAGCGAATAAAGCATCAGCATCATTACCAATTTTTCCTTTTTCTTTGGTGATAAAGATGCACTCAGTTGCTGTGTCCAAGAACTTGCGGATACTGCCTTCATCATTGTTCTTCAGCAGTTCCATGTCCACTAGCTGGTTAACGGCGTTAGCAAATATTTTGCGCTTATTTTCGTAGCGCTTGCATATTAGCTCCCACGCTGCATTATATCTAGCAGACGATCCAATTAATAAATGGCCTACTACCATTTTGGCTTCTCCTTTGAGGCAAGATTTCAGATAGTTCAGCTTCCTTGTATCGCTGATATCCTTCCTGCTGTGAATTACCTCGGAGAACAGCTCGAAGAACGTTGGCCATTCTTTGGAATTTCCATTAAAATGAGGAAGATCCACTTTTGGCAGCTCTGGAACGTCTTCTTTTATGTTGTGCAAGTCACCTATTTTTCTGTTCAGCTTCTTTGTCAGTAGGTTGACATTGCACTCCAGTTCATCGATTTCTTCGATTTCGAAAGCAAATTTTTCGTACTTTGCTTCTAAATCCGTGAGCGTTGACTGGACTTTGTTCCACAGGAAATTTAACTTGTCTTTGTAGTCCAAGATTTCTTCCTGGTTACTGAGCTCAAGGTTGGCATACACCTCTGCAATGTGCTGCCTTACTTTTTGAGCTCTTTTATCTACAAGGTCTACCATCACATCCATTGGGCTGACACTTCGTCGTGAAGACATTTCTTCCTGCTGACTGTTATTTGCCTCGGATGTTTCCGGTTGCTTTTGCTTGCTAGATCCTGGTTGGTCGGTGTCCATAGCGTGGTCGGCAACTTCGACCTTCATCAAGGACTCTTTATACGTCCTGATGTTTTCCATTATGGAATCATATATTTTCCCCTTAAAATATTGATGATCGACAGTACCAATTTTTACCAGTGATAAGTGATTGGCAGTGAATTCTGCTGCCAGCTTATCAATCACTGATACTACATCCTTCTTTGCAATGGCCTGCAGGATGTTTTCGTGGATCTTTGATTGCTTCTTTAGCAACTCGACCACTTTTGACGACAGCATCTTGTTAGTTTAGTTTTTTTTTTGGTTGTCTTTGGCTTGACCCGTTGGAGGATTTTTTGTTTTGATCGCCTGGTTGATCGTGCTGTGCCTCTACTCACAGCTTAAATTGGTAAGCCAAAGAGAAACAAGAAAAATTTTGTAAAACACTTTCACACTTCACTAACACTTGTCACAAAATTATGGTAGACTTTGTAGGTTGGATCGAAGGACCATGAATAGACTTGCTGTGTTGGTGTTCAGTAGTATATTGATTTTATTCTTCTGAGCCAGTGTATTTATATACTGACTCATGCATAATTTTAACCCTTAAATCTAGCTTATCTATAGCTGAGTTTGTAAGGCCCAGCGTTGGTCTTTATCTATTCTTATTCTATTGCAGAGTTTGTAAGACTCAGCGTAGATGCTTATTTAGTCTATCGCAGAGTTCGTAAAGGTCAGCATAGGTCTTTGCGTACTTAGCCTATTTATAGATTCTACATGTGTGACCCTTATCATTTCTATGTACTTCAACCTAGTCGTGAGTGCGTAGATTACATGTTTATGATCTTCGGCTGTTTCTTTATGTTCATGCCTGAACAATAAGCAACTGCAAATTTTGTAAGTTTATCTATGATTGTAACAAAAGATTTGTGTCTGTATCTAAATGTATAATTTGATTTTTAGTATCTGGTGTTTCTGTAAATTGAAAGTTTGGTTTTATCGGTTTTCTATCATACTTAATTTCTTTGCATTTTGCTATTATTAATTGAATTTGTTCCCTAATTTTTGGAAAATAGATTTTGTCTTTTAGTGAATTGAATGTTTCACTTATACCGCTGTGTAATGAATCTTTTGAATGGTAAATTGAAATTTGTTTTTGTAATTCTTCCTCAGTTGAAATTTCTTGTGCTCTTTTTGTACATTTGAAAAATGTAATATTTTTAGAGTGAGAAAAAATGTTGATTAATATACATTGTATTTTATGATATTCTGAGTCTGGTACTTCTGAAAAAATTCCTACTGTTCCTTTCTCTATATTATTTTGTAATTTTATTTCAATTTCATTTTCTGTGTCTGTTGGATTTACTTCAATTATTTTTCTTCCATGGTATATATTAATATTATCTGTTGCTGAATAGGTAATTATTATCTGAGTTTTATACTTATTAACAATATCATTTTTTATATAAAAATGAGTTAATTCCTCTTCATCTGCTGAATGCTGTGTATTTGTTATATCAAAATTTGATTCTTCTTTATTTTCTGTATTGATTAATTGTGCTGTTTCCTGTCTGCTTAAAAAATCTGCTACCTTATTGTCTTTACCTTTTAAATATATAATATCATAATCAAATTCCTGTAGTTTTAAAATCCATCTTTGATATCTAGCTGTCATTTTTTTTCTTTAAATTTTGAATTTAGGTATTTTATAGGAGCATGATCTGTCATAATTTGAAATTTATTTCCGATCAAATAGTGTTTGAAATGATTTACGGCATGTATAATAGACAAAAATTCTTTATCAATTGTACTATAGTTTTTCTCATGTTTATTATGTGTTCTTGAAACATAGGCAATTGGTTGTCCTTGTTGAGATAAAACTGCACCTATGGCAAAATCACTGGCGTCTGTAATAATTGTAAATGGTTTGTCAAATTCTGGATATTTTAATATTGGGTGTGAGCTTATTATTTTTTATTATTATACTCATTCACAAAGTGAAATGAGTATATTGGTTTTGTGCAATGTCCGTCACGCTGTCCGTCCGTCTGTCCGTATGAACGCAAACCATTTCCACAGTTTTGAAGCTAGAGAGTTGAAATTTAGAATATATACTCGTGTATACCCTCGAATTATAAAGTGTCAAGATTTTCCGGATACGCCCACTAGAGGCGTGGCAAATCGGAAAATGCATTTTCCGATATCACAGAAACACTACTACTAGAAGTGCTAGAGAGTTGCAATTTGGAAAGTAGACTGGTGTTGATAACTTAAGATGAAAAAGCTATAGCGAATATATCTATGCCCATTGGGGGCGTGGCAAATCGGGTAAAACTGTATCTTCTACAGTTTTAAAGCTAGAATGCCCAAATTTGGCACGTAGGTTACTGCTACGATCTTATGAAGATCGACCAAAAACATATATATTCACGCCTACTAGGGGCGTGGCAAATCGGATCTGACTATATAGTGATTTTTCAAATTCTGTAATATTTTGAGCACTATGAATGCTAGAGACTTGAAATTTGGTATATATACTCGGGTTGATAACCCAAGATTGAAAGATATGGCGGATATATCTACGCCCATAGGGGGCATGGCAACCGCAAAAGTTTATAGCTACTACAGTTTTAGAGCTAGAAGCTTCAAAATGGATGGTTGAGTTACTGGTGAGCTCCTCTATCGATTACCCAAAAATAATTTTTACGTCCCTTATGGGGCATGCCCGGCTAAATAATACCCTGTAATTTTGGCATTTTTTTAGTGTAAGCATCCAAATTTCACACTTACGTTACCCTTCACTAATTCTAAGAACTGGCCAAAAAACTTATGTCTACGCCCACTGGGGGCGTGGCAAATCGGGAAAACCTGTACACTTTTCCGATTCTCAGTGAGAAAATCCAAATTTTCTGACGATGTTACTGCTGATCTCCTCTATTGGGCGTGGCAATGGGCGTGATCTGTGCGGGTGTGAATGAGTATCCCGCAGTCGGTAGCGCCCAACTGCAACGTTCTTACTTGTTTTTTTTATTATTTTATTTATTTAAAAAAAGGAAAATTGACAAATCGAGTGTCAACTTAAAGATAAACTAAACAAAATAAGTTATATAGCCTAAAAGAACACAAAAAATATTACAATAATACCACCAACCCGTTGGGGGTATTTTATTTGCCAGTCCGGCCAGCTATGCCCCGATTCATATATATAAGCGCTTTAAGATTTTCTAAGATCATCTATAAATTGTGGATCATTTGTATTGATTGATACACATTTTTATAAATATCTTATCATTAGGTAAGCTATTTTGGAATAGTCTTTGATAAATTTTCTATAAAATCCTATCATACCTTTGGTAATGGAATTTCTTTTATTGCTTCTATTTTTCTTGGATTTGGTTTGAACCCTTCTTTTGTGAGAATATGTCCCAAGTATTCGGTATGTTTTTTTTATAAACGAACATTTATCTGGTTGTATTTTCAAATTATGATTCCTAAGTACTTTGAAAATTTTTTCTAGAGCAATCTTGTGTTCTTCAAGTGTTGTTGAAAAAATTAAAATATCATCAAGATGTACTACACAAATTTTGTTTATATAATCCCTGAATATTTCGTTCATTAAACGTTGAAATGTAGCTGGAGCATTTTTTTATCCGAATGGCATTCTAACATATTCATATAATCCCATTGGTGTTATGAAAGCTGTTTTTTCTATATCTTCTTCTGCCATTAATATTTGATGATAGCCTTTCGCTAAAAAAGAGTAGTAAAATATTGGGCTTTACCAAGTTTATCTAATACAGCGTCCATAATAGGTATATGATACTTATCTGAAACGGTTACTTGGTTAGTCGTCTATAATCTACACAGATACGATATTTTTGAATTCCTGAATTATCAATTTTTTTCTTAGCTACACTTATAGGAGAGCCATATTTGCTTTTACTTTTTCTTATTATTCCACTTTTTTCCATTTCTATTATTTGCTTTCTTACTTCTTCTTCATATTTTGGAAAAACCCTATAGAACTTTGAATTTATGGGATGATCTGTTGTGGTTTTAATATTGTGAACTATTGTATTAGTGTTAGTTAACTGATCACCTTTTTTTAAATATAACTTTTCATATTTTTTCGTAAGATTTTTTACTATCTGAACTTCCTCAGCATTGAGCCCTTCTAGCTTAAAGTCATCAATTTCACCTTCTTCCATTACACAAACATCTTCTGATAATTTGGAAAGAAACGGAATTTCGACTCCATTGCAAAGCTTAATTATTTCTTTTTTAAAGTCAATATTTTCAAAATTTCCTTGGATAAAATCCATGCCCAATAGAAAATCATATGATGTTTCCAGGGACATAGCTACCCATCTTATTCTTGTGCAATCTGCATATTTGAATTCACTTGGTACTTCTGTTTTCACTAAATAGCTGTCATTTTTTATATTTCCATTAATAGTGCAAATGGTTTTTGAAAATTTTTCGATTATTTTATACTTTGATTCATGTATATTTTTGGTGTTTACTATACTTATAGTAGATCTAGTATCTACTAAAATTAGAAAAGGATCCCCCTCGATAGTTCCCTTAATGAAAACTTTTCTTTTGTCCGAGGCTAGTTTGTAAAAAACTCTTCCTGTTTATTTTCGTAGTTTGTATTCTTATTTACTTCTTCATCATTTAAATTGTCTACACTCAATTGCCATCGGACCACATGATAATTCTTTAACTCTTTGAATTAATAATCCACTTAGAATATCAACTAGTCTACTATTATTTTTAAAGACCGAAAAATCAGTAATTTCCTCAACAATTGTTCTTATTTTATTATCAAGATCTCTTACGCTTGTTACTCTTAAGTTATTGATTTTCCTAGTTAGTCCCATCTGATCCGTTCTAGGTCTATAGTGATGTCTTAAACGATTTTTGCACTCCGTCCAATTTGCTGGTGGGTTAATATTAAGCACAGTTCTAGCCTGACCTTGAATTTTGGTGTTGAATATGACAGTGAAGACCTGGTCGTTGTCATCATATTCCTCCATGATTTGGTCCACTGCAGACACGAATCCATGTAAAGTTCCATCCTGTCCATTGAATGTCGGTAAGTATCTTGCTTCCTTCTCGATGCAATTCCTTTGTGTTGTAATTGGGTTTCTGCCTTCACCTTCTCTTGCGATTATTACATTTGTTAATAATTGAATGCATTGCTGCAATTCAATTTTATGTTGATTTTCCATTTTTGTTTTGAGTTGTATTATTCACTTATGAATTTGATTAATTTTGATTAATTTTTATTAATTGTTTCGTTTACTTGGATAATATCCAAAGTTTCCACAATTATTGTTTTTTTTTTTTTTTAATCTTTAAGTTTTGTTCACTTTAAAAGATTTCACAAAACTTTTTCTTAATGTTTTTCCGATTACCGGCTGCGCCAATTATGTATTTCTTATAACAGTTTAATACATGGATTATGTATTTGTTTTAACAGTTTAATACACGGATTATGTATTTCTTTTAACAATTTAATGCACGGATTATGTATTTCTTATAACAGTTTAATACATGTTCTTTATTTGTGATATACAATACAACTGAGTTCTTATTCAATTCTAAGGGATCTTTTATACCATTCTTGGCGACAATTATTTGTGTTTACAATATTGGATATGCTGAGCTAAAGTATGTTTACATTATGCAGCTGGGCTGTGACGATCATTTATGTTTATAATATTGGATATGATCTTTGAGTTAAGTGGTTAACAACAAGTGTCCACAATTCTTATGACACTTCTGGTCTTTGATTTTCTAATTCTTATGACACTTATGGTTAATGGCTTTTCTACATTAAAGAAGATTGTAAACCTTTTGTGTCAACTGTAGTTACTGGAAGTGATGCTAATGGTATAGTGTCAGCTGACATTGTGGGTACTGATGCTGATGGCATAACTCGCGTGTCGTTTTCTTTACCATCCATGTCTACGTTTTGCAAAATATTAAAGTCATCTGCACAGTTGTAAGACACGACACACAAGCTGTACTTATAATTGTATTGTAATATATGGTGTACAACGTGTAGAAGCGAGACAAATATTGCACTCACTCACGAAGTGTACTACATTTTACTGTTCTCAACTAGAGTGAGAAATGTTGTACTCGATTCTTCTGCACACTGGAAAATACTGCACAGCAAAAAATGAGTGCAGTGTTTTAAGAACTGTAACTACTGTAGAGTACTATGGTGTAAGAAATGAATGAATGCATTCATGCAGATGTATATTGGAGACCCAAGAGTGCAGTACCATTCGCCAGAGTGCGCTAAAACGTCTACCTGCGATCCTGTGTAAAGGTGTGCTTTACCTTAGTAACGCTTACGTTAGATTGTAAAAACGTATAACGTGTAAATAAGCCTCAAATAAGTGAAAAAATATATACAATCGCAAGCCATAAAACACTGAATTATAATTTATCGCAAGGTGCTACATACAAATTTGTTGGCACGAACGCACAGTCGGCTGAGTTCGGCCCGGCTTAAACTCGGGATAAACCAAGGTTCGTTGCAAGTCGGACGCGTTATTCTCAAAATTTGGGCTGCAGCAACGTGCAACGGAATTTTCTCAATTTTGCGCCAGTCCGAGTATTTATTGTTATCCGGTTCATTCTGGACTGGCAAATCCAAAAAAATTTCAGTTGTGTATTAGTTTCAACTACTTTGTATTGTAGGCATAATCAGTCTGAATATGTCACTTCCCTCTCCTTAAGAGGCGAGCCTGCGAGTCAAGGTGACACAGAAGGGTAAAGTTTTGGTAAAGTTGATTGTGTCATCTCGAAAGTTGTGTTTTCTTGTTGTTCTTCTGGTTGAACTGATGGCGTTGTTTGATTGTTGAGCTCGTGAATTTGTCTCTTACATTTTTTACGGATTAATATACAAGTTACGTATTTAAAATATAAGATTACAATTATGAATATGATTATTGTGATTATAATGATTGTATATGTGAAGATATTACTTTGTGATACAATTTTTACAATGTCATCATGCTTGATAGGTTTTACTTTAATAATTTCTATTGGGAGATACAATGGTGTAAGATTAACTTCTGGTTGAAAATAGTTATCGCTTATAACTATGTCATTTATTTGCGGTTTGCATTGATTGATACTTATAAATTTATTACCCTGAATATTAAGATTAACATTATTTTTCTGGCAATTTTGTTTTACAACTGTAGTAATGTTCCAAGTTACAATGGTATTTGGCTTGATATATTTCTTTGCCATTTATATGTTCTTAATTATTTTTGTGTGTAATAGAATTTTTGTAATGCATTCATCAATTATTGGTTTGTTGTCTCGATTAAAGATTATATTATCTTTTTCATAATAAGAAATCAAGTTTATAGCCATTGTGATCAGGATATGGGATAATTCAGATTGTGTTAGTGGATTCAAAGTCAATCAGGATATGGGATACAAATATGATATTATCTTGGTAGTTAATCCAAGTGGATGTTTTGATTATAAGTATGTTTCGATTATTGAAGCTGTCAAGTCTGTCATACGTAAGTAGTTTTGGATTAAAAAGTCCTAGTCTTGACAATTGCATACCCATTTCAATGTCTTCTACATATTCCCAAATGGCATCACCCGCCATTGCAACAAACCTCGTCCGGGCACGGTGAAAGCTGTGAATTCTCGGCTATCCGCCGCCATGGGGATTTGCCAATAACCGCTCTTGAGGTACAGCGTCGAGATGAAACGAGCGTGGTGGAACTTCTCCAGGATGTGATTGATCCTGGGAACAGGATAAGCATCCGGAATCGAGTGTGCATTGAGCTGTCGGTAGTCCATGCACATGCGCCAATCTCCAGCCTTTTTCTTTACCAAGAGTTCGTCCTCCAGGTCCTCTGTCCATTCCACATCCTCTGCGGGAGACACAGCTCCCTCTCCCTCTTCCACCTCAATCGTTTTTATTTCCACCGGACGCTCCCTGGTCCCCGGAATCCTTCCCTCGTCGTCCATTGACTCAAATTTCTCTACTTCTGTGTCCTTATGCCGAACCTCCTTCTCCAGATCCTTCCTCGATCGAGCTCGTCGTCGAGCAGGCGCCTTTCGTACTCGACTCAACCCGCGTCTCGGATGGCGACTCATCCTCTGCCGACGCCATCACTTGCTTCGTCGCAGGCTCTCCACCCGGCACTACAGAGTTCGGTCCTCTCTTCTCTGCAAGAGTTGGACGCCGAGCGAGCATCTCTTGTCCTTCATACGCGGTGCCCTCTTTCGACGCCTCTCTCGCAGGGGGTGGCAACTCCTTTCCGGCCGGTATCTCCTTCGTCCTCATCGTCCTGCGCGGCCACAGCGCACCGTCGTACCTATGGCGCACAGAAAGTCCATCGGCATGATGAGCACTGTCATTATTGTGGCGATCCGTTAGCCAACACAATCCGTTACTGCACGTCCTGGAGCCCTCCCTGAATCGCCCTCCTGCGCACGCAATCTTTGCTCATGAAGCTACGCGTGGCTCCGGTGTCGATTGTGACGTCCATGCGTCGACCCGCAATCTCCACCCTCGCGACGATTCTCCCCTCTTCGACCACTAACGGGCACTCCTCTATCTCTCGGCTGGTTAGTCGGCGCAGCTCCGCTCCTGTGGAGGACGCCCCTGTCCGTTTCCCGCGCTCGCACGGTAGCAGCACTCTTGTGTACTTCTCCTCGTCTTCCCACAACGGCGGCAAAACAAGACCTGAGTGTTAGGAAATTCCCGGGAGAAGTGTCCCGTCTGCGCATAATGGTAGCAGACCCGGCGCGGATCAAACCCAGATCCGGTATCCTGGCTCATCATTCGATGGGAGGCCTCCGCTAGCTTCGCAGATGGTGCCGCTGACATACTTGGTCGCGACTCTGTCGGACGATATTCCGCCGGCTGCGAGCGGAACGGGTTGTTGGGCCGGCTATCCGCTATTTGCGGCCAGGCAGGCCTCGTTCGTCCAGCCGCGGTGCTCTTCT
Organism: Drosophila nigricruria; assembly: GCA_037075265.1. Taxonomy (NCBI): domain Eukaryota; kingdom Metazoa; phylum Arthropoda; class Insecta; order Diptera; family Drosophilidae; genus Drosophila; species Drosophila nigricruria. The sequence continues at coordinate 162,798 of JBAMCI010000098.1, read as the reverse complement.
CTAGATCCTTTCCTTGGGCCCGCACATTTTCATACTCCGCCTCCATCTGAGTTAACTGTGCGAGAGACGTAAAGTCATGGCGTCTTACGTACAATCTGTACTCAGGGGCGGCATTCTCGTGTATTCGGTACAGCTCCTGTGCCGAACTATAGGCTGAGTGGCGCATCAGCAGCCTAATCTCTACGAGATAGTCCTTTAAGCTCTCTCCTCCCCGCTGCCGACGCGACCTGATCTGATCTTCGAGGCGCTCAAAATATTGCGGTGGCAGGAAGAACTCCAGAAATTCGCTTTTAAGCTCTGCCCAGGTCCTGTCCCTTAACCCGCTTGTAAGGAACCACCTGGCGGCTCTGTGCACGAGCACCTCGCTCACTGCCCTAGGCATACGGTCGAGGTCGATGCCGTATGTGATGGCCCGCACTTCCAAGATTTCTAAAAATCCGAGTGGGTCCGACTGGCCGTCATACCTCATGCCCCACTTCCAGAACTGCTCTGCTATGCATCTGGGCGGGCTCCTCTCAGGCTCAGGAACATATTGGCTGACCTTGAGAGTCGGATGTGGCTCTTTGACCTCGCTGTCGACTCTCGAATCCTCCCGTGTTCCGCACTTTCGGCCCTCGGCCATCCCGCTGATCGTCGGAACGCACAGCTTCCATGATGGCGCAGGGATTGGCTCGTGTAGCTGAGCTCTACGCAGATCCGGTTCGGACTTTTGCCCCCTAGGAATGGCTCTGGCATCTTGGCATGCCGTGCCTCCAATTCCGCGAGACGTGCCCAGACCCCCGCAGAGTGGCCGCTACTCTGGATGAAGGCAGATAACCTCTTTCGAAGGTCTTCTACACGGCCGTCACTTTCTAGCCCGAACTCTTGGGTTATGGTTATCAGCTCCTCTTTGCACCGCTGATACACCCAGCGCACGCCCACCCCCAGATTCTGGCACTCACCTCCTTCCATTTATGCTCCGCTTCTTCTTTGCCTGTTTTTCCGTCCTAGTTGTACCGCTGGCTGTGCTAGTTCTGTCGCTGATGTTTTCCCTGGATTCGTGCTGAATGTTCCCTCGTTTAATTTTCTCCTTTTTTTAAAATTTGTCTAATTTAATTTCACTTGTTCTTCTTGTTCTCGTTGCCGGTATTCGTTTTTTTGTTTTCAAATAAAAAAATTCACTTAAAACAAGTAAGAAAGCTAGGACTAGGAGATCCCCTGAACCCGGCGATGACCCGATATTCCAAACATTCTGTGCATATATAAATTATGGAACTTAATATCGTCATCAGAGGCGTTAGCTAGCTGACTGATATAAACTCTGTTAGTTATATTTGATTATACCGGTAGCGATAGCTGACTGAATTAAAGATAGCTGACTGCGCATTGTTGCGACACATCCGCAGCTGCCGCTGGAGCTACCCACATTGTTGCGACACATCCGCAGCTGTGATTCTGGGCGTGGACTTCGCAAATATGATAAGTCAACACGCGCCCAGCGTCAGGGGTTAACTACTCCCCCTCTCAAGCCCGACCGTCCTCGGTGGTGTCGTAGTTCTGGACGATCTCCGAGATTTGTAGGGCAACACGACGTCTCCTGGTGAGTAGATTCCGGAGCCTATGGCGCATGTTGTGTTAACGACGATGCTATCTCTGACCTCGTTGATGAAGTTCAAGTTTTGTTCGCTTAGCCGGTGAATGTAAGGTAAGCTCAGTGTTGTGTCGTAGCCGCTAACGTTGAGGCGAGCAGATGCCGCTACAGCAGGGACACGATTCCGAATATTGTTTCGGTTTAGGAATCAAGCGCTGTCGACGGTGGCGTGCGAATGCAACATGATGAGATTTGTTCCATTGACCCTCACTGGGGCGTAATCGTCATAGCTGATGGTGGCGCTACGATCATTCACAATGATGATGCCGTCGTCAACTATGGTGACAGGGTCGACGTGGCTTGGCTGTGTCTGGCAATGCGCGATATCGCCTGAGTGGAGGCCTTGCGCACAGGTGACATCCTCAGACCTCTTGCAGAATGTGGCTGTTGCTGTCTGGGTGCAGTTTGTCACCGCCACAACCTGTCCATTGCATTCGGCTACCAGGTTGTTCTGTAGCTGAAGAGTCAGCCCGTTGTGTACGACTGGAAAGATGGTGACCTTTCTGCATAGCTTGCTTATGATAGCGAATTGAATAATAAAAATGATTATATCTATCTTACGATCTACCTTTATGCTCTGAATGGTCGATGATGGCTGGATTTATGATGTCAACTTTTTCAAGTGTTACAGTGAGCATGAGCGCTCCCAATTCGGTAATTAATATTCTATTGCGCGCAGTAAGGGTTTCAAACAGATGACCTGTGTCAGCCTGTTTGTCCTTAGCAATTTTAAGAATTTTATTCAGGGTTTCCGTAAGTTGGTTGATTTTTTCCTGAGTTCTAGTATTTATGTCAATTTGTTTATTGGTTGCAGTTACCAGCTGCGACTGTACTCGTTCGATATTCCTAAGGTCGTTTGCGTCCGGCGTACCTGCTACAGCCTTGAGAGCTGTCCCCAGAAAGTCAATGCTTCTTACTGTTCGATGATGTATGTCGAGCGCAGTCAGCATGTCCCGTACGTGTGCCGTGTCGATTTCCAACAATTTCTTAATGTGTGATTGCGGGAATAGGTCTGTCAACTTCATCGTCTCGTCAGTCATGGCTCTGTAGTCCTTGAGGTTAGTCGTGTGCCGTAAGTATCCGTACTGGTCCCAGAGTAGTATATCACCGTCCATGATAGGAATATAGTTCGCGGTTGAGTAGTCCCTTATCCGTGCTGTCGCCGTGGTCAAGGTTACAAGTGTCAGGATGATAAGCGTAAGATGTTGCAAAGCAAATGACTAAAACTACACATTATCGATGGAGTTTGTTCTTGTGGACCACCCTTCACCTTTATGCGGACCGTTGTCCCCAAGTCCGCTTCAACAACCTTTTTCTCGCAGAGGGGCGAAAGTTTCTTTCCCAGTCTGCGGTTGGTCTTTACTAGGACTGCCTCACCTACCTCGAAGACCCTGTTCTGCCGCTTTTTATTAAGTCTGGAATTTTGCTCGATCTGAGGTCCCTCTATCTTCCTAGCAATGTCCTGAATGCATACCGGCGAAGCGGTGTTAACAACATCCTTGTTATTACTACTGTTATACTCAGTAGTCGCTTGTAAGATAAGGTCAACTTTGTCCACGATCCCCCTTTGGAGCTTTAGGCACCTAGCTATTTCTAACAGTGTGCTATGGAAGCGTTCTAATTGGCCGTTCGACGTGCTGTGGAGTGGCGGCGCGTTTACGATGTTTACATCGTAATTGTACTTTAGAAGGGACCTTATAATCTCAGACTTGAGTGCAGGCTCATTGTCGCAATAGACTTGCCTTGCTCGGGAAACACGTTCATTAGTATTAATAGGGGGGGTCGTAAATCCTCTATAGTCCTTGATGCAATGGGTTGTACCATTGCGAATTTGGACAGCTTGTCTATGCACGTAAGGAAATATTTCTTATCTGTGGAAAAGATGTCGACATGTAACATCTGTCCAACCTGTGATGGAATCGGCGTCGGGCCGAGCTCCTGGTTTTTTGGGTGTCTGTTGTACTGTGTCTTTGCGCAAATTTTACAATTCAGGACCACTTCATTGGTTAACTTGGACATTTTGGGGAAATAATACTCCGTCATTATTTGCTTGACGTTTTCCTGAGCTGCCCTATGGGCTCTGTTATGCTCTTTGGTGATTATTTCCCTCTTATCACTAATGTTGAATACATCAGCTACGAAATTTTTGCAGTGCCAGAATTTTGTGGCTGGGAAGGCCTTTACAACCTCATGTTGAATTTTGGCCAAGGTTGGCAGACTGCAGTGAAACGCGTTTACTACGCCTCGGACTATGACGGACTTGACTGTTTCTACTAAGTCCTCCTTGTCAGTGAAGTTTATCAGGTGTCGGGTTTTTTCGCCGAATACAGTAAACTTGTTTTTTAACGGATACCGTGCCTCTTCCAACACTATTTGGTTACGGAAGCAGTTCAACGGTTTGTCAGTCATGTCAACCGTGTGAGTCAGAGATAACTCACTGTGGATTGTGGCCGCATCGGACCCTTGGTTTTTGTAACCGTTCTGTAGGGCATTCACGTCTTGGCGCGATAAAGCATCGGCCCCAGTTTCGTCAATGCGCGCTTACCAGCGCTTGATTTTGGCGTAAGGGTTGCTCTCGGATACCGAGAATGTGAGTGGCTGATGGTCGATGAATATGTTAATATTCTTCGCGCCATAAAGAAAGTGCCGGAGTTTTGCCAAAGCCCAGACGATAGCTAGCAATTCTCGCTCGTTAGTAGCGTAGTTTTCTTCTCTATCTTTTAGTGCCCGAGATATCATAGTTATAGGGCGTCCGTTCTGAGACAGTACAGCCCCAATACCATAGGCCGAGGCGTCAGGGTACATTAGTGTAACGTCCTCTGAGTCTAGAATGTTTCTTAGCTTTTCAAACGCATTGCGCTGGGTTTTGTTAAACTGTACCTCTATCTTTTTGGACCTATACTTGCTGACTGTTCCGTTTTCCCCTTTTAGGATATCGGAGATAGGTTTTGCGATTGCTGCGAAATCCTTAATAAAACAACGGTAATAGCTTGCTAAGCCCATGAATGACCTAACGCCTAATAACGTTGTAGGCGCAACGTAGTGCTGAATGGCATTTATTTTTTCAGGGTCCGTTTTTGCGCCGTTTTTTGTCACGATAAAGCAGAGACACTCGACGCTCTCTTTAAAAAAATTTGACTTTTCCTGGGCCCCCTCATGTTTGCACTATGAAGGCTCTTTAGTACCCAATCGACGTGTTTAACGTGATCCGCCTCGTTCTCGGAGAAAACGATGACGTCATTAACGTACACGTAACACGACTTACCGATTTGTTCTCGTAAAATGTCATCGATAGTGCTCTAAAAATACCTCCGGCGTTTTTTAAACCGAAGGGGAGACGACAAAACTCGTACTTCCCCCCGCTTACTGAGAAGGCCGTTTTCTCTCGATCAGATTCTGCCAGAGTAATCTGATGATAACCTGATTTAAGATCGAGAGTGGTGAAGTATTTTGCTTTACCCAAATTTGCCAATATCATGGAGATGCTCGGCATAGCGTAAGTGTCGTGGATGGTTTTTAGATTCAGTTTCCTGACATCTATCACTAGGCGTTTCTTCCTATTGCCCATCTCGTCATAACCTTTCTTGTCTACTACCCACACTGGGTTATTGTATAAGGACTTAGACTTTATGATAATGCCGTTTCGTAACAGGTCTTTGACCTTTGAGCTCACGAAATCTTCGACACCCTTGGGGTACGGATACAATTTCGAGTATACTGCGTTTTCGTCGGTGGTACGAATCGTAGCTACTTCGTTTGTATTGTAAGGTAGCGACTCGTTAGAGTCCGCAAAAGCCCTTTTGTTACGGTGAAGCATTTTTAGGAATTCTTCTTTTACCGCAGGTGGTGCATGTATTTCTTTACTTTTGGTATAGTTGACATTAGTACATTTAAGGTACTGCAATGCCTCCGAAGTTGCAACTATTTTTAAAATGCCTCCTTTAAGGCATAGTACTGCTCCTACTTGCTTTAGCAAGTCGAGCCCTATGATCCCGTCAAATGTAGGAAGGGAATGTCCGAACATGGCACTTTTGTGCGATGTTGTTTGAGCCATGAATGGAGTGCTCGACGAAAGGGGTTTCGACAGGGGAGACTTCCTTTAGCCGATTATGCGGTCTAATTAAGTTTTTGGACGCGCCCGTGTCGATAAGGAATGACATGTCTATCCCTGCTATTCTGCACCGAATGAACGGCAGCAGGGACCAGAGTCGGCGTCATCGTCAGCCTCATCTATCGCTTCCTGCGCTGCTTGAGCTGCTTGTGCATAGGTCGCATCTTGGTCTTGTTGGCCTTTAAAAGATTTACCTTTTGTCGTCTTTGGCCAGTCGCTCGATCCCCTGACCTTGAGGTTTCTGGTAGTTTGTTTGTTGCCTATACTTTGAGGACGATGCATCGATCTCCATGGGTTCTGGGGCTTTTTCGCCCCTGACCTGATTTTTTTCTATGTACTGTCCGCTCTGTTTTTTAAAGTAGGGGGTTTTCCCCTGGTTGCTTTGGTTAGCATTTTGCGCATTTTGCGTCTGCTGATGCTGACGACTTTGCTGTCGTTGTTCGGGTCGTCCCTTTTCTTCTACGCCTCTAGCATAACTTGTTGCGAAAGCGTACCTCTCATGATTTGCTTCAACCTCCTGTGCCAATGCGAGAGCTGTTGGCATATCAGGGGGGCGAGCGGAGAAGAGCACGTCGATCAGACTGCGCTTTAGCCGGGAAATGAACACACGAAGTGCGTCATTCCTGAACTTTTCGCACATGCCCCTAGATAGGCTAGTGTTGTAGGTCATGTTAGCTTTATTGGTTAAAAAGCTACGCTTTTTTTCTACCTCATCGTAATACTGCAAAATTGTCATTCCGCCTTGCCTCAGCGTGCCCATTTCTTTATAGACTCTGACTTCTGGTACTAAGAGGTGGGACTGGAATTTCGGAATTCACTAGTGCTATTTATTGTTGTAGCTCTTGTTTAAGAGATTTCTCCCTCCTAGTGTACACTCGTGCTTTTGATTTGGCTGCTTGTTGCGGGTTGACTAACTTGTAGGTCAATAAATCCTCCTATCAGACTTGCTAAAGTTCTGGTACCAAGTTCGCGTCGTTTTTGTTTTTTGTTCGGTCTGTTTCTGTCCATTCGATTTTTGAAAACATTTGCGATTCTCACTTTGCAAATCACTTACATGTTATCTAGTTTTAGAAGTATCACGCGCAGCCGTCGGGTTGGTGCTGGAGAATCAGGTCGTCTTGCCGCAGTCGAGTTGGTACTGTAGAATTAGGTCGTCTTGCCGCAGCCGATGTGTTGAAGTTTCACTTCTTTATATATTTTTATTATTTTATACCCTGAACCCATTGAAAATGGGAAATCAGGGTATAATGGTTTTGTTAAAATGTATGTAATAGGCAGAAGGAGGAGTGGCAGACCCCATAAAGTATATATATTCTTGATCAGGGCGACGAGCTGAGTTGATTTAGCCCTGTCCGTCTGTCCGTCCGTCCGTCAGTCCGTCTGTCCGTATGTTTGAACGCGTCGATCTCAGAATCTATAAGAGCTAGAGACTTGAAATTTGATGTAGGTCCGTGTATAGAACGCGCATATCAAGTTTGTTTAAAAAATTCGATATTTTTTATCGTTTTAATGTTATCGATTAAAAACGAAATCGGAAACTAGTTATAAAATTATGTCTCGCACATCTTTAAAGCTAGAGACTCCTTATTTTGTATTTAGTATAATGAAGAGTTTTTACAATCTTGATTTTTGTTAGATTTTGAATGCCACGCCCCCTTCGCCCTAAATTTGTAAAAAGCGTATTTAAAGTGCTAGAGACTTGTGCTTCGGCAAATACACACATATAATTCACATTATCACGCTCTGAAAGTTTGATTTAAAATATACATCTACAAAGGAACTTATTCAACAATTAACTTCTCTTAATACTGCTCTTACTGCAGCCCGAGCGCAGTCGCTGCGTCGTCAGCAGAGCACTCGCTTATGCGTGCGTGCGTATGTGTGTGTGTGTGTGTGTATGTGTGTGTGCATGTGTTGCTTGTGCATATATATGTTAAATAAGTGTAAAATGTTTGGAATATCCGCTCATCGCAGGGTTCAGGGGATCTCCTAGTCGGGTACCACCGACTAGAGCTTTCTTATTTGTTTTTTTTTTAGATTTTATCTAGAACGTTAGTCTTGCTCATATATTTTTTCCGCAAACATTTATTGTGTAATTTGTAAAGTTTAAAAATAAAGTTTGCGCTGAGAATAACAACGATAATTATTAACAATGTGTTGGTCTAAATCTACATTACTGGATTCTACTTTATTAATTACGTTAGTAGTGGAATCCACTGTTTTAGATTCTAGCAAAGGCATTTTAAAATATATCTATTTTTCAGAAGATATTATTGTTCAGGCATGAACATAATAAAATAGCCGCAGATCATAAGCATGTAATCTACGCACTCACGACTAGGTTGAAGTACATAGAAATGATAAGGGTCACACATGTAGAATCTATAAATAGGCTAAGTACGCAAAGACCTACGCTGACCTTTACGAACTCTGCGATAGACTAAGAATAAATAAGCATCTACGCTGAGTCTTACAAACTCTGCAATAGAATAAGAATAGATAAAGATCAACGCTGAATCTCACAAACTCAGCAATAGATAATCTATATTTTTATACTCATTCACAAAGTGAAATGAGTATATTGGTTTTGTGCAATGTCCGTCACGCTGTCCGTCCGTCTGTCCGTCTGTCCGTATGAACGCAAACCATTTGCACAGTTTTGAAGCTAGAGAGTTGAAATTTGGAATATATACTCGTGTATACCCTCGAATTATAAAGTGTCAAGATTTTCCCGATACGCCCACTAGGGGCGTGGCAAATCGGAAAATGCATTTTCCGATATCTCAGAAACACTACTTTTGGAAGAGCTAGAGAGTTGCAATTTGGAATATATACTCGTGTTGACAACCCAAGATCAAAAAGCTATGGCGGATATATCTACGCCCATTGGGGGCGTGGCAAATCGGGTAAAACTGTATCTTCTACAGTTTTAAAGCTAGAACGCCCAAATTTGGCACGTAGGTTACTGATACGATCCCATGAAGATCGACCAAAAACCTATATATCGACGCCTACTAGGGGCGTGGCAAATCGGATCTGACTATATAGTGATTTTTGAAATTCTGTAATATTTTGAGCACTATTGATGCTAGAGACTTGAAACTTGGTATATATACTCGGGTTGAGAACCCAAGTTGAAAAAGATATGGCAGATATATCTACGCTCATAGGGGGCGTGGCAAACCGCAAAAGTTTGTAGCTCCTACAGTTTTAAAGCTAGAAGCTTCAAAATTGGATGGTAAGTTACTGGTGAGCTCCTCTATCAATGCCCTAATAATTACGCCCCTTTTGGGGCATGCCCGGTTAAGAAATACCCTGTAATTTTCGCATTTTTTGAAGTTAAGCATCCAAATTTCACACTTACGTTACTCTTCACTACCTCTAAGAACTGGCCAAAAATTATATGTCTACGCCCACTGAGGGCGTGGAAAATCGGGAAAAACTGTATGATTTTCCGATTCTCAGTGAGAAAAGCAAAATTTTATGACGATATTACTGCTGATCTCCTCTATTGATTTTCAAAAAATTATATATGTACAAACCGATTAGGGGCGTGGCAATAGGAGTGAGCTGTGGGGTGTGAATGAGCATTCCGCAGTCGGTAGCGCCCGACTGCCACGTTCTTACTTGTTTTTATTTTTATTTTGTTTTGTTTTGCCTTTGAGCAGACGTTTTGATGTTCACTGCTCTGATTTTGGTAAACAAAACACTGTTCAGTTTTCTTTTGGCAGAAAATAAAATTCACTTGTTAATGCTTATTCACGTTGGGCGCCAATTATGGAATTTAATATCGTCATCAGAGGCGTTATTATACCGGTAGCGATAGCTGACCGAATTAAAGAATGAGAATTATTCCATTGTTGCGAGCGGTACGCTACGAGTTTATTGAATTAGTACTTAAGACTAACAATTAGAGAATTAAAAACTTTATCTGCGGCCAGGCGCAGAGTCGGCGCTGCCGCAACGCTGCCGCCAGTGCAAAGCCGCCGCCGCCGTCGCGGGCGTCGCCGTCGCTGTTCTTGGAACTCCAGCGCCGTTGACCGTTGCTGGTGCCCCTAAGAACTGCTGACTTGCGCCTCGTGCGTGGTGTCGCATTACCACGGCGGCCGCTCACATTGCTGCGACACATCCGCAGCTGCCGCTGGAGCTGTCCACATTGTTGCGACACATCCGCAGCTGTGACTCTGGGCGTGGACTTCGCAAATATGCTAAGTCAACACGCGCCCAGTGTCAGTGGTTAACTAATATATACAAGCAACACTTGCGCACGCACGCATACGCGAGCGCTCTGCTGACTGCGCAGTTTACGCAGCGACTGCGCTTGGGCTGCAAAACATCTATATTACGGAACTTAATTGCTGAATAAGTTTTTTGTAGATGGACTTTCCTAATCAAACTTTCAAAGCATGATAATGTCATTCACATGTGTATATTTGCCAAAGCACAAGTCTCTAGTACTTAAAATATGCTTTTTGCAAATTTGGGGCGAAGAGGGCGTGGTATCCAAAATATAACAAAAACAAAAATTGAATTAAATACAAATAAAAAATTTCATTCTCTAGGTCTTATAGATTCTGAGATCGACGCGTTCAAGCATACGGACAGACGGACAGACGGACAGACGGACGGACGGACGGTCGGACGGACGGACAGACGGACAGGGCTAAATCAACTCAGCTCGTCGCCCTGATCAAAAATATATATACTTAATGAGGTCTGCCACGCCTCCTTCTGCCTGTTACATACATTTTCACAAAAACATTTTACCCTAATTTCCCATTTTCAATGGGTTCAGGGTATAAAAACGTTGCTTTGTACCAGTGCGCACTTGTCTTCGTAGCCGGTGCCTCTCTTTGTATATTGTGAGGAACAATATAGACGGGCACGTATTGTATGTATAAGTGCATGTATTTGCTGTGCACTTATGCATATATGCGTGCCTGCATGTATTGTTCCACACAGCGACGCGAGTACGATTGTAGCGACCCTCGCTGCTGGAAAGGTCGCAGAGACCGACTTAGTCTGTCTCTGTCGCTCTTATGTATTCAGTGATTGGCTCGCGTCGCTCTCACGTCGATTATCGGCGACCGTTGGCCGAAGTACCGTTCCTGGCGTCACCTGGAGTGCTCAAGCGGATCCTTAGAGACCCAAGAGTGCAGTACCATTCGCCAGAGTGCGCTAAAACGTCTACCTGCGATCCTGTGTTAAGTCGGCTTAGTTCGGCCCGGCTTAAACTCAAGATAAACAGAGGTTCGTTACAACTGGCGCCCAACGTGGGGCCCTGCGATAAATACGAGTCAGTGTATAAAAATGGTGCGAGCTTGGGTAAATAATCTCAAGAAGGATGATGTGCTGCGCTACGGGATCGAGTTCGGCGTAAGTCTGACTGCCACTCTGGACGCAATGCGGAGGCAGTTCGGCGAGTGGGTCACAATGAATGACGGAAGGATTCCTTATTCTATCAGGACCGCTAAGAGACGAAGCGCTGACCGCCGTCGAGGAAAACGAGCAGGGTGAGCAAGATGAGATCGTGAACGTGGCACGATTGTCTCTGCCATCCACCAGTGCCACCGCCGCACGCCTGCAAGAGATGCAACGAGGATCGTGGAGAGGCACATCCACCCCGCAACCAGAAATAAGGCAACGAGGACCGAGCTGCACAGCATTGGAGTACCCGAAGGTCGCCAAGCAGGTGCGAGAATGGGGTTTCCGCATCGATGGCACAACGAAGCCGCTAGAGTTTTTGGAGCAAGTGGAGTGGTCGGCCGACACATATGGTTTGGATCTGGACCTGATCCCGAGGGCGATGCCAGAGCTGCTCAAAGGCATGGCCTTAAAGTGGTACGTGGCCAACAACAGGCACTGGACAGCGTGGGAAACATTCATCAGAAGTTTCCAGGAATTCTTTTTGCCCAGGGACACTATGCGGGAGTTGAAGGACGAAGTTGCTCGACGGAGACAGATGATGGGCGAGCCCTTCAAGGTTTACATGGTGGATATGCAAACCTATGCGGCAGATCGTGAGCTAAAAACTATTTATAATAATAGTTTGCCTGATCTGCGCTGATGCTGCTGGTAAACGATTTCGAGGATCTGGAAACGGATCGGGAAAAGTTGCGACAGCAACAGCGAGGCAGTAGGACGCGGCTGATGGCCATGGACGACGCTGGGCCCGGATGAAGAGGAATACCACCGGAGCATGGCCGTTGAGGAAACGAGACCTCGACCCGCGCCCAGGACAGGCACAGCAGGGCCAAGGACACATGTCCAGAACCCCGCCAGGGCATGCCGGATATGTGGCCAAGAGGGCCACTACGCCATTGAGTGCCGCAACGAGCGTCTAGAGTTTTGCTGGCAATGAGGGCGGGAAGTCAGCAGATCCGCATTTCATTGCTGGTGCTGCCAGGCATGATCGACGATCTGGTGCTGGGCTGGGATTTCTTGGCCAGCATGGGTATCGCGCTGGAGTGCGGTGGCTTGAAGCTGAGGATCAAGCCAAGAAATCCGCAGCCAAGCGGACAGCAGGATGAAAATGAGTCCACAGACGCGAGTCCGGGACTTCAAAACCCACTCCATGAGGATGTGGAGGTGGATACGTTCCTGAGGAGGGAACTTGTGAAGTACCAGGACGTGAAGGTCACTACGATGATCACGGAGCATCGGATCACGATGCAGCACAAGCGGCCCATAAAACAGCGCTATTTTCCGAAAAATCCAAAAATTAAGGCGGAGATTAATCACCAGGTGGATGAGCTGCTGGCCAAAGGCTGCGTCGAGCCGTCTAAGAGTCCTCACAGCGCGCCAATCGTGATGGTCAAGAAGAAGACTGGGAAGAGGCGGCTGTGTGTGGATTTTCGGCAGCCGATCGATTAAGGACGCATATCCGCTGCCGCGGGTTCTCCACATTTTGGACCAGCTGCGAGAGGCTCGATTCATGACTAGCCTGGATTTGAAGGATGGCTATTGGCAGATACCGATGGAGAAATCCAGCCGGCCATTGACCCCGTTTACAGTCCCAGGAAAAGGGCTGTTCCAATGGAAGGTGATGCCGTTCGGGCTCCATTCGGCGCCGGCAACATTTCAACGAGCGCTGGACCAAGTTATTGGCCCAGAAATGATGCCGCATGCCTTTGCCTACCTGGATGATATCATCGTCATTGGGAAAACACGCCAGGAACACATGGCCAACCTGCGGGAGGTGTTCCGGCGGCTACGAGCGGCCAACTTAAGGATCAACATCGACAAGTGCGATAACTTTAAGGAGCTCAAATATCTTGGCATTAAGGTGACGGAACATGGCATCCGCATGGACCCGGAGAAAGTGGCCGCAATTGCTGAGTTGAAACCACCATCCAACGTGAAAGAGTTGCGGCAATACGTGGGAGTGGCGTCGTGGTACCGCCGTTTTGTGCCCGATTTTGCGACCACAGTGCATCTGCTCAATGCACTGCTGAAAAAGGGCACAAAATGGGAGTGGACAGAGGAGCGTCAGAGGCCTTTTGAGACGGTAAAAGCCAAGCTGACGGAATCACTAGTCTTGGCGTGCCCAGATTTTTCAAAACCTTTCTGCTTGCAAACGGACGCGAGGGCAATCTTGACGCAGACTTCTGAGGATGGAGAGCGTGTGATCTCGTACGCCAGCCGAACGTTGAATACGTTGTGCCGACGGAGCAGCGCAAGCAAGTTCTGGAAGAGAACCACGACGCAGCCACCGCGGGTCACCTTGGGAGCCGGAAAACAATTGCTCGGGTGGCCGCGAGGTGCTACTGGCCGGGTATGTATCGCGACGTGCGTACATACGTGCAGCGGTGCGAGCTGCGCCAGCGCTACAAGTCCAGCTAACTCCAAGAGGCAGGGCTGATGCTGACCCAGATCCCCGAGGAACCATGGGCAACGGTGTGCGCCGATTTTGTAGGTCCGCTACCCAGGTCCAAGCATGGTCATACGATGTTGTTGGTGTTCATCGATCGCTTCTCAAAATGGACGGAGATGGTGCCATTAAGAAGCGCGAACACGGCGATTTGACGATTTGGCGTGCCAAAACTCATCACCGACAATGGCACTCAATTCACGAGTCGCGCGTTCAAGGTGTTCCTGGACGAGCTAGGCGTACATCACCAGCTGAAAGCGCCATATACGGCCCAGGAAAATCCCACTGAAAGAGCAAATCGCACGGTGAAGACCATGATCGCGCAAAATGCGGGCAGTGATCAGAGGTGTTGGGACGAGGCGTTGCCGGCAGCGTTTCGGCGTCAACAGGCGATACGGCAGCCTTCCTCACGCAAGGGCGTGAGCCAAGATTGTCAAAATCACTGTTCGACGCACAAACAGTGGGAACAGGCCAAGAGGAACAGAGTCCGGTGGAGCGAGCAACCAAAATGGCCGAGGTAGTCCAGGTGGTGCGACGCAGCCTGGAGAAAGCTGCTCATGATCAAGAGCGGCACTACAATCTACGGCGGCGGCAGTGGAAGCCGGTCGTAGGGGACAAGGTGTGGGCAAAAGAACGCCACTTGTCTAATGCAGCGGATGGATTCGCAGCAAAACTGGCCCCACGATATGGAGCTTAATCTCCCCGGTTATCTGCCGGATCAGTTCAGAGGCAGATAAGCGGAGCAGAACGGCTCATGTGGCGGAGCAGAAGCGGGTGAGTTGCCAGCATGTTTATAAAAAAAAAAAAAAAAGAATGAATACACATAGCTTGTGTATTAACATAACAAAATATATATGTGTTGTAGCATTAAGATTAGTTTCCATTACTTAGCGCAGCGAGTTTCGGTCGCTCTGAGAACTCAAACACAAGTGGCTCTTGTGTCTCTTATTTCTCTTAAGCCTACCCCCGAACCACACTCGGCGACAGCGACGCAACGCTGTCGCCCCGCTAAAACGGTAACTGTCAAATATCTAAAGACGCACCAACGCACACGTGTTCTTATTATTATGTTATTCCCGCTAAAACGGGAGTTCCCAATGCCATCATATTGCGCAGTACTCAAAGACGCAGCAACGCACACTGTTGTTACGCTTCGACACAGAGCCAGCCCTCTCGAACCTCTGACGCTCCGACACGGCCAACCTGACCATAACACGACCTCGTGTAGTTTTACAAAAATGCCTTACTGCATAATTCATTTTATCTATAAATTTTCGAAAGTTATTTAAGATTAACATTTTTTTTTTTGATTACAACTATTTTTGTTTCAGGGTTTCATACAAAATTTTATCTTCAACTTTTAGTTTCGTTCTTAAACTGCTATAAAATTAATCTTTAGCTTAATTCAACTTTCTTCACTATCTTTCTTATCATCATAGACTCAACTGGTTTTACATTACATCATCTTATGCGTCACACGCCATGATCAAAACTATTCTTATCAGCCCCTTCAGGCATCCATACTGTCTCTTTCAGCAGTTTCACTCGCAATCGTTTCAATACTGTCTCTTTTAGCAGTTTTCACTCTCAACCGTTTAAATACTGTCTCTTTCAACAGTTTCATTCTCAATCATTTCAATACTGTCTCTTTCAACAGTCTCATTCTTAATCATTCCAATACTGTCTCTGTTCAGGCATGAACATAATGAAATAGCCGAAGATCATAAACATGTCATCTACGCACTTAACGACTAGGTTGAAGTTCGTAGAAATGAGAAGGGTCACATGTTTGGAATCTATAATAGGCTAAGTACACTAACATTAACGCTGAGCCTTACAAACTCTGCGATAGACTAAGAATAAATAAACATCTACGCTGAGCCTTACAAACTCTGCGACATGCTAAGAATAGATAAAGACCAACGCTGAGCCTTACAAACTCAGCAATAGATAAGCTAGATTTAAGGGTTGAAATTATGCATGAGTCAGTATATAAATACACTGGCTCAGAAGAATAAAATTAATATACTACTGATCACCAACACAGCAAGTCTATTCATGGACCTTCGCACCGGAGAGATCAATATACTACTGATCACCAACACAGCAAGTCTATTCATGGTCCTTCGAGCCGGATAGATCAAATGTATTCATGGTCCTTCGATCCAACCTACAAAGTCTACCATAATTTTTGTGACAAGTGTTAGTGAAATGTGAAAGTGTTTTACAAAATTTTTCTTGTTTCTCTTTGGCTTACCAATTTAAGCTGTGAGTAGAGGCACAGCACGATCAACCAGGCGATCAAAACAAAAAAACCTCCAACGGGTCAAGCCAAAGACAACAAAAAAAAAAAAAAACTAACAAGATGCTGTCGTCAAAAGTGGTCGAGTTGCTAAAGAAGCAATCAAAGATCCACGAAAACATCCTGCAGGCCATTGCAAAGAAGGATGTATTATCAGTGATTGATAAGCTGGCAGCAGAATTCACTGCCAATCACTTATCACTGGTAAAAATTGGTACTGTCGATCATCAATATTTTAAGGGGAAAATATATGATGCCATAATGGAAAACATCAGTACGTATAAAGAGTCCTTGATGAAGGTCGAAGTTGCCGACCACGCTATGGACACCGACCAACCAGGATCTAGCAACCAAATGCAACCGGAAACATCCGAGGCAAAGAACAGTCAGCAGGAAGAAATGTCTTCACGACGAGGTGTCAGCCCAATGGATGTGATGGTAGACCTTGTAGATAAAAGAGCTCAAAAAGTAAGGCAGCACATTGCAGAGGTGTATGCCATCCTTGAGCTCAGTAACCAGGAAGAAATCTTGGACTACAAAGACAAGTTAAATTTCCTGTGGAACAAAGTCCAGTCAACGCTCACGGATTTAGAAGCAAAGTACGAAAAAATTGCTTTCGAAATCGAAGAAATCGATGAACTGCAGTGCAATGTCAACCTACTGACAAAGAAGCTGAACAGAAAAATAGGTGACTTGCACAACATAAAAGAAGACGTTCCAGAGCTGCCAAAAGTGGATCTCCCTCATTTTAATGGCAATTCCAAAGAATGGCCAACGTTCTTCGAGCTGTTCTCCGAGGTAATTCACAGCAGGAAGGATATCAGCAATACAAGGAAGCTGAACTATCTGAAATCTTGCCTCAAAGGAGAAGCCAAAATGGTAGTAGGCCATTTATTAATTGGATCGTCTGCTAGCTATAATGCAGCGTGGGAGCTAATATGAAAGCGCTACGAAAATAAGCGCAAAATATTTGCTAACGCCGTTAACCAGCTAGTGGACATGGAACTGCTGAAGAACAATGATGAAGGCAGTATCCGCAAGTTCTTGGACACAGCAACTGAGTGCATCTTTATCACCAAAGAAAAAGGAAAAATTGGTAATGATGCTGATGCTTTATTCGCTCAGATTTTGCTGAGGCGATTCTCGGCGGAAGTCCTGCAGCCTTACGAGCAGCATGTAAAGAAAGCCAGAGAAATTCAGTCCTTGAAAAATGTGCTGGAGTTTATTGAGCAACTGTACAACTCTGTACTCTCAGTGCAAAAGAGTGCCGGCCATGCGACTATGGAAGCACAGAAAACTAGCTGCCGTTTTTGCCAACTGGATGGCCACGACTTAACCAGATGCTAGGAATTTGGAGCCGAGCCTGTTAAAAAACGCAAGGAGTTTGTGTTTAAAAACGCACTATGCTTTAAATGTCTTGGCACTCATCGCATTAAAGATTGCATAAAGGATTGGACTTGCAATCAATGCTCTAAGTCTCACAACGATGTGCTTCACGAGGATGCAAAAGAGACCGTCAGCAGCAATTCTTTAAAAGAAAATAAAGGGCAAAACACGTTGCTGGCAACTGCGCTCATTCGGATTAAAAATAAATCTGGAAAATACGAGCGGCTAAGGGCTCTTATTGATGGAGGTTCACAAAGAACCTTGATATCGGAAGAAGCCGCACAACAGCTCAAACTGCGCCAAATCAAACGGAACGTGGAAGTTAAAGGAATTTCACAGAGTGTGGAAGTACTTAAAAGTAGCGTTTGCTTAACGATCAAACCAATCGTTAAAAGCAAATTCGTTACCACAATACAGGCACTGGTCATGCCTAAACTTCAGAAAGCTCTACCGAGCAACAAAATTGACATGGATGTCAATAAGGATTGGATGGGCTGCGAGCTAGCAGACCCACACTTTAACGAACCCAGTACTATTGATGTTGTTATTGGCGCTGATTTACTCCCCCTAATAATGTTGGGAAAAGTAAAGAAAATAAACAACACTCTGGAACAAAAGACTGAACTTGGATGGATTGTTTCTGGCAACATAGCTAGACCATCAAGCAACAAGATAATCAGCGCAACAAAACTCTCGAAAAAAGGCTATGGCAAAACTACTGCAAAAGGAGATGCAGGAGAAGCTATAACAACATTAAGGAGAGAAGGAGGAAAATCTAGAATGCAAAAAATGACAACTGGAAAAGGAAGATCAAAAGCAGGGGGAGCAACAATGGATGTAATACCAAAACAACCCGATGCAACTGCTAAAGCAAGCACCGCCAGAAGACATCTTCAAGAAGCCAACAGCTCGATCACCAAGAAGCAACGTAACGAGACGCTGCGACCGGATGAGCATGAAGCCGATGCTAACACAACTGGAGTTCGTCGTTCCAGACGTGGTCAAGTGCCGCTGTGCTATACCTGGATGCACAGCGTAAGCGATCCCTTCCAGTTTATACGTAAGGTAATGGACGCACCCAAGAAGTCATCGGCACACAAATCCAAAAGGCGAGTAGGTGCGACTGCTGATGGAGGACGTTCCATGATAAACAGACAACTGGCTGTCATTTTCTGGCCCCCCGCAGAATGTTCAGGCATGAACATAAAGAAATAGCCGAAGATCATAAACCTGTCATCTACGCACTTAACGACTAGGTTGAAGTTCGTAGAAATGAGAAGGGTCACATGTTTGGAATCTATAATAGGCTAAGTACACTAACATTAACGCTGAGCCTTACAAACTCTGCGATAGACTAAGAATAAATAAACATCTACGCTGAGCCTTACAAACTCTGCGACATGCTAAGAATAGATAAAGACCAACGCTGAGCCTTACAAACTCAGCAATAGATAAGCTAGATTTAAGGGTTGAAATTATGCATGAATCAGTATATAAATACACTGGCTCAGAAGAATAAAATTAATATACTACTGATCACCAACACAGCAAGTCTATTCAGTCTCTTTCAACAGTTTCATCACCAACATTATTCAAATCCTCATTACTACTTTCTAACTCAACATACCCTTCTGGCAATTTTCTTATATCGTCATGAGCATACTTGTATTTTCTATTATTTGTCAATGACCTTAGGATATATCTATCTCCGTCCACAATTCAGCTATTTGTAACGGTCCCCTAAACTTTGGACTTAACTTCGTTTGATGCCTTGCTTCATTCTTTAACAACACAAAATCTCCTACCTCGTATCCAACAACCTCAGCCTTGGTTTTATCAAACCGTTTCTTGCTATATACTGCTGCCGCTGATATATTTTGCACTGCTCGAGCTCTTGATTCTGCCAAATCACAATTCACAATGCCAATAAACAATTCTAAAGGGCTTGCCTTTGTCACTCGACTTACTGTACAATTTAAGGCCAACTGTACAATTTAAGGCCAACTGTACCTCACCTAATGCGTCTTGCCAAGATCGGCTGCTAGTCTCAACTGCCGTTAGTAAGTTTTTTATTTTTTTTTTATTTTTTCAAAGTGCTCATAATGCGTTCTACCTGTCCGTTAGCTCTACTTGCGCCTGTCGCAACCAAATGCAAACTTATTTTCTGTTGAGAACAAAACTCACTAAATTTAGTCTGCTATTATGCGGTTTAGTACTCCAAACAAAGATACAGCCAAACAAAAATACCGACGATGTCACAGCACCTATGCAATTGTCAGCATCAATCTTAAGTGTGTGTGTTAAATAAACAAATTTGGTAAAGGCGTCCACTTGGACAATAACATATTCCTTCTGATCAGACTTGCCACTCAACTTTCCTGTTACGTCTATGTGTATCGTGTGCCTGTCTAGCTTGAATTTTACCCGAGGATGACTTTGACATCTTACAAGTAATACAGTTTTCAACAAACTTTCGTATATATTTAGACATGCTATCGAACCAATAATAATCATAGGCCTTATCTAAAGTCTTCTCCCAACCTAAGTGCATGATTGTCTCGTGAATCTGATTTATTACAGACCACCTGAATGCCCTTGGAACAATTGGCAAATATCGAGTTCTACCATTTCTCTGAATTAGATAAAGTAATCCAGCTCTCAACTCATAAGTTTTTGCAATGTCCTCGGGAAGAGAATTGTCCTTCAGTTTGTTCACAATATTGATAATATCGAAATCCTTCCGCTGTTCAGCCATAAGCCAATCACTAGATATCTCTGCCAAATTAACTCGTTTTTAGGAACTTTAAAGGTATCAGCGGATGGGAGATTTCTGGAAAAAAAATCAGCATGAGCCATTCGTTTACCCTCTCTATACTGCATCTTTGTGCTCTGGGAGATAGGTCACGTTTAGTTCTTGATGCTTTTAAGTGAGTTGCAACCGGTAAAAACCACAAAATCTCTACCCATCACATAATGACGAAAATGCTTTATGGCCATGACAACCGCAAGGGTCTCTAACTCATAAGAATGGTATCGTGATTCAGCAGGTGAAGTAGCCTTGCTGAAAAATTCAACGACATGCGGCTTGTTATTAATTTTGTGTAGCAAGATGGCTCCATATCCACGAGCTTTTGCATCAGTATGCGATTCAATTGGATATTTAGGGTCAAAAATAACTAAAACTGGCTTCTGTGTAAGTACAGAAATAACTTTTTGTCTTATTTGTTCATGTTCTGGCTTCCAAACAAACTCGTTCTTTTTCGATGTCAAAAGATACAAAGGCTTCATGAAACAGGAAAATCCTTGCATAAATCGCCGAAAGTAAGACGGTAATCCAATAAATTGTCTTAAAGCAGGGACTGACTGAGGAGGCGGTAGAGCAGTTAACGCTGAAACTTTAAGTGAATTTGGACGAAATTGGCCTGCGCTCACTTCGTATCCCAAATGTTGAACTGTCGACTTGAGAAACGAACACTTTTTAATATTGAACATAATTCCAGCTTTCGTGAGAATATCAAGGGTAATCTGTAATCTTTCTAAAGCTTCAGCTTTTGTTGTAGCCACCACCAATACGTCATCCATATAGACAACTACTAAATGTATTTGCAAGTTCCCCAAGCGTATGCATCACTGTACGCTGAAAAACTGAAGGTGCATTTTTAAGACCAAACGGCATTGACAAAAATTCGTATTGGCCGTCTGGACTGACAATAACCGTACACTCTATTGACTCTTCATGCAAAGGGATTTGATAGTATCCACTTGCCATATCTAGACATGTGAAATATTTCGCTCCTTGAAGTCTGGCTATCTGATCTGCTATTAGAGGCAATTGATATTTATCTGAGACTGTATTTGCATTTAATTCACGGTAATCGACACACAAGCGATGAGACCCGTCCTTTTTGTTTACTAACATCATAGGACTTGCATAAGGTGAGCAACTTGGCTTTATGACATTGCATTCTACTAGTTCTTTAATCTTCTCGCGTACCAACTCTCTTTTATTTGAACTAAGTCTGTATGGTCTTTTTTGAACAATTTTTCTGAGGTCTACTAACTTAATTTTCATCTCACCTGTACTGACCCTAGAAGAAGGAATTCCCTTTATAATTTTTTGAATAATTTTCTAATAAATCGTTTAATTTATCCCTATCTTCGCCGACAAGATCAGTATCCAATTTAGAAAATATATCATCATTTGAACAACAGTTTACAGATTTTGGTCTAACAATTTCAAATTTTCCCGGTGACACAATGATATGGAAACCCTGCGACAGTATTTCTCGACCAATCACAATGTCGCTATCCAAATACTGATCGCCTAAAACGTGGAACAGCATCTCAATACAATAATTGTTAATTTTTACGTTGCCAAGTATTTGCAATGTACTACAAACGCTGTCATTCCCTATACCCTTCAACATTACTACGTTGTAAATTCTTTTACCGGCCAGAGTCAAACATTGTCAAAAACATAGCTGCTGGTGTTTCTACCCTGGTATATTTGTGAGAGCCTCTGCGACGCACTGCCTTCCAACGCTCCTATCAAAGCCATCACCAACGCACTGCCTTTTATGTTATTTTCCGCCAAAATTATATTTACTGTAGCACGCCACGCGGATGCGTCTGCGCCAACAAGATCTTTTCAATATTATTGGTACACTTTATGTTCACACAACGACGGAAACGCACTATAAATTCATACGAAGCAAATTTCTAACGCGCTCCTGCTAACACGTCCGGCACTCGCCAAGGATCATTTGTCATATTAGGTAGCGAGCCAGATCCCACTTCTGATTTTGTAGCATTAAGATTAGTTTCCATTACTTAGCGCAGCGAGTTTCGGTCGCTCTGAGAATTCAAACACAACTGACTCTTGTGTCTCTTATTTCTCTTAAGCCTACCCCCGAACCACACTCGGCGACAGCGACGCAACGCTGTCGCCCCGCTAAAACGGTAACTGTCAAATATCTAAAGACGCACCAACGCACACGTGTTCTTATTATTATGTTATTCCCGCTAAAACTGGACTTCCCAATGCCATCATATTGCGCAGTACTCAAAGACGCAGCAACGCACACTGTTGTTACGCCCCGACACAGCGCCAGCCCCCTCGATCCTCTAACGCTCCGACATATGTATGTAGGGGAAAAGTTTTCACACATAATTATGTGTATTAACATAAAAACCTATATATGTATGTAGGGGAAAAGTTTTTTTTTGTAAAACATAAGCGAAATTAACATCGGCCGCACAAAGCAAATTCACAGCAAAAACAGCCAAAATGTTGTGAGCGCAATAACAAAGATGTTTGAATTTGCGCGGGCACACACGCGAAACGGGGGAGCATGCGCAGCAACAAAGTAGTTAAATCGTAGTTAAACAACAACAGGCACGGCCGAAACCGTTTAAGTTGCGAGCGCACTCCGCAAGAACAACAACAACATCACGCACCCGAACCGAAAGAGAACGCACACACATGCAAAACGAAAACAGCGACAGCATGGAATGCGCACAGTGGTCAGCGAATGCTCAAAACGGGATGAAAATCACGATGAGCGTGGTAGGCAACAACAATACATAGCGCCCAAAGTTCAAGAACCGCTGCGAAAAGCTACTGAACTTTGTCGGCTACGTACGAGATGAGACGAAGGTGTCGATGCTAGTAGCGACATGCAAAACGGCCAAAAACAAAATAATGCACGCAGGGTATGTATGAGTTCATGTAGTTGCTGTGCACTCATACATATATGCGAAAGAGATACATATAAGAGAAAGAGAGAGTGTGCGAGAAATGCATTAGAGATGCAACAACAATGCCCCGAATTTATCAATAAGGCCAGAGTGTTGGAAGGCGTGACCTGTAGAGAGTGAGAGAACTAGCTGGTGCAGGATCCGTTAATTACCGACACTCCGCTGGCGGCAGCGCTGCAGCAGAGGGTATAAAAGGGCATGCATGCATACGAGCATTTATCGGCCGTCCGGGCTTGGGCGTCGGAAGGGTTTGCCCGGCCGATCCTCGCATACTGGACAGCGACTCCGCAGTAGCTGTGCGCGAATGAGGAAGCAGCAGCAGCAGCCAAGGAGATGAAGAGCAGCGAAATCGGGACAGCAGCAGCCACGCAGCCGCATTGCAGCCACGGAGGCTGGCAAAGCAGTGTAAAACGGGTGTTTTCTGCAGATGCGGGCGTGGCCAGAGGAGAACTCAACCCGGTCCATGGGAAGGACACGTTTCAGACACTTACCTGCAGCGCGCAGAGTTGCTGGAGGCTGGAGCGATCAGTGCGAGAGGCAAGCAGTGCAAACAAAAGGGAGCGCCAAATTGGAGACCCGGACCAATGAAAAGACGAAGGCTTTGTATTTCCCGCAGGAAGAGGGGAGTGTGAGGAACAATATAGACGGGCACGTATTATATGTATAAGTGCATGTATTTGCTGTGCACTTATGCATATATGCGTGCTTGCATGTATTGTTCCACATAGCGAAGCGAGTACGATTGTAGCTACCCTCGCTACTAAGTCTATCTCTGTGGCTCTTATATATTCAGTGACTTAGTCTGTCTCTGTCGCTCTTATGTATTCAGCGATTGGCTCGCGTCGCTCACTCGTCGATCATCGGCGACCGTTGGCAGAAGTACCGTTTGTGGCGGCGAGAAAGTAGTGTATGCTTTCACTCGTATGCCAATAACAGTGCTTTGGCCAATGAGAGGCTGCCACGCAGATTCGGGCTATTTGGCGTCGCGCCAAATCACTTGATGCTGTCACAATAACGACAAACACGAGCGGCAGACAGGTCCCGCTCCAGAACTGGCCGAACTGGCGCCGTCATAGCGCGAAGCAGGGCAATTTGCGGGCAGTGATTAGAGGTGTTGGGACGAGGCGTTGCCGGCAGCGTTTCGGCGTCAACAGGCGATACGGCAGCCTTCCTCACGCAAGGGCGTGAGCCAAGATTGCCAAAATCACTGTTCGACGCACAAACAGTGGGAACAGGCCAAGAGGAACAGGGTCCGGTGGAGCGAGCAACGAAAATGGCCGAGGTGTTCCAGGTGGTGCGACGCAGCCTGGAGAAAGCTGCTCAGGATCAAGCGTGGCACTACAATCTACGGCGGCGGCAGTGGAAGCCGGCCGTAGGGGACAAGGTGTGGGCAAAAGAACGCCACTTGTCTAATGCCGCAGATGGATTCGCAGCGAAACTGGTCCCACGATATGGAGGACCATATACGATGGCCAGCTTGATCTCCCCGGTTGTCTGCCGGATCAGTTCAGAGGCAGATAAGCGGAGCAGAACGGCTCATGTGGCGGAGCAGAAGCGGGTGAGTTGCCAGCATGTTTATAAAAAAAACAAAAAAAAGAGTGAATACACATAGCTTGTGTATTAACATAACAACGTATATATGTATGTAGGGGAAAAGTTTTTACACATAATTATGTGTATTAACATAACAACCTATATATGTATGTAGGGGAAAAGTTTTTTGTAAAAAAAACATAAGCGAAATTAACATCGGCTGCACAAAGCAAATCCACGGCAAAAACAGCCAAAATGTTGTGAGCGCAACAACAAAGTTGTTTGAATTTGCGCGCGCACACACACGAAACGGGGGAGCATGCGCAGCAGCAAAATAATCGTCAACTACGAAACGGCACAATAACAACAGGCACGGCCGAAACCGTCGAATTTGCGAGCGCACACACCGCAAGCTCAATAAACAGCGACAGCATGGAATGCGCACAGTGGTCAGCGCATGCGCAAAACGGGACGAAAAACACGATGAGCGTGTTAGGCAACAATAATGCATAGCGCCCAAATTTCAAGAGCCACCGCGAAAGGCTACTGAACTCTGTCGGCTACGCACGATTTCTAGCGCTCGAGATGACACGAAGGTGTCGATGCTAGCAACATGCAAAACGGCCAACAACAAAACTAGGGCAGCAGCCAAACTGGGCAAAAACAAAATAGGACACGTAGCGTATGTATTAGTGCATGTAGTTGCTGTGTACTCATACATACATGCGTGTGGGACCGAGGAAGTGTGTGCGAAACGCAGTGGAAGGGCAACAACAAGGTCACACATTCAGAGGGAAGAGTAGATGAGATGCGGCAGGACCCGTTAATTGTCGCCGCCTGCGCCGCCGGTATAAAAAGCCGTGTTAGCACGCGATAGGCCTACTTGTGACAAATTAAAGAAATGGAGAGCGCACGCAATATTCACGCCGCCCGGACTTGGGCGTCGGACGGGTGCACCCGGCTGATCCTCGCCTGTTGGCCAGCGACTACGCTGGAGCTGCGGAGCGGAAAAGCCGTGGTAAACCACCGGCGCCTAAGCGTCGGGCGCGTCGAGGACAGGTGAGGCTGCCGCCCGTGGGGTTGCCATTTCACCCGCGACGACGAGTGAGAAGGCAACTGCAAAGGCACCCGAAGGATCTGGAGCTGGAGGCATCATCAGGTGAGCGGGAAGGAGCGTCCGGAGCGAGTGTTTGGTCCCCGGCCAATTTTTCCAGCGAAGGAGGACGATGGTCGCCGCCGGGCTGGGGCTCAACGGATGAGTCTGCGGACATGTCATTGGAGGCTGAACGGTGGGACGAAGGGCTTTGTTCCGAATACGTGCGGAACGGATGGTATTCGCCCACTCGCCCGCTGTGGCAGCCGCCACGTCCCCCGACGCCACACATAGCGGAGCCAACGGTTGACGAAGCCGTGATCATTATTTCCGACTCCGAGGACGACGACGAGGGAGAATGCGGAGACGAGGAGGTCATTTACGTGACCGACTCCGAGTCCAGGGAGGAACCGGGACCACTAGTGGTCCAGCGGGTCGTGAATGGGTATGTTGAACATGTGACGCAAGTGGAGGTGCGCTGGCGAGAGGCCGTCGCACCTTGGCCCGCGGGCTTCAGGCTGGAGTCATCGCCGTCGCCACAGTCGTCGCTACCACCGCAGCCGCAGTCTCCCCCGCAGTCGCCACAGCAGCTGCGGTCGCCGCCAAACTCGCCGTGGGAGAGGAGGAAATATACGCCGAGGGAGAGAGAGCAGTCGCCGGGAATGCCCGAGGCGGAATGGAGGCCGATCCGGCTGCCTCTCAGGCCGGAACTTCAGCGACGACGGTCAGAGCCGACACCACCAGCCCAACCGCGACCCAGTTGGCAACGGCAGGCATCATGGCTAGAAGGCGAACCCGCAGGCCAATAGGTGGAGGTGAGTCGAGAGGAGTGGCCACCTTGAGTTGGCCGCGCAATCCACGAGGCTGGAGAGCACTGGTGCGGGCCGGACGGATCGTGTGGACCGGCGGGGTCCGGTACAGGGTGCGTCGGTCGCGTACAGGGTGCCGGGTGTTCGCCGCCCTGTGAAATGTAGAAAAAAAAGAGGTTGTAATATATGGCTTACAAATAATTTGCTCACCGCTGCGTACTTACAGCGACGATGGGGTGGGGTACAGGGAGGTCAGCCGCGGCAGATGCGAGCTACATAACTGGCGAAACCCAGCCGTCCGGCAAAGGTGTCGGGCATTGGCCAGTGACTTCGCTGGAGCTGTGCGCGAATGAGGAGTGAGCCGAGAACCCCACCGATATCCGATGTCCGGGCCCGGGTCAGCTGTGAACGGCATCGGCAACGGAAGATTGTTTCGTTACCACCACCCCAGCAACAAGGAACAGCGGTGGAATCGGGACAGCCGCAGCCGCATTTGCAGCCACGGAGGCTGGCTGAGGAAAACAGTTGTTTAATAGTGGATAAAATTAACTTAACAGATTTCAGCCACTTACCTGCGGAGCGCAGAGCTGCCGGAGGCTAGAACGATCAGCTGTAGGCATAGTTGTGGAAAGGCGTGCTTTACTAAGCGCTAGATTTGTAAAGAACATAAAACGTGTAAATAGGCCTCAGCGAAGTGAGAAAATATACAGATCGCAAACCATAAAAACATTGAATTATAATTTATCGCAAGGCGATATATATAAATTTGTTGGCACGAACGCACAGTCGGATGAGTTCTTTTTATATTTTTATTATACTCATTCACAAAGTGAAATGAGTATATTGGTTTTGTGCAATGTCCGTCACGCTGTCCGTCCGTCTGTCCGTATGAACGCAAACCATTTGCACAGTTTTTAAGCTAGAGAGTTGAAATTTGGAATATATACTCGTGTATACCCTCAAATTGTAGTGTCAAGATTTTCCCGATACGCCCACTAGGGGCGTGGCAAATCGGAAAATGCATTTTCCGATATCTCAGAAACACTACTTCTAGAAGTGCTAGAGAGTTGCAATTTGGAATGTAGACTCGTGTTGACTACCCAAGATCAAAAAGCTATGGCCGATATATCTATTTGGCACGTAGGTTACTGCTACGATTCTATGAAGATCGAATAAAAAACTATATGTCCACGCCTACTAGGGGCGTGGCAAATCGGATCTGACTATATAGTGATTTTTCGAAGTCTGTAATATTTTGAGCACTATTGATGCTAGAGACTTGAAATTTGGGATATATACTGGGGTTGACAACTCACGACGAAAAAAGGGGCGTGGCAAACTGAAAAAACTTAAAGAGCTTCAAAATTAGAGGGTTGAGTTACTGGAGAGCTGCTTTATCGATAACCCAAAAATAATTTTTGCGCCTCTTTTGGGGCATGCCCGGCTAAAAATACCCTGTAATTTTCGCATTTTTTGAGTGTAATCATCCAAATTTCACAGTTACGTTACCCTGCACTAATTCTAAGAACTGTCCAAAAATTACTTCTCCACGCCTGTACGTTTTTCCGATTCTCAGCGAGAAAATAAAAATTTGATGACGGTATTACTGCTGATCTCCTCTATTGATTTCCAAAAAATTATATATTTGCAAACCGATTGGGGGCGTGGCAATAGGCGTGATCTGTGCGGGTGTGAATGAGTATTCCGCAGTCGGTAGCGCCCGAGTGCAATGTTCTTACTTCTTCTTTTTCATTTAGGTGTTCTAATCGGTAAAGGCTTGAGCTCTCAATTTCTTGATTTTTAGGATTTTCTCTGATTAGATTTTTGAAATGTTTGTTTGTTTCTGAATTTGGCTGGGCTAGGAAACGACTTTGACTTGACATTTGACGCAAGTGGAGGTGCGCTGGCGAGAGGCCGTCGCACCTTGGCCCGCAAGCTTCAGGCTGGAGGAGCAGCCACAGCCGCAGTCGCCGCCGCAGTCGCCACAGCAGCTGCGGTCGCCGCCAAACTCGCCGTGGGAAAGGAGGAAATATGCGCCGAGGGAGAGAGAGCAGTCGCCGGGAATGCCCGAGGCGGAATGGAGGCCGATCCGGCTGCCTCTCAGACCGGAACTTCAGCGGCAGCAGTCGGAGCCGACACCACCAGCCCAACCGCGACCCAGTTGGCAACGGCAGGCATCGTAACCAGAAGGCGAACCCGCAGGCCAATGGGTGGGGTGAGTCGGGAGGAGTGGCCACCTGAGGTGGCCGCGCAATCCACGAGGCTGGAGAGCACTGGTGCGGGCCGGACGGCACGGATCGTGTGGACCGGCGGGGTCCGGTAATGAATAATAATGAAATATATGGCTTACAAATAATTTGCTCACCGCTGCGTACTTACTGCGACGATGGGGTGGGGTACAGGGAGGTCAGCCGCGGCAGATGCGAGCCACATGACTGGCGAAATCCAGCGGTCCGGCAAAGGTGGAATCGGGACAGCCGCAGCCGCATTTGCAGCCACGGAGGCTGGCTTTGCTTTCTTATCCATCCGCACTCTACTCACTCAGATATTTATTTGTTGTGCACAGCTATCCCTCCATCTCTGCTGTCTTTGTATTTGTTGAAGTTTGTTGTTGTGTGTTGCCAGCCTTCTTGGCTGCGTTTCCACTAGTTTTGTGATTTATTTTCACAAATAGTATTTAATTTATGCAGGCTAGTGATGTCCTGCAATCTTCGGATTGCAGTCACGGTCGCCATGTAGTAATAAACAATGTGTGTGGTTTTGTAGTTGGCCAAATTCAGAATGAATCCGTCTGTCTTTATTTAAAATGGTGTAGTAAAAACAACGCGTGTGGTTTCTATGTTGAATCCGTCTCTCTTTATTTTAAATGGACTTAGTGCTTACGCTGCAGATCTCACGCTGCAGGCCAGTCCACATATAAGTGGCTGATCATATTACGGCACTTGGCAGCGGTTGTATTATTTAAAAATGCGCTTGATACTCTCACTTTACATATTGTATATTATTGATTATTTTCTGGATTATTTAATTAGAACGATTTCATGAACTCTATTGTTGTGTTGGGTTGAATTTTTCTACCCTGAACCCATTGAAAATGTGAAATCAGGGTATAATGTTTTTGTGAAAATGTATTTAACAGGCAGAAGGAGACATGGCAGACCCCATAAAGTATATATATTCTTGATCAGCTCGATGAGCTGACTTGAAATAGCCCTGTCCGTCTGTTCGTCCGTCCGCCCGTCCGTCCGATCACAAAAGCTAGAGATCTGAAATTTTTAGAGTATACTCGTGTGTAGCCTACGCAGTACTAGTCTTTTTAGATTTTCGATAACTCATCCCGTTTCCTTATTATCGATAAAAATCGATAACTTTTCTTCGGTTAAGCATACCGTAAGAGCTAGAGACTCCAAATTTACTGTGTAGATCCATGTAACAAATGCGGATATTTTGTAATTTTTGGATTTTGGATGCCACGCCCTCTTCGCCCCCAATTTGTAAAAATCGTACTTCAAATACTAGACTCTTGTGCTTTGGCAAATGCACACATATGAATGACATTATTACGCTGTGAAAGTTTGATTAAGAAAGTCCATCCACAAAAAAGTTATTAAGCATTTAATTTCCCATACAATGCGTGCGTGTGCATGTGTGTGTGTGTTTGTGCGTTGCTCGCAATATTTGTATATGTAAAATAAGAATATTATGTTATGTTGGCTCTTCGCAGTGTTCAGGGTATCTCGTAGTCGAGCCGTCTCGACTAGAGTACTCTTACTTGTTGTTCAGGCATGAACATACAGAAATAGCCGAAGATCATAAACATGTCATCTACGCACTTAACGACTAGGTTGAAGTACGGTCACATATAGAATCTATAAATATGCTAAGTACACAAAGACCTACGCTGACCTTTACGAACTCTGCGATAGACTAAGAATACATGAACATCTAATCTGACCCTTACAAACTCTGCTATAGACTTAGAATAAATAAGCATCTACGCTGAGTCTTACACACTCTGCAATAGAATAAGAATAGATAAAGACCAACGCTGAACCTCACAAGCTCAGCAAGAGATAAGCTATATTTTTAGAGTTCAAATTATGCATGAGTCAGTATATAAAGCACTGGCTCAGCAGAATAAAATTAATATACTATTGATCACCAACATGAGATCAAGTCTACTCATGGACCTTCGCGCCGGAGAGATCAATATATTATTGATCGTCAACGCAGCGAGTGTGTTCAAGGTCCGTTAGCCGGAGATTGAAGTTTATTCATGATCTATGTGAAATCCTTCGAGCCGGATAGATAAAGTATATTCAAGGTACGTTGAGCCGGAGATTGAAGTGTATTCATGATCTAAGTGAAATCATGGTCCTTCGAGCCGGATAGATCAAATGTATTCATGGTCCTTCGATCCAACCTACAAAGTCTACCATAATTTTTGTGACAAGTGTTAGTGAAGTGTGAAAGTGTTTTACAAAATTTTTCTTGTTTCTCTTTGGCTTACCAATTTAAACTGTGAGTAGAGGCACAGCACGATCAACCAGGCGATCAAAACAAAAAAACCTCCAACGGGTCAAGCCAAAGACAACAACAAAAAAACTAACAAGATGCTGTCGTCAAAAGTAGTCGAGTTGCTAAAGAAGCAATCAAAGATCCACGAAAACATCCTGCAGGCCATTGCAAAGAAGGATGTATTATCAGTGATTGATAAGCTGGCAGAAGAATTCACTGCCAATCACTTATCACTGGTAAAAATTGGTACTGTCGATCATCAATATTTTAAGGGGAAAATATATGATGCTATAATGGAAAACATCAGGACGTATAAAGAGTCCTTGATGAAGGTCGAAGTTGCCGACCACGCTATGGACACCGACCAACCAGGATCTAGCAAGCAAAAGCAACCGGAAACATCCGAGGCAAATAACAGTCAGCAGGAAGAAATGTCTTCACGACGAAGTGTCAGCCCAATGGATGTGATGGTAGACCTTGTAGATAAAAGAGCTCAAAAAGTAAGGCAGCACATTGCAGAGGTGTATGCCAACCTTGAGCTCAGTAACCAGGAAGAAATCTTGGACTACAAAGACAAGTTAAATTTCCTGTGGAACAAAGTCCATTCAACGCTCACGGATTTAGAAGCAAAGTACGAAAAATTTGCTTTCGAAATCGAAATGGAAATTCCAAAGAGTGGCCAACGTTCTTCGAGTTGTTCTCCGAGGTAATTCACAGCAGAAAGGATATCAGCGATACAAGGAAGCTGAACTACCTGAAATCATGCCTCAAAGGAGAAGCCAAAATGGTAGTAGGCCATTTATTAATTGGATCGTCTGCTAGCTATAATGCAGCGTGGGAGCTAATATGCAAGCGCTACGAAAATAAGCACAAAATATTTGCTAACGCCGTTAACCAGCTAGTGGACATGGAACTGCTGAAGAATAATGATGAAGGCAGTATCCGCAAGTTCTTGGACACAGCGACTGAGTGCATCTTCATCGTCAAAGAAAAAGGCCAAATGGGTAATGACGCTGATGTTTTGTTCGCTCAAATTTTGCTGCGACGTTTCTCGACAGAAGTCCTACAACTTTACGAGCAACATGTAAAGAAGGCGAGAGAAATCCAGTCCTTGGACAATGTGCTGGAGTTTATTGAGCAACTATATAACTCAATAGACTCAGTGCAAAAGAGTGCCGTCCATACGTCAATGGAAACGAAGAAAACGAGCTACAAAAGATGCCGTTTTTGCCAACTGGATGGGCATGAAATAATAAGATGTCAGAAGTTTAGAGCTGACACTGTTAAAAAGCGCAAGGAATTTGTGTCCAAAAATGCGCTGTGCTTTAAATGTCTTGGCACTCATAGCTTCAAAGAGTGCAAAAAGGATTGGACTTGCAACCGATGCTCCAAAGCACACAACAGTTTGCTTCACGAGGATGCAAACAAAAAAGAGAACGTCAGCAGCAATTGTCTGAAAGAAAATAAAGGGCAAGATACGCTGCTGGCAACTGCGCTCATCCGAATTCAAAATAAATTTGGAAAATACGAGCAGCTAAGGGCTCTTATTGATGGAGGCTCACAAAGAACCTTAATATCGGAAGAAGCCGCACAACAACTAAAACTGCGCCTAATCAAACGGAACGTGGAAGTTCAGGGAATTTCTGAGACTGTGGAAGTTCTAAGAAATAGCGTTTGCTTAACCATAAAACCAAGAGTTAAAAGCAAATTCGTCACCACAATACAGGCACTGGTCATGCCTAAACTTCAGAAAGCTCTACCGAGCAAGAAAATTGACATGGATGTCAATAAAGATTGGATGGGCTGCGAGCTAGCAGACCCACACTTTAACGAACCCAGTAGGATTGATGTTGTCTTTGGAGTGGATTTACTACCCCTAATAATGTTGGGAAAAGTGAAAAAAATAAACGAAACTCTGGGACAAAAGACAGAGTTTGGATGGATTGTCTCCGGCAACATAAACAGATCACCAAGCAAAAAGGTAATCAGCGCAGCAACAACGATGTGCCTGGACGACCTCGAGCGCTTTTGGGAACTTGAAACTCTCGAAAACAGGCTATGGCAAGACTACTGCAAATGGAGAACAAATTCAATAAGAATCCGCAAATCTTCACGGAATACAGTGCCTTTATGGAACAATACCTGAAGCTAGGACATATGGAACCGGTAGACACCATTGGCCAAGGCAAATACTACATGCCACATCAAGCGGTAATCAGACCAAACAGCCTTACTACTAAATTGAGGGTAGTATTTGACGCTTCAGCAAAAACTTCGAATGGACTAAGTCTCAATGATGTAATGCTAGTCGGCCCTAAAATACAAAAAGATATCTTTGATATTTTGATCAAGTGGCGGCAATGGAAATATGTAATGACAGCTGACATCGAGAAAATGTATCGTCAGATTAAAATCGCCAAAGAAGATCAGGAATATCAATACATCCTCTGGAGAGACGACCAAAAGATGCCAATCAAGGAGTTCAAGCTGACTACACTAACATACGGGACGTCAGCTGCGCCATTTTTAGCAGTCCGCTGTCTTCAAGAATTGGCAAATCAACATTGCCAAGGCAACAAACAACTAATGATAACAATTAAAGAAGACTTCTACATGGATGACCTCATCACTGGTGGCGACTCAATAGGCGATTGCATCAACACGCAAACAGCACTTAGGAGCATAATGGAAAAGGCTAGCATGCATTTGAGAAAATGGGTATCAAATGATGACAGGATCATTGCTGGAATTGAAGATGGCGACTCAACAGAAAAAATTATGATTCACAAGGACGAGTCAATAAAAACCCTTGGGCTACAATGGGACCCCAAAAAGGATATATTCACATTTGTTGTCGATTGCCCAAAATTAGTGCGCATTACAAAGCGTCTAATTTTATCTCAATTGGCAAGAATCTTTGATCCACTGGGTTGGCTAACACCAGTTACATTGCAAGGAAAATGCTTCATACAGGAGCTGTGGAAACTGCCGCTAACTTGGGACGCAGAACTAGAGCCTAGTCTGGTCAATTATTGGCAAGAATACGCAAGCGCATTGCCAGATTTAGCAAAAATTAATATACCGCGCTGGTCTGGAAAATCGAGCACTGATGCAACGGAACTACATGGGTTTTGCGACGCATCAGAAAAGGCGTATGCAGCAGTGGTGTATACAAAGGTTGGAGCCAAAATCACTTTGCTAGCTGCAAAAAGCAAAGTGAACCCAATAAAAAACAAAAAAACTATACCAAAATTAGAGCTATTGGCAAAAATACAAGCAATAGTAGGAAATCACACCAAAATACAAGCATGGTGTGATTCACAAATTATGCTTGCCTGGATAAAGAACAAGCGTAGTAAAGATATATTTGTCAAAACTAGAGTAGACGAAATAAACAAAAAACTGCCTCACGTCGAATGGAAATACGTGAGATCAGCAGACAACCCAGCAGACGTCGCCTCAAGAGGAATTACCCCGAAGCACTTAGCAGCATGCGACATATGGTGGAAGGGACCTGAGTGGTTGACAAAACAATCAAATCAGTGGCCGCAATTTGAAGACCCAGAATGGGTTATAGTAGCAACTCTAACCACAAAAGAAAACTACCTGATCCCACTCCTAACAAAGTATTCATCAATTAATAAGCTAACAAGCGTAATTGCTTACGTATTACGCTTTATAGCAAAACTACGAGGGAAGAAGCAGCAGTCGACTTATCTCACAGTCGACGAATTAAAGGAGGCCAAAACATTTGTTGTAAAATTACAACAACAACTTGATTTTGGTCATGAAATTCGTTTACTCAATGCTGGAAAGCCTCTGGAATCAAAGAGTAAATTGCAGGCGCTCAACCCCTTTCTGGATGGAAATGGAGTATTACGTGTGGGAGGCCGTCTTCAAAATGCAATGGTGCCATACAATGTGAAACACCCAATTATACTTGGAAAATCACAGTTTGCTTGGCTGATAATAAACAACGCCCATAAGGAAACCCTACACGGCGGTCTGAAACTGATGAGGAACTTTATTCAAAGGGAGTTCTGTATTTTTGGCTTGCGGAACACATTGAAACAATATCTACGCGAATGTGTTACCTGCATTAGGTATAAACAGGAAATGGCCAGTCAACTGATGGGAAATTTGCCAGTGTATCGAGTAACTGGAGATTACCCGTTCCAAAACACTAGCATCGACTACGCTGGACCGTTTCAAATTCGCTGTTCCAAAGGAAGAGGTCAAAAATCGTATAAAGGGTACATATGCCTATTTGTATGTATGGCCACAAAGGCAATGCACCTGGAAGCCGTCAGTGACTTATCATCAGATAAGTTTCTAGAGGCTCTACGCCGATTCTTCGCCAGACGCGGCAAGAGTGAACATTTGTATTCTGACAACGGTACAAATTTCGTCGGTGCCGCTAGAATACTAGATAAGGATCTTGTCGCCGCTATAAAAGCAAATAGCAGTCTTGCGCCACTGCTCGAAAAAGAAGGCATTAAGTGGCACTTTATCCCGCCGGCAAGCCCCCACATGGGAGGATTATGGGAAGCTGGAGTAAATTCGGTGAAACACCACCTGAAGCGGGTCATCGGCGATAACAGCTTTACATTTGAGGAACAACACTGCTCTGCCAAATTGAAGCAGTGCTAAACTCACGCCCCCTGGTCACCCTAAATAGTGACACGGATGGAGACGACATTTTGACACCCGGTCACTTTATTGTAGGACGACCACTTATTGGAGCTCCAGAGCACTTTGATGAACATCGGAAAATTGGGTCTTTAGACAGATGGAGACACATACAACGCATCAGAGGAGAATTCTGGAGAAAATGGAAAGATGAATACTTGGCATCACTACAACAGCGAACCAAATGGCAGCAAGAAAAATCAAACCCCATGGAAGGCCAGCTTGTTTTACTAAAACAAGAAAATACGCATCCCGCTAGATGGCCCATGGGAAAGATAACGAAAACTACAAAAGGACAAGATGATAAAGTTCGAGTAGTAACAGTAAAAACAAATATGGGTGAAGTCAAAAGATCAATTAACAAGATCTGTTTGCTACCGACTCAAGATAAGGATAAGCAAGCCGACCCTCCAACTGAACGGCAAAAACCGGTGGCTCTTTAAAGTATTTGAGAAGAAGTCAGCCCATATCATATGCGGAAACTACGAGGAGATGACCCTTTTACCTAACCAAGGCATAATCGAACTGTCTGCTGGATGTTCGGCCAGGATAGGTAAAATCAACATCATAACGCCGCAGGAGGTAGCGTCAACAGATACTGCGAGGTACTCGCCACTTTTCCTCAAAATAATTGACCACAACAACACATGGGTTCCGACGCCACTTCAACACATTGTAGTAAACAACTCAGTAGAACTACAACGGCTACAACAAAACATTAACGAATTATACAGTCAAAAAGTACATATTGAGGATCTGGTCTTCCACACGATGAATGGACACATCTCGTTAGGATTAACAATAATTGTAATAATTTTTATTTTCCTATATATAATTAAGAAAAGAAACCAGAGACATCAATTGCTGACTGTCACATTTTCTGGCCCCCCGCAGAATGTTCAGGCATGAACATACAGAAAGAGCCGAAGATCATAAACATGTCATCTACGCACTTAACGACTAGGTTGAAGTACGGTCACATATAGAATCTATAAATATGCTAAGTACACAAAGACCTACGCTGACCTTTACGAACTCTGCGATAGACTAAGAATAAATGAACATCTAATCTGACCCTAAGATAGACTAAAAATAAATAAGCATCTACGCTGAGTCTTACACACTCTGCAATAGAATAAGAATAGATAAAGACCAACGCTGAACCTCACAAGCTCAGAAAGAGATAAGCTATATTTTTAGAGTTCAAATTATGCTTGAGTCAGCATATAAAGCACTGGCTCAGCAGAATAAAATTAATATACTACTGATCACCAACACAGCAAGTCTATTCACTTGTTTTAGTCTGTCTTTATTTACTTTCTGATTCTTATTTTTCTCATTTCTCATTATTATTTTATAATTATCCTCTACACTAATAACCTCAAATGGGCCTATATATACGGATTCCAGTTTATGACCAGTTTCGTATTTTAACAAAACTTGGTCTCCTATTTCTATTTTAAAATTATTATTGTTGTTATCTTTGTATTTATTATTTGTAACCGTATGTTTTTCTAACATAACACGAGCTCTCTTATACGCGTTTTCTTATCTAAACTTTACTTCCTTAGCATAATCATCCATATTATATAGGGGATATATCTTATCTATATTACTAAAATCAATGAACTGTTTTAGTAGTCTGTCAAAAACTAGTTCGTATGGACAATAATTATGTGCTACCGAGGGTATTGTATTGACACAATAAGTGAAATATTGTATCCAAACATCCCAATCGGTCTTATCTGCAGAGATGTAAGAACGAACGTATTCATTGAATGTTCGATGACTTCGTTCTATTGTACCTAAGGTTTGGTGATGATGTGCAGTATACGTTATGTTGTCTATCTTTATTACTGAATTCTTATATTCTGTTCCCATGTCCGTAATGAACGTCTTCATTGGACCGCACTTTAGAATAAAGTTTTTAAATATAGCTTTGGCAACAGCTGTTGCACTTTTATTTGGAATTGGAATGGTTACTAAATACTTAGTTAAATCGCATATTAACGTAACTGCGTACCCATTTCCATTCTCTGAGTGTGGTAGTGGACCAATAGTAACTACTACCACTCTATCGAAAGCTTGTATTGGTGTTTCTGTTAATGTCATTGGGGTCTGAACATGTGTTGTTTTTTTAGATTGTTGGCATTTTTTAAATTTTCGTACGTACTCTTTGACATGACGAGTCATGTTTTTCCAATAGTAGTGTCTTCTGATTTGTGTTAGCGTTTTTGTAATGCTAGTATGACCACCTTGTATAGGCTAGTCGTAATGATTTTAAAATTTTATTGTCCATATGCTTAAAAGTATCTATTGAAACTGATTCTAAGACCTTTTCGCTGGGTGCCACTTTGACTTGGCTGATTTTTAATATACCGGCCTCTTTTCGAGCCTTTGGAAGAACTGACCTAAGTCGAGAATTCCATTAGTATATAAATCGCTAACTTCAATTCTTGCGATAATTTTATTTCCATGTTTAAATAAACATTTGCATTCTGTTATGCGCAAGGTCACTACTTTTCGTACTTCATCATTTGTAATAACTTCATCTACGTTGGGCTTAGATACATTTTTATGACTTTGCCTTAGCAGAAGTTCATAACTTTCTACTGTACAGTTTTTATTTTGTCTACTTTGTTGCCTGCTAGTGGCTTTCAGGACCTTATTTTGAATGTCTTTGAGTTCGTTTATAGTAATACGCGAAAGTGCGTCTGCAACGAAGTTATCTTTCCCCGTTAGGTATTCTACAGTGAAGTCGTATTCTTCAAGTTCTAGCCGCATGCGAGTTAATTTGGAACTGAGATTTGTCATTGAGAAAAGGTAGGTAAAAGGTCTGTGATCCGTTTTTATTGTGAAATGTTTCCCATATATATATGGTTTGAAGTGAATTGCTGCTAACTCTTGTTCTGTTGTGCTTTTATTGCTTTTCCCTTTTGTAAATGAACGAAATGCATAAGCTATTGGGAGTTGAATTGCATTTTGGTTCTGAGTTAGAACCGCTCCGCAAGCTTGTTTACTAGCACCTTCTGCCTGTTACATACATTTTAACAAAACCATTATACCCTGATTTCCCAATTTCAATGGGTTCAGGGTATAAAAATAATACTAATACTAATTTTTATACTAAATAACTCCAAAATATTACGTTATTTTACTTTAAAAAGGGAGGTGTAGTATGTTATATGCCAAATAAGCATATGCCCACCGTATTGTAGTGTATACAATATGTAAAGTGCTCAATCTCAAAGTTAGAGTATCAAGCGTGCCGTAATACTTATATGTGGACTGGCCTGCAGCGTGAGATCTGCAGCATAAGCACTATGACCGTTCGGCCCCAAGCGCATTCCAATGTATATGCCTTCTGCATGTATATATAACAATATTGTGAGGAACAATATAGACGGGCACGTAGTGTATGTATAAGTGCATGTATTTGCTGTGCACTTATGCATATATGCGTGCCTGCATGTATTGTTCCACACAGCGACGCGAGTACGATAGTAGCGACCCTCGCTACTGGAAAGGGCGCAGAGAGCGACGTAGTCTGTCTCTGTCGCTCGTATGTGTTCAGCGCATTGCTCGCGTCGCTCTCACGGCGATCATCGGCGACCGTTGGCCGAAGTACTGCTTCTGGCTGCGAGAAAGTAGTGTACACTTTCACTCGTATGCCAATAACGGTGCTTTGGCCAATGAGAGGCTGCCACGCAGATTTCGGCGATTTGGCATCGCGCGAAATCACGTGATACTGCCGTTTTCGCGGACACGAGCGGCAGACAGGCCCCGCTCCAGAGCCGAGCCGGCGCCGTCATAGCGCGAAGCAGGGCCTGCGTCGCTGCTACAAAAAAAAGGCGCCCGCAACTCGGCACCGGGGCAGTAAAAAAAAGAGTAAAAGTGAAAGTATTGAGTGCCGACGAAACAAGAACGCGAGTGGAAAAGTGACCAGCAAGAACTTCGAGAGGAAGGACATCGCTGGAAGGATATCTACGAGGGATATCCTGGACGCCTATTGAGGACATAGGCCTGAGACGCGGACACCGGAAGGACATCAGCTGCCACCAACCAGGACATTGGTGCATTTGATGCCAAATCTACAGCATTAGTGGCGGATCCTGGAGCAGGAGCAAAGGTAACGTTTGCGTAGCTGTGCGTAAGAGTGGTGATGGTAGCTTGAGAAGATCTCAAGGTGTGCTTGTGAGCGTATCCAGCCGCAGGAGTCACTGCAATAGCCGAGCGAACCGCCGGAGTGTTCAGTGTGGATCCTGGCGTCACCTGGAGTGCTCAAGCGTATCCTTGGAGAACCAAGAGTGCCGTACCATTCGCCAGAGTGCGTTAAACGTCTACCGGCGAGCCTGTGAAAAGGTGTGCTTTACTAAGCGCTAGATTTGATAAATAAATATCAAATATATAAACTTGTAAATTGAGAAAATATACCCAACGCAAACATAAACACACTGCATAGTCGGCTGAGTCCGGCCCGGCTTAAACTCGGGATAAACCGAGGTTCGTTACAACTGGCGCCCAACGTGGGGCCCTGCGATAATATAATCAGTGTAGAAAAATGGTGCGAGCTTGGGTATATAATCTCAAGAAGGATAATGTGCTGCGGTACGGGATCGAGTTCGGCGTAAGTCTGACTGGCACTCTGGACGCGATGCGGAGGCAGTTCGGCGAGTGGGTCACCATGAACGAGGGAAG
The DNA here is from genome assembly GCA_037075265.1 of Drosophila nigricruria. NCBI lineage: Eukaryota > Metazoa > Arthropoda > Insecta > Diptera > Drosophilidae > Drosophila > Drosophila nigricruria. Next base: position 122,402 of record JBAMCI010000098.1, on the reverse strand, counting down.
GATCCCCTATTCAATCAGGATCGCAGACATTGCGAAGCTACATGGACGCCATTCGCCGCTGAGAGACGAGGCGCTGACCGCCGTCGAGGAAAACGAGCTGGGTGAGCAAGATGAAATCGTGAACGTGGCACGATTGTCTCTGCCATCCACCAGTGCCGCCGCCGCCCGCCTGCAAGAGATGCAACGAGGATCGTGGAGAGCCACATCCACCCCGCAACCAGAAATAAGGCCACGAGGGCCGAGCTGCACAGCGCTGGAGTACCCAAAGGTCGCCAAGCAGGTGCGAGAATGGGGCTTCCGCTTCGATGGCACAACGAAGCAGCTGGAGTTTTTGGAGCAGGTGGAGTGGTCGGCCGACACCTATGGATTGGATCTGGACCTGATCCCGAGGGCGATGCCAGAGCTGCTCAAAGGCATGGCCTTAAAGTGGTACGTGGCCAACAACAGGCACTGGACAGCGTGGGAAACGTTCGTCAGAAGCTTCCAGGAGTTCTTCCTGCCCAGGGACTATATGCGGGAGTTAAAGGACGCGGTTGCTCGACGGAGGCAGATGATGGGCGAGCCCTTCAAGGTTTACATGGTGGATATGCAAACCTTGATGCGGCCACTACGCTATGCGGCAGATCGTGAGCTGAAAACTATTTACAGCAATAGTTTGCCTGATCTGCGCGCATACGCTCGTCCATATCAGTTCTGCAACTTGACGGAGCTGATGCTGCTGGCGAACGATTTCGAGGATCTGGAAAGGGATCGGGAAAAGTTGCGGCAGCAACAGCGAGGCAGCAGGACGCGACTGATGGCCATGGACGACGCTGGGAGCCCGGATGAAGAAGAATACCACCGGAGCATGGCCGTTGAAGAGTCGAAACCTCGACCCGCGCCCAGGACAGGCACAGCAGGGCCATGTCCAGAACCCCGCCCGGGCATGCCGGATATGTGGCCAAGAGGGTCACTACGCCATTGAGTGCCGCAACGAGCGTCTGGAGTATTGCTGGCAATGCGGGCGCATCGGCGTGCGAACAGCGACGTGTTGCCAGTCGGGAAACGGCCAGAGGCACCCGCCATCCAGGGGCGAGCGGGAGCAGCGTCGCGGAGGCCCCAGACACTAGTGGATAGTCTTCTGGATGAAGGCACCCAATTGTCGGCAATTGTGGTCATTGGAGCTGATCAGCACAAGGCCACAATTGATACTGGGGCCACCAGCAGCTTTGTGAGCGAAAAGCTGGCCGACAGGCTCCGAGAAGTGGGCGTGAGGCGCGCCACACGAAGACGCGTAAGATTGGCAGACGACAGTTGCAGTCAGGTGGACTCGCAACTGGAAACAAGGATCAGGCTGGGAAGTCAGCAAATCCGCATTTCATTGCTGGTGCTGCCAGGCGTGATCGACGATCTGGTGCTGGGCTGGGATTTCTTGGCCAGAATGGGCATCGCATTTAAGTGCGGTGGCTTGGAGCTGCAGATTAAGCCCAGAAATCCGCCACCAGGTGGAAAGCTGGAGGAGAGGCTCTCAGTGGCTGTCAGCAGCACTGAGGGGCGTCCACAGACGCCGATGGAGGCGAGTCCGGGACTTCAAAACCCACTCCATGAGGATGTGGAGGTGGATACGTTCCTGAGGAAGGAACTTGTGAAGTTTCAGGACGTGAAAGGCACTACGAGGATCACGGAGCATCGGATCACGATGCAGGACAAGCGACCCATAAAACAGCGCTATTTTCCGAAGAATCCGAAAATGCAGGCCGAGATTGACCGCCAGGTGGATGAGCTGCTGGCCAAAGGCTGCATCGAGTCCGCACAGCGCGCCAATCGTGATGGTCAAGAAGAAGACTGGGAAATGACGGCTGTGTGTGGATTTTCGGCAGCTGAACAGCCGATCGATTAAGGACGCATATCCGTTGCCGCGGGTGCACCATATTTTGGACCAGCTGCGAGAGGCTCGTTTCATAACTAGCCTGGATTTGAAGGATGGGTATTGGCAGATACCAATGGAGAAATCCAGCCGGCCATTGACAGCGTTCACAGTCCCAGGAAAAGGGCTGTTCCAATGGAAGGTGATGCCGTTCGGGCTCCATTCGGCGCCGGCAACGTTTCAACGAGCGCTGGACCAAGTTATTGGCCCAGAAATGATGCCGCACGCCTTTGCCTACCTGGATGATATCATCGTCATTGGGAAAACACGCCAGGAACACATGGACAACCTGCGGGAGGTGTTCCGGCGGCTACGAGCGGCCAACTTAAGGATCAACATCGACAAGTGCGATTTCTTTAAGAAGGAGCTCAAATATCTTGGCCATAAGGTGACGGAACATGGACCCGGAGAAAGTGGCCGCAATTGCTGAGTTAAAATCACCTGCCAACGTAAAGGAGTTGCGGCAATACGTGGGAGTGGCTTCATGGTACCGCCGTTTTGTGCCAGATTTTGCGACCACAGTGCATCCGCTCAATGCACTGCTGAAAAAGGGCACCAAATGGGAGTGGACAGAGGAGCGTCAGAGGGCTTTTGAGACGGTAAAGGCCAAGCTGACGGAATCACCAGTCTTGGCGTGCCCAGATTTCTCAAAGCCTTTCTGCTTGCAAACGGACGCGAGCAATTATGGACTTGGAGCAATCTTGACGCAGACTTCGGAGGATGGAGAGCGTGTGATCTCGTACGCCAGCCGAACACTGAATAGCGCAGAGCGGAATTATTCGGCAACAGAAAAGGAGTGTCTGGCCATCATCTGGGGCATTCGGAAGCTGAGGCCATATCTAGAAGGCTACCATTTTATTGTGGTAACAGATCACACGGCACTGAAGTGGCTCAACTCTATTGAGAGCCCTTCAGGGAGGATTGCTAGATGGGCTCTGGAGTTGCAGCAGTACGACTTCGAGATCAGATACCGGAAAGGCAAGCAAAATGTTGTGGCCGATGCGCTATCACGGCAGCCGCTGGGCGAAGAGGCATGCCGCTTGGTGACGAGCAAGGACAATGCAGCTGGGACAGGATGTCGCTGGATTGTCAAGCTTCGCCAGGACCTGCGTAGGAGCCCAAAGAAGTTTCCGGATTATCGGGAGGAGGCTGGAAGTGTATACAGACACATTCCACACCAGGCAGGCCATGAGGAAGTGGGTGCGTGGAAGTTATGTGTGCCGACGGAGCAGCGCAAGCAAGTTCTGGAAGAGAACCACGACGCAGCTACCGCGGGTCACCTTGGGAGCCGGAAAACGATTGCTCGGGTGGCCGCGAGGTACTACTGGCCGGGTATGTACCGCGACGTGCGTACATACGTGCAGCGGTGCGAGCTGTGTCAGCGCTACAAGTCCAGCCAACTCCAAGCGGCGGGGCAGATGCTGACCAAGATCCCCGAGGAACCATGGGCAACAGTGTGCGCCGATTTTGTAGGTCCGCTACCCAGGTCCAAGCATGGCCATACGATGTTGTTGGTGTTCATCGAGCGCTTCTCAAAATGGACGGAGATGGTGCCATTAAGAAGCGCGAACACGGCGGCGCTCCAAAAGGCGTTCCGGGAGAGAATATTGGCACGATTTGGCGTGCCAAAGGTACTCATCACCGACAATGGCACTCAATTCACGAGTCGCGCATTCAAGGTGTTCCTGGACGAGCTAGGCGTCCATCACCAGCTGACAGCGCCATATACGCCCCAGGAAAATCCCACCGAAAGGGCAAATCGCACGGTGAAGACCAAGATTGCGCAATTTGCGGGCAGTGATCAGAGGTGTTGGGACGAGGCGTTGCCGGAGTTGACACTGGCAGTCAACAGCAGCGTTTCGGCGTCAACAGGCTATACGGCAGCCTTCCTCACGCAAGGGCGTGAGCCAAGATTGCCAAAATCACTGTTCGACGCACAAACAGTGGGAACAGGCCAAGAGGAACAGAGTCCGGTGGAGCGAGCAACGAAAATGGCCGAGGTGTTCCAGGTGGTGCGACGCAGCCTGGAGAAAGCTGCTCAGGATCAAGCGCGGCACTACAATCTACGGCGGCGGCAGTGGAAGCCGGCCGTAGGGGACAAGGTGTGGGCAAAAGAACGCCACTTGTCCAATGCCGCGGATGGATTCGCAGCGAAACTGGCCCCACGATATGGAGGACCATATAGGGTGGTCAGTTTGATCTCCCCGGTTATCTGCCGGATCACTTCAGAGGCAGATAAACGGAGCAGGACGGCTCATGTGGCGGACCTCAAGCCATATCGAGCAGAAGAGGGTGAGTTGCCAGCCAGTTTATAAAAAAAAAAAAAAGGGAGTGAATACACATAGCTATGTGTATTAGCCAAAAACCTATATATGTATGTAGGGGAAAAGTTTTTTTTTAAACATAAACAAAAATTAGCATCGGCCGCGCAAATCAAATCCACGGCAAAAACAGCAAAAATGTTGTGAGCGGAACAACAAAGTTGTTTGTATGTGCGCGCGCGAACAAATGTTGTGAAACACAACAACAAAGTGGTTTGAATTTGCGCGCGCACACACACGAAACGGGGGCGCATGCGCAGCAGCAAAATAATAATCGTCAGCTACGAAACGGCACAACAACAACAGGCACGGCCGAAACCGTTTTAGTTGCGCGCGCACCCTGCAAAAATAACAACAACATCACGCACCCGAGCCGAAAAAGAGCACACACACACGCAGCACGAAAACAGCGACAGCATGAAAGGCGCACAGTGGTCAGCGCATGCGCAAAAATGGGACGAAAATCACGATGAGCGTGGTAGGCAACAACAACGCAGAGCGCCCAAAGTTCAACAGCCGCGGCGAAAGGCTACTGAACTTTGTCGGCTACGCACGATCGCTAGCGCACGAGATGACACGAAGGTGTCGATGCTTGCGACATGCAAAACGGCCAACAACAAAATAGGGCACGCAGCGTATGTGTGAGTGCATGTAGTTGCTGTGCACTCACACATATATGCGAAGGGAAATAGAGAGAGTGTGAGAAATGCATTAGAGATGCAACAACAATGCCTCGTGTTCAGCCATAAGGCCAGAGTGTTGGAAGAGCGTGACCTGTAGAGAGTGAGAGAACTAGCTGGTGCAGGATCCGTTAATTTCCGACACTCCGCTGGCGGCAGCGCTGCAGCAGAGGGTATAAAAGGGCATGCATGCATATGAGCAGGGCTTTTGTGAAAATTCAACTCTATAGACTTCTGCTACGTAGCTGGATTTCTCGGCCGTCCGGACTTGGGCGTCGGAAGGGTTTGCCCGGCCGATCCTCGCGCACTGGACAGCGACTCCGCTGGAGCTGTGCGCGAATGAGGAGTGAGCCGGATTTCCCAACCGGCGTCAAAGTGTCGGCGCGCCGGAACCAGCCTCGAACGTCGTCTATAGAAGAAGAATTCTCCAACAAAGCCCAGTTACAGTCACTGGCAGCGGCCAGAGGAGCATCGGCGACCAGAGGAGTAGCGGTGACCAGCAGCAGCAGCAGCAGCCAAGAAGTTGAGGAGCAGCCACCACAGCAGCCGCAGTCGCCGCCACAGTCTAAAAATAATTTGTTCATTGCTGAGTACTTACTGCGACGATGGTACAGGTACAGGGAGGTCAGCCGCGGCAGATGCGAGCCACATGACTGGCGAAATCCAGCGGTCCGGTAAAGGTGTCGGGAGGGCGGACCGGCCGATCCTCGCGCATTGGCCAGCGACTTCGCTGGAGCTGTGCGCGAATGAGGAGTGAGCCGAGAACCCCACCGATATCCGATGTCCGGACCCGGGTCAGTTGTGAACGGCATCTGCAACGGAAGATCGTTTCGTTGCCACCATCCCAACAGCAAGGAACAGCACAACATCGGGACAGCAGCAGCCACGCAGCCGCATTGTAACCACGGAGGCTAGCGAAGCAGTGGAAAACGGGTGTTTTCTGCAACGGCGGGCGTGGCCACAGGAGAATGCAACCCGGTGCAGGAGTGGGACAACATGGAGAGGATCGCGCTATATAACTTTTGGAAAAATTTGGTAAATTTCTGAGAAGATTTACCGAACACGTTTTAGCCACTTACAGCACACAGAGCTGCTGGAGGCTGGAGCGATCAGCTGTACGCAGAGTTGCGTAGCAGCGGCGCTGTTAACAACAGAGTGTTAACAGCGGCCCTGTGCGTAGCACTGCTTGCAGCTGGAGGAGCGCGGCGAACTGCTTGCTGAAGAGAAGCAAGCAGTGCAAACAAAAGGAGCGCCAGAAGTGAGTCCCGGACGGATGTTAACACGAAGGCTTCGTGTTTCCCGAAGGAAGAGGGGAGTGTGAGGAACAATATAGACGGGCACGTAGTGTATTTGTATTTGCTGTGCACTTATGCATATATGCGTGCCTGCATGTATTGTTCCACACAGCGACGCGAGTACGATAGTAGCGACCCTCGCTACTGGAAAGGGCGCAGAGAGCGACGTAGTCTGTCTCTGTCGCTCATATGTGTTCAGCGCATTGCTCGCGTCGCTCTCACGGCGATCATCGGCGACCGTTGGCCGAAGTACCGCTTGTGGCTGCGAGAGAGTAGTGTACACTTTCACTCGTATGCCAATAACGGTGCTTTGGCCAATGAGAGGCTGCCACGCAGATTTCGGCGATTTGGCATCGCGCGAAATCACGTGATACTGCCGTTTTCGCGGACACGAGCGGCAGACAGGCCCCGCTCCAGAGCCGAGCCGGCGCCGTCATAGCGCGAAGCAGGGCCTGCGTCGCTGCTATAAAAAGGCGCCCGCAACTCGGCACGGGGACAGTCAAGTAAAAGTGAAAGTTAAAGTATTGAGTGCCGACGTAACAAGAACGCGAGTGGAAAAGTGACCAGCAAGGACTTCGAGAGGAAGGACATCGCTGCCAAGGACTTCGAGAGGAAGGACATCACTGGAAGGATATCTACGAGGGATATCCTGGACGCCTATTGAGGACATAGGCTTGAGACGCGGACACCAGAAGGACATCAGCTGCCACCAACCAGGACATTGGTGCAGCACGGCCGAATCTACAGCATTATTGGCGGATCCTGGAGCAAGATCAAAGGTAACGTTTGCGTAGCTGTGCGTAAGAGTGGTGACGGTAGCTTGAGAAGATCTCAAGGTGTGCTTGTGAGCGTATCCAGCCGTAGGAGTCACTGCAATAGCCGAGCGAACCGCCGGAGTGTTCAGTGTGGATCCTGGCGTCACCTGGAGTGCTCAAGCGTATCCTTGGAGAACCAAGAGTGCCGTGCCATTTGCCAGAGTGCGTTAAACGTTTGCCTGCGAGCCTGTGCAAAGGTGTGCTTACTAAGCGCTAGTTGTGATAAATACAATATCAAATAGACAAACTTGTAAATTGAGAAAATATACCCAACGCAAACATAAACACACTGCATTGTAATCTATCGCAAGGCGCCACATATAAATTTGTTGGCACGAACACACAGTCGGCTGAGTCCGGCCCGGCTTAAACTCGGGATAAACCGAGGTTCGTTACAATATATATAGAAATACATATGGCATGCTATATACTCCCGTTCTGCCGCTGCTTTGAGCGACAGAACTCCAAACTTTATTATGTAGTTTAGGCTAAGTCCATTTTAAATAAAGACGTATTCATTCTGAATTCGATCAACATACAAACCACACGCGTTGTATCTACTACACTCTCAATGCATCTGCTCTGTACTTTTCATTAAGAGAAGCAGCTTAACTGGAATCATATGTCATAATTGTTTTATTTATAAGCAGTGTCATTTTTATACTCATTCACAAAGTGAAATGAGTATATTGGTTTTGTGCAATGTCCGTCACGCTGTCCGTCCGTCTGTCCGTATGAACGCAAACCATTTGAAGAGTTGAAATTTGGAATATATACTCGTGTATACCCTCGAATTATAAAGTGTCAAGATTTTCCCGATACGCTAGGGGCGTGGCAAATCGGAAAATGCATTTTCCGATATCTCAGAAACACTACATCTGGAAGTGCTAGAGAGCTGCAATTTGGAATGTAGACTCGTGTTGACAACTCAAGATGAATAACCTATGGCGAATATATCTACGCCCATTGGCGGCGTGGCAAATCGGGTAAAACTGTATCTGCTACAGTTTTAAAGCTAGAACTCCCAAATTTGGCACGTAGATTACTGTTACGATCCTATGAAGATCGACCAAAAAAATATATATCCACGCCTACTAGGGGCGTGGCAAATCGGATCTGACTATATAGTGATTTTTTAAATTCTGCTATATTTTGAGCACTATTGATGCTAGAGACTTGAAACTTGGTATATATACTCGGGTTGACAACCCAAGACGTAAAAGATATGGCGGATATATCTACGCCCATAGGGGGCGTATCAAACCGCAAAAGGTTGTAGCTCCTACAGTTTTAGAGCTAGAAGCTTCAAAATTGGATGGTTGAGTTACTGGTGACAAAAAATTAATTTTTACGTCCCTTTTGGAGCATGCCCGGTTAAAAAATACCCTGTAATTTTCGCATTTTTTGAGTGTAAGCATCCAAATTTCACACTTACGTTACCCTTCACTACTTCTAAGAACAAAGGCCAAAAATCATATGTCTACGCCCACTGGGGGCGTGGCAAATCGGGAAAAACTGTACGCTTTTCCGATTCTCAGTGAGAAAATCAAAGTTTTATGACGATGTTACTGATGATCTATTGAGTTCCAAAAAATTATATATGTACAAACGAATTGTGGGCATGGCAATGGGCGTGATCTGTGCGGGTGTGAATGAGTATCCCGCAGTCGGTAGCGCCCGACTGCAACGTTCTTACTTGTTTTCTTTCCAATTTCCTCATAGTACTGGATTATTGTTAAGGTTCCCTGACCTATAACGGACAACTCTTGCTCTCTTATATATATATGTAAAATCAAGTCTGTTTATGATTGCTTAAAAATTTAGCTCTGTGTCATATAACGACAGTACCTTATCAGCAGGGCCTTTTATTTTGTTCCTAATTATATCCAGTGCTTGATAATGCTTTGAGCTCCCTACATAATTTTCAAAAATTTATATGCAGTGTGTGCAGCTTTCCGCCACAAAACATAAATCTCGAGCTTTTTCTCAAAGTGTGGAACCGATTTCACTATATCTAGTGTTTAATCGCATCGGGCATCTAGAATTATTTCCGCATCTTTAAACACTTCAACCTCGGGTACGGACACTGATCAATTCTTAAACTCGTTTCTAATTTCATCGACTCTTCTTTCAAACATCTGTGCTTGATTTTGTAGTGCAGTGTTAACTGCATACTCAAGCAGCGCTTTCAGATTTGCCTCACTCACTGCCATTCTCTTCTGTATCTGACCTGGCACTAGTTTACTTCTTACGTCTTTTATTAATTCTTCTGAGTCGTATTTCTTCACTTCACGTTCACTCATAATATTTGTTTTATTTGTTCTTTGTTCTTTTTTATTTTTTATAAAAATTTTGCGTCACAAAGATTACTTTTTTTATTTTTCTTGAACTCTTTTTTCTTTAAATTAAGCACTCCACTTACATATTTTGTGTTGTGTGTGTTGTTTTATTAAAAACTATAGTTTTAATTGTCTTCTTGCAAGTCCAACGGATGTTGCGTTCTTGCTTATGGATTTCTGGTGAGTAGGTTTGAACCACTGTTGGGCGCCAGTTAACAATTTATTGACATCTGTTTACTTGTGATCTTTGTACGAAGTTAAATCAGTGAAATATAATTATAACTTGTTCGTTTATTGGTCAAATAGAAACTCGATACAAATGAAGTGTAAAACTTTAAAACTATTGTAGACTACTACGCCTTGCCACTTATGTTCAGCTTTAACCGTTTTATTATTGGTTTGCTTATATTAAAAGAGTAGTGTGCTTTGTAGCGCAGAGTTTGACATAGTTGGCATTATGAATTGTTGCAGCTTTGTTGGTCATACAGAATTGCAGTCGTTGACTTTTGTCAGGCCGGATGTGTTAACTTATATATGTATGTATGTTACGTATGATTTGGCCTTCAACAAGTCATTTTCGCATACACACATACCTTTACATATAGATTTTCCAATTTGTCTATATGTGTGTACAAGTTCAAAATCTCATCACTATTTTTAAATGGACGTTGAAAGCACTGATTTAATATATTTAATGGGCGCGCTTTAAAAAAAATTTATATATATTCTTATTTAGAAGTTTTGGTGATAAATAAGTGTGTATTTATCATATACGGTGACAATCTAAACATACAATTTGTTACAAATCTTATTGTCTGAATAATTTTCATTTATTTCTGTGGGTGCTTTGACATAAAAAACATATGTTGAGCAGATTTGGAGCATTATCCAATACTGAAACTTCAATTTTGAGCTATAAGACAATTGTGATGGCATGTAGATTTAGTTTATAGCCTGCGATTGCCATCACTACAGTTTACTTCGAGATCTCGATTTTTGACAGTCGATTCCCGATTTTTATACTCATTCACAATGTGAAATGAGTATATTGGTTTTGTGCAATGTCCGTCACGCTGTCCGTCCGTCTGTCCGTCTGTCCGTATGAACGCAAACCATTTGCACAGTTTTGAAGCTAGAGAGTTGAAATTTGGAATATATACTCGTGTATACCCTCGAATTATAAAGTGTCAAGATTTTCCCGATACGCCCACTAGGGGCGTGGCAAATCGGAAAATGCATTTTCTGATATCTCAGAAACACTACTTCTAGAAGCGCAAGAGAGTTGCAATTTGGAATATATACTCGTGTTGACAACTCAAGATGAAAAAGCTATTGCGGATATATCTACGCCCATTGGGGTCGTGGCAAATCGGGTAAAACTGTATCTTCTACAGTTTTAAAGCTAGAACGCCCAAATTTGGCACGTAGGTTACTGCTACGATCCTATGAAGATCGACCAAAAAACTTTATATCCACGCCTACTAGGGGCGTGGCAAATCAGATCTGACTATATAGTGATTTTTCAAAAACTGTAATATTTTGAGCACTATGAATGCTAGAGACTTGAAACTTGGTATATGAAAAAAAAGTAACAAATAGCATTATGTTAATATTTTTAATCATTTTTATATGTTTTATTTTTATACTCATTCACAAAGTGAAATGAGTATATTGGTTTTGTGCAATGTCCGTCACGCTGTCCGTCCGTCTGTCCGTCTGTCCGTCCGTCTGTCCGTATTAATTCTTCTAACTCTGAGTCCACTTCACGTTCACTCATAAGATTTGTTTTATTTGTTCTTTTTCATTATTTATAAAAGTTTTGCGTCACAAAGATTTTTTTTTTTATTTTTCTTGAACTCTTTTTTCTTTATTTGTTTAAATTAAGCAGTACACTTACATATTTTGTGTTGTGTGTGTTGTTGTCTTCTTACAAGTAGCAAAAACGCGAGTGAAGAAGTGATCAGCCAAGGAGCAGTGATTTTAGAAGGACATCGCTGCCAAGGACTTCGAGTGGAAGGGCAGCGTGGGAAAAGGATATCTACGAGGAATATCCCAGACGCCTATTGAGGACATAGGCTCTACACGGACACAGGAAGGACATCAGCTGCCACCAATCAGGACATTGGTGCAGCATGGCTGAATCTACAGCATTAGTGGCGGATCCTGGAGCAGGACCAGAGGTAACGTTTGCGTGGCTGTGCGAAAGTGTGGTGACTGCAGCTTGAGAAGATCTCAAGGTGTGCTTGTGAGCGTATCTAGTCGTAGGAGTCACTGTACTATCCGAGCGAACCGCCGGAGTATACATTGTGGATCCTGGCGTCACCTGGAGTGCTCAAGCGGATCCTTGGAGACCCAAGAGTGCAGTACCATTCGCCAGAGTGCGCTAAAGCGTCTACCTGCTATCCTGTGTAAAGGTGTGCTTTACTAAGCGTTAGATTTGTAAAGACATAAAACATGTAAATTGGCCTCAAATAAGAGAGAAAATATACGAATCGCAAACCATAAAACACTGAATTGTAATTTATCGCAAGGCGCTACATACAAATTTGTTGGTACGAACGCACAGTTGGCTGAGTTCGGCCCGGCTTTAACTCGGGGTAAACCGAGGTTCGTTACAATTTAAATTTTCTACTCGGTAAAGGCTTGAGTTCGTAGATGATTTGATTTGATTTTTAGAATTAGCTCTGATGGGATTGTTGAAGTGTTGATTAGTTTTAAGATTTGGTTGACGCAGCTGACGATTTTCGGCTTTCTCGATTTCTATTTCATTTGGTTGCTCCGTCTCATGTTCGGCTGTGGCTGTTTGTGTGTATGTGTAGTATGAGCTTTGTGGGTAACTTTGTTCTTGGTAGTGAGGATAGTATTCTTAATGAGAAGCTAATTGATTAAAATATTCTTGCTGCATATAATCGTGATAATTTATTTCTTCTTGATTTCTAGTTTCTTCATCTCATTATACTCATTCACAAAGTGAAATGAGTATATTGGTTTTGTGCAATGTCCGTCACGCTGTCCGTCCGTCTGTCCGTCTGTCCGTATGAACGCAAACCATTTGCACAGTTTTGAAGCTAGAGAGTTGAAACTTGGAATATATACTCATGTATACCCTCGAATTATAAAGTGTCAAGATTTTCCCGATACGCCCACTAGGGGCGTGGCAAATCGGAAAATGCATTTTCCGATATTTCAGAAACACTGCTTCTACAAGCGCTAAAAAGTTGCAATTTGGAATTTAGACTCGTGTTGACAACTCAAGATGAAAAAGCTATGGCGGATATATTTACGCCCATTGGGGGCGTGGCAAATCGGCTAAAACTGTATCTTCTACAGTTTTCAAGCTAGAACGCCCAAATTTGGCACGTAGGTTACTGCTACGATTCTATGAAGATCGAATAAAAAACTATATGTCCACGCCTACTAGGGGCGTGGCAACCCGGATCTGACTATATAGTGATTTTTGAAATTCTGTAATATTTTGAGCACTATGAATGCTAGAGACTTGAAACTTGGTATATATACTCGGGTTGACAACCCAAGTTGAAAAAGATATGGCGGATATATCTACGCCCATAGGGGGCGTGGCAAACCGCAAAAGTTTATAGCTCCTACAGTTTTAGAGTTAGAAGCTTAAAAATTAGCTGGTTGAGTTACTGGTGAGCTCCTCTATCGATGCCTAAAAAATAATTTTTACGCCCCCTTATGGGGCATGCCCGACTAAATAATACCTGTAATTTTCGCATTTTTTGAGTGTAAGCATCCAAATTTCACACTTACGTTACCCTTCACTACTTCTAAGAACTGGCCAAAAATTATATGTCTACGCCCACTGGGGGCGTGGCAAATCGGGAAAAACTGTACGCTTTTCCGATTCTCAGTGAGAAAATCAAAATTTTACTGCTGATCTCTTCTATTGATTTCCAAAAAATTATATATGTACAAACCAATTGTGGGCGTGGCAATGGGCGTGATCTGTGCGGGTGTGAATGAGTAGCGCCCGACTGCAACGTTCTTACTTGTTTTACTTTGGGATATGGGATACAATTAGTATGATATTATCTTGGTAGTTAATCCAAGTGGATGTTTTGATTATAAGTATGTTTCGATTATTGATGCTGTCAAGTCTGTCATACGTAAGTAGTTTTGGATTAAAAAGTCCTAGTCTTGACAATCGCATACCCATTTCAATGTCATCTACATATTCTATAAATTGTAATAACTGGTAAGTAAAGTAAAGTAAAAGTATCTTGCATGTTTTCCCTATTTTGATGATCTTGTATTTTTTCATATCATTGTTAATTATGTTTATTATATCATTTATTTCATTAATTTGGACAATATGTAAAGATAGGTTTCTAAATTTTTTTTAAAATTCTTTACTGTCGGGAAAATTCCAAACAGGAATTTGTATAGTGAGCCTACTATATTGAATAATCCGCGTTTACTACGATTCTCATGATGAAAGATTATACCGTTTAATTCTTGTTGCGATTTGTTGTATAAATCATTTATTTGTGTTGAATTTTTAAATAAAGAAATAGATGTACGGAAATATTTGTTTGTTATTATTATTTTGGTTATGTTAATTTTCAAAGAGTGATGCTCGAATCTTGTTGGTAATTCTAAAGGTTTGTCTGAGAACAGTAAGTATCAGTGATCCGTATCCAAGCTATTTAAATTTGAATTTGGTTAATTTTCTTTAATTTTGATACTCGTTCACAAAGTGAAATGAGTATATTTGTTTTGTGCAATGTCCGTCACGCTGTCCGTCCGTCTGTCCGTCCGTCCGTCTGTCCGTATGAACGCAAACCATTTGTACAGTTTTGAAGCTAGAGAGTTAAAATTTGGAATATATACTCGTGTATACCCTCGAATTATAAAGTGTCAAGATTTTCCCGATACGCCCACTAGGGGCGTGGCAAATCGGAAAATGCATTTTCTGATATCTCAGAAACACTACTTCTAGAAGCGCAAGAGAGTTGCAATTTGGAATATATACTCGTGTTGACAACTCAAGATGAAAAAGCTATTGCGGATATATCTACGCCCATTGGGGTCGTGGCAAATCGGGTAAAACTGTATCTTCTACAGTTTTAAAGCTAGAACGCCCAAATTTGGCACGTAGGTTACTGCTACGATCCTATGAAGATCGACCAAAAAACTTTATATCCACGCCTACTAGGGGCGTGGCAAATCAGATCTGACTATATAGTGATTTTTCAAAAACTGTAATATTTTGAGCACTATGAATGCTAGAGACTTGAAACTTGGTATATGAAAAAAAAGTAACAAATAGCATTATGTTAATATTTTTAATCATTTTTATATGTTTTATTTTTATACTCATTCACAAAGTGAAATGAGTATATTGGTTTTGTGCAATGTCCGTCACGCTGTCCGTCCGTCTGTCCGTCTGTCCGTCCGTCTGTCCGTATTAATTCTTCTAACTCTGAGTCCACTTCACGTTCACTCATAAGATTTGTTTTATTTGTTCTTTTTCATTATTTATAAAAGTTTTGCGTCACAAAGATTTTTTTTTATTTTTCTTGAACTCTTTTTTCTTTATTTGTTTAAGTTAAGCAGTACACTTACATATTTTGTGTTGTGTGTGTTGTTGTCTTCTTACAAGTAGCAAAAACGCGAGTGAAGAAGTGATCAGCCAAGGAGCAGTGATTTTAGAAGGACATCGCTGCCAAGGACTTCGAGTGGAAGGGCAGCGTGGGAAAAGGATATCTACGAGGAATATCCCAGACGCCTATTGAGGACATAGGCTCTACACGGACACAGGAAGGACATCAGCTGCCACCAATCAGGACATTGGTGCAGCATGGCTGAATCTACAGCATTAGTGGCGGATCCTGGAGCAGGACCAGAGGTAACGTTTGCGTGGCTGTGCGAAAGTGTGGTGACTGCAGCTTGAGAAGATCTCAAGGTGTGCTTGTGAGCGTATCTAGTCGTAGGAGTCACTGTACTATCCGAGCGAACCGCCGGAGTATACATTGTGGATCCTGGCGTCACCTGGAGTGCTCAAGCGGATCCTTGGAGACCCAAGAGTGCAGTACCATTCGCCAGAGTGCGCTAAAGCGTCTACCTGCTATCCTGTGTAAAGGTGTGCTTTACTAAGCGTTAGATTTGTAAAGACATAAAACATGTAAATTGGCCTCAAATAAGAGAGAAAATATACGAATCGCAAACCATAAAACACTGAATTGTAATTTATCGCAAGGCGCTACATACAAATTTGTTGGTACGAACGCACAGTTGGCTGAGTTCGGCCCGGCTTTAACTCGGGGTAAACCGAGGTTCGTTACAATTTAAATTTTCTACTCGGTAAAGGCTTGAGTTCGTAGATGATTTGATTTGATTTTTAGAATTAGCTCTGATGGGATTGTTGAAGTGTTGATTAGTTTTAAGATTTGGTTGACGCAGCTGACGATTTTCGGCTTTCTCGATTTCTATTTCATTTGGTTGCTCCGTCTCATGTTCGGCTGTGGCTGTTTGTGTGTATGTGTAGTATGAGCTTTGTGGGTAACTTTGTTCTTGGTAGTGAGGATAGTATTCTTAATGAGAAGCTAATTGATTAAAATATTCTTGCTGCATATAATCGTGATAATTTATTTCTTCTTGATTTCTAGTTTCTTCATCTCATTATACTCATTCACAAAGTGAAATGAGTATATTGGTTTTGTGCAATGTCCGTCACGCTGTCCGTCCGTCTGTCCGTCTGTCCGTATGAACGCAAACCATTTGCACAGTTTTGAAGCTAGAGAGTTGAAACTTGGAATATATACTCATGTATACCCTCGAATTATAAAGTGTCAAGATTTTCCCGATACGCCCACTAGGGGCGTGGCAAATCGGAAAATGCATTTTCCGATATTTCAGAAACACTGCTTCTACAAGCGCTAAAAAGTTGCAATTTGGAATTTAGACTCGTGTTGACAACTCAAGATGAAAAAGCTATGGCGGATATATTTACGCCCATTGGGGGCGTGGCAAATCGGCTAAAACTGTATCTTCTACAGTTTTCAAGCTAGAACGCCCAAATTTGGCACGTAGGTTACTGCTACGATTCTATGAAGATCGAATAAAAAACTATATGTCCACGCCTACTAGGGGCGTGGCAACCCGGATCTGACTATATAGTGATTTTTGAAATTCTGTAATATTTTGAGCACTATGAATGCTAGAGACTTGAAACTTGGTATATATACTCGGGTTGACAACCCAAGTTGAAAAAGATATGGCGGATATATCTACGCCCATAGGGGGCGTGGCAAACCGCAAAAGTTTATAGCTCCTACAGTTTTAGAGTTAGAAGCTTAAATTAGCTGGTTGAGTTACTGGTGAGCTCCTCTATCGATGCCTAAAAAATAATTTTTACGCCCCCTTATGGGGCATGCCCGACTAAATAATACCTGTAATTTTTCGCATTTTTTGAGTGTAAGCATCCAAATTTCACACTTACGTTACCCTTCACTACTTCTAAGAACTGGCCAAAAATTATATGTCTACGCCCACTGGGGGCGTGGCAAATCGGGAAAAACTGTACGCTTTTCCGATTCTCAGTGAGAAAATCAAAATTTTACTGCTGATCTCTTCTATTGATTTCCAAAAATTATATATGTACAAACCAATTGTGGGCGTGGCAATGGGCGTGATCTGTGCGGGTGTGAATGAGTAGCGCCCGACTGCAACGTTCTTACTTGTTTTACTTTGGGATATGGGATACAATTAGTATGATATTATCTTGGTAGTTAATCCAAGTGGATGTTTTGATTATAAGTATGTTTCGATTATTGATGCTGTCAAGTCTGTCATACGTAAGTAGTTTTGGATTAAAAAGTCCTAGTCTTGACAATCGCATACCCATTTCAATGTCATCTACATATTCTATAAATTGTAATAACTGGTAAGTAAAGTAAAGTAAAAGTATCTTGCATGTTTTCCCTATTTTGATGATCTTGTATTTTTTCATATCATTGTTAATTATGTTTATTATATCATTTATTTCATTAATTTGGACAATATGTAAAGATAGGTTTCTAAATTTTTTTTAAAATTCTTTACTGTCGGGAAAATTCCAAACAGGAATTTGTATAGTGAGCCTACTATATTGAATAATCCGCGTTTACTACGATTCTCATGATGAAAGATTATACCGTTTAATTCTTGTTGCGATTTGTTGTATAAATCATTTATTTGTGTTGAATTTTTAAATAAAGAAATAGATGTACGGAAATATTTGTTTGTTATTATTATTTTGGTTATGTTAATTTTCAAAGAGTGATGCTCGAATCTTGTTGGTAATTCTAAAGGTTTGTCTGAGAACAGTAAGTATCAGTGATCCGTATCCAAGCTATTTAAATTTGAATTTGGTTAATTTTCTTTAATTTTGATACTCGTTCACAAAGTGAAATGAGTATATTTGTTTTGTGCAATGTCCGTCACGCTGTCCGTCCGTCTGTCCGTCCGTCCGTCTGTCCGTATGAACGCAAACCATTTGTACAGTTTTGAAGCTAGAGAGTTAAAATTTGGAATATATACTCGTGTATACCCTCGAATTATAAAGTGTCAAGATTTTCCCGATACGCCCACTAGGGGTGTGGCAAATCGGAAAATGCATTTTCCAATATTTCAGAAACACTACTTCTAGAAGTGCTAGAGAGTTGCAATTTGGAATCTAGACTCTTGTTGACTACCCAAGATCAAAAAGCTATGACGGATATATCTATGGGATACAAATTGGAAAAAACTGTACGTTTTTCCGATTCTCAGTGAGAAAATCAAAATTTTATGACGATATTACTGCTGACCTCTATTGATTTCCAAAAAAATTATATATGTACAAACCAATTGTGGGCGTGGAAATGGGCGTGATCTGTGTGGGTGTGAATGAGTATTCCGCAGTCGGTAGCACCCAACGTTCTTACTTGTTTTTGTTTGGTTTAATATGAGTGCACTTTTATTGAGGCACTAAAATGATCTATCAAACTCAGAACGTTTTTGGTTAAGAATGGAAACGATTTCATTCTATTCCATTAAATATCAGGCTTTGTTGTGGTCCTGTGACCATAATGAGTAAATTAATACTTATTAACGACTAGCGTCGTTATTGGACCTTGGCTGTCGTATTTTGTAAATGTGTTTACTTCCACGTTTGGAATTGGACATAAAACTATGGTTTTTTGCTTGTTTGTGCACCCCATTAAAGGTGAGCGTTCACAGCTGTATGTTGAAATGTACAAACATTCTAACTGGTACATACCTATTGGCTCGGTTGAAAGAAGGAAATAGATCCTACTTGCAAATAGTGGATCATTTCTCAATATATTCTTAATTCAACTGTTTATTGACATTATTGTTTTTTATTTTTTTTTTTATTTTTGAATTTATTAATATATTGTTCAAAACATTATTAACAATAATCGCTGTAGCGGCTTTTTATACCCTGAACCCATTGAAAATGGGAAATCAGGGTATAATGGTTTTGTTAAAATGTATGTAACAGGCAGAAGGAGGCGTGGCAGACCCCATAAAGTACATATATTCTTGATCAGGGCGACGAGCTGAGTTGATTTAGCCCTGTCCGTCTGTCCGTCCGTCCGTCCGTCCGTCCGTCTGTCCGTCTGTCCGTATGTTTGAACGCGTCGATCTCAGAATCTATAAGAGCTAGAGACTTGAAATTTTTTATGTAAGTCCGTGTATAGCACGCGCAGATCGAGTTTGTTTCAAAAAATCGATAAATTTGATCGTTTTAAAGTTATCGATTTAAAACTTTATCGAAATTCAGCTATAAATTTATATCTTCCACATCTTTAGAGTAAGAGTCTCCAAATTTTGTATTTAGTATTATGTGGAGTTTATACAATTTTGATTTTTGTCACATTTTGGATACCATCCCCCCTTTTCTTCCCTTCCCCCAAATTTGTAAAAACCGTATTTCAAATACTAGAGACTTGTGCTTTGGCAATTACATACATATGAATGACATTATTACTCTCTGAAAGTTTGATTATGAAAGTCCATCTATAAAGAAACTTATTCAACAATTAACTTCCCATAATATAGCCATACTGCAGCCCAAGCGTAGAGCGCGTGCTTATGCGTATGTGTATGTGTGTATGTTTGTGTCCATGTATTGCTTGTATACATGTATATGTTAAATAAGCATAGAATGTTTGGAGTATCGGCTCTTCGCAGGGTTCAGGGTACCCCCGATTAGAGCTTTCTTACTTGTTATACCCTGAACCCATTGAAAATGGGAAATCAGGGTATAATGTTTTTATGAAAATGTATGTAACAGGCAGAAGGAGACATCGCAGACCCCATACAGTATATATATTCTTGATCAGCTCAATGAGCTGAGTTGAAATAGCCCTGTCCGTCTGTCCGTCCGTCCGTCCGTCCGTCCGTGTGAACGCAGCGATCTCGTAAACCACAAAAGCTAGAGATCTGAAATTTTCAGAGAATACTCGTCTATAGCCTACGCAGTACAAGTTTTTTTTAGATTTTCGATAACTCATCCCGTTTCCTTATTATCGATAAAAATCGATAACTTTTCTTCGGTTAAGCATACCGTAAGAGCTAGAGACTCCAAATTTACTGTGTAGATCCGTGTAATGAATGCGGACATTATGCAATTTTTGGATTTTAGATGCCACGCCCCCTTCGCCCCCAATTTGCAAAATTCGTATTTCAAATACTAGAGACTTGTGCTTTAGCAAATACATACATATGAATAACATAACTACGCTGTGAAAGATTGATTAAGAAATTCCATCTACTAAAAAAGTTATTAAGCATTTAATTTCCCATACAATAGGCATATTGCAGCCTGAGCGCAGTCGCCGCGCTGACTGCGCAGTCAGCAGAGCGCCTGCTTATGTGTGCGAGCTTATGCATGTGTGTGTGTGTGCGTGTGCGTAGCTCGAAATATTTGTATATGTAAAATAAGAATATAATGTTGGGAAGATTGCCTCTTCGCAGGGTTCAGGGTATCTCGTAGTCGAGCCGTCTCGACTAGAGCACTCTTACTTGTTTTATATTTTTTGTTTTTTTTTTTTTTTTAATTTTATTTAGATAGTTATTGTGTAATTTGTACAGTTTAATAATTAAGTTTGCGCTGAGAATAACAACGATAATTGTTAAAATATGTGTTGGTCAGACCTAAATCTACATTACTGGATTCTACTTTATTAATTATGTTAGCACTGGAATCCACTGTTTTAGATTCTAGCAAAGGAATTTTGTAATATGCCAATTTATCAGAAGTTTATGTCTGCTGTTTTACTAATCGTATTGTCCATTCGTTTAATTAAATCATACTGATTACGTCCACAATATCCAAAAGATGTTCCCATAGCCAAACAAGCAAAATGCATCACCCACAAGTAAACATTTGTTCCTGGCAACATGCATCATCCGAAAGTTGCAAACATTCTAATAGAGCTAACTTTATTGTGCTGCGAAGCAATACACACACACTTTGACTCCAATCCAGAATAAACCGGATAACCAAATCGTAAGCAATCGGACTGGCGCAGAATTGGGAAAAGCCGTTGCACGTTGCTGCCGCATAACAACAAAATAGCAAAGAGCAAATTCTGAGAATAACGCGTCCGACGGTCACCAAGAGTAACGGTTGCATCGACGCGTCATGTTGCTGCTGCGTAATTTTAACAGCATATAAAATAAGCCCATGCTGAAATTGTCTTTAGTCTTAAGCTAGTATTCAATAAAGCAAGTTGTCATAATCTAACTTTGATTTCGTCTTTTAAATAAAGCAAGTTGTCATAATCTAACTTTGACTTCGTCTTTTAAATAAAGCAAGTTGTCATAATCTAACTTTGACTTCGTTTTTTAAATAAAGCAAGTTGTCATAATCTAACTCTGACTTCGTCTTTTAAATTATATTAGCGTTGCCGTTAGCCTGTGTCGTGACATTAGTTCGACTCAAACACACAGTAAATATTAAACTAAATATTTTTTTATTTATTGATTTAAAAAAAGGAAAATTCACAAATAGAGTGTCAAACTTAAAGATAAACTAAACAAATAAGTTATATAGCCTAAAAGAACACAAAAAATATTACCAGAATACCACCAACCCGATGGGGGTATTTTATTTGCCAGTCCGGCCAGCTATGCCCCGATTCATAGCCATGTATGGTCAGTGATATTAATGAACTACAAAAGATAGAGAGTGTTAATAGAAACTTAAAAATATTTATTATAGCATGTAAGTATAATCAATAAATAATAAATGTAAAGTAAAGATTAAAAGAAAATTAAAAATATTAATAAAAGCAAACAGAGTAAGAAGAAAAGAGACAAAGATAAAGAAAAAAAAAAGGTTTGGGAAATCACTCCACAATGTTGAAGATCTTGCCGGTCGTCAAATTTGTGCACCTGCTCACTCCTGGGCACTGTGTGTGATTTCCCTAAGATGATCTGAAAGCAAGGATTAATTAAAGGTACAGAGAGTTCAGAGAAAAATACGTGATAAAAATATGAATTATAATAACACATAAAACGTGAAACGCGCTATGCAAGGAATAATCCGAAGTGCCCAATGTAAACACAACGGACGAAAGTGTCTGGTTGTTCTGGAAGGAACAGAAAAATTTAGTTGCATTAACAGGCGAGACGAGTCAATATTACCAATAATCAAATTATGTAGAAAAACAATCCCCAGGATAGTTCTACGATTGATTAATGATGGGAGATCAATAAGAAGAAGCCTACTAACATAAGACGGTAAACGAAGATTGGGGTCCCAGTTTAGATCTCGTAAGGCAAAAAGTAAAAACTGTTTCTGGACCGATTCAATTCGATCCTGATACAATTTATGCTGAGGAGACCATATAATTGAACAGTATTCTAAAATAGGTCGTACCAGCGAAACATAAAGAAGTAATGAATGGATCCTTGAATTCTTTTGCCCAACGTTTAATAAAGCCAAGAACACTTTTGGCTTCATTTATGATAGTTGAGATATGAGGAGTGAAGTTAAGTTTCGAGTCAAAAAGTACACCAAGATCTTTGACTGAAAAAATACGTTGCAAGGGATAATTATTAATTGAATAATTAGCAATATATGGAATAGTACGACAGAAGGTCATTGTCATACATTTAGAACAATTTAAATGTAACGGATTAGCTACACACCAAAGTTGGAAGGAATTAAGATGATCAAGTGAATTAGCATACGAAAGACAAAGTTTTACGTCATCTGCATACATAAATATCTTTGAATTCGATATACGGTTTGGAAGGTCATTTATAAATAGGGAAAAAAGTAGCGGACCCAAATGACTACCCTGAGGTACACCCGACGAAACGAAAACAAGTTTCGAAAAAGCTGTTCTCAACACAACTCTTTGGGTTCTACCATTCAAATAGGATGAAATCCAATAAAGAAGTTTAGGGGAAAATCCTAAGTGATCAAGCTTTTGAAGTAATATATCGTGGTACACTGAGTCAAATGCTTTACTGAAATCAGTATATATAACATGAGTTTGCATTTTATTTAAAAAACTGTCATTGACTAGGGAAGTAAATTCTAATAGATTAGTGGAAGTAGATCGATTTCGAACAAAACCATGCTGCGATGGTGAAATAATCGATTTACTAAAATGTTGTAAGGTAGATGTTAATATTTTTTCAAATAATTTTGGAATAGCAGATAGTTTTGCAATACCTCTATAATTAGAAATGTCAGACCTCCCACCTTTTTTATATAGAGGGATGATGAAAGACTCTTTCCAAATAGACGGAAAAAAAGAGGTTTCCAGTGACAAATTAAATAGTTTTAGTAATGGTGTCTGAAGCGAACCACTACTTTCTTTAATTACACAACTGGGAATATTATCAGCTCCAGGAGAAAAAGATGATTTCAATGACCGAATGGCTGAAATCAGAGAAGCTGGGGAAACTTTAGAAGCATTAATAATATTAGTTGTAGAAATTAAGTAAAGGTATGAAGTGGTATAGGGATCTAACGAGTAAGTGGATTGGAAAAAAATCTGCAAAAAGATTAGAGGAATCATGATCATTACAAGTTTTGTCCAATCCAAGGAAAAATGAGGAAGGTAAACTAGAAGACTTACGCTTCATGTTTACGAATGAATAGAATTTCTTAGGATCACGAACAAACTGCCTTTTGCAACGAAAAAGGTAATTCTCATAACACCGAGAATTTAAAATATTAAAATTCGACTTGGCTATGGTATATTTAGACCAGTCTACATTCGAACCAGACTTTTTAAATTTTTTAAAATATTTAGACTTAATATTTTTTAAATTAGGAAGAGTCTGAGTAAACCAGGGGGCTTTATTAGAAACGGGCATAGGGAGACACATGGGAACACACTCATCTAAAAGAGAATTTAAAGTGTTATAGAAGAAAGTTGTTGCCAAATTAATGTCAACTGACTTATATAAGGGAGACCAATCTGTTGCATTAATAAGTTGATTAAACAATATTGTACTTATTATAACAACGACGTTGTTTTAAAATTTTAGGTATGAGGAGTACTTATGGATAATTGTACCTCCAAAATGGGATGATGTATATCCTCAGGTACACAAAAAGGTGATGATCTAGAGACAGTAATGCTAGTAATGCATCATTAATAAAAACTAGATCAAGTGAACGATTGAGATGATTTGAAATAGAGTTCATCTGAAACATAGAAAGCGAGAATATTTCATTGAAAAGGTAATGATCTAATGTAGGAATAAGAAAACTAGAGTTGGGACTGGAGGACCAAGAAGTGTTAGGTATATTAAAGTCACCCAACACAAGAAACATATCGTTATCATTAACATGTCCATAAATTTCTTTAATGCAAGTTATATGTTGAGCATATACTTGAACATCAGAAGAGGGAGGGATATATGAACAAGTAATAAATAGGGAACACGATGGAAGAGTTTTTTTAACTCCAATAATCTCAGCATCATGAGATATTGGATTTAACACCAATCAAGACACCACCATCTCTACGTAGCAGTCGATCGTGTCTATAAATGATGAAATCATTAGAGAGAATCTCACTAATTAATATATATCAATAATTTTGGTGTATTCAATTGATATTATTGATTTTTTTCAATTCAATTCAATGCATCTGGCTAGTCTTAGACAATTACCAATCCCTTTTTTTTTTAAACTTAATTTTATTTTATTTGTCTTTTAATATTTTAGCAGTGGTATTTTTATACCCTGAACCCATTGAAAATGGGAAAGCAGGGTATAATGGTTTTGTTAAAATGTATGTAAGAGGCAGAAGGAGGCGTGGCAGACCCCATAAAGTATATGTATTCTTGATCAGGGCGACGAGGTGAGTTGATTGACCCCTGTCCGTCTGTTCGTCCGTCCGTCTGTCCGTCTGTTCGTATGATTGAACGCGTCGATCTCAGAATCTGTAAGAGCTAGACTTGAAATTTTTTATGGAAGTTCCTGTATAGCGCGCGCAGATCGCGCAGATCGAGTAATGTTATCGATTAAACACGAAATCAAAAAACAGTTATAAAATTACGTCTGGCACATCTTTCAAGCTAGAGACTCCTTATTTTATACAATTTTGATTTTTGTTATATTTTAGATGCCACGCCACCTTCTCACCAAATGTCCAAAAAACGTATATCAAGTACTAGAGACTTGTGCTTTGGCAAATACACACATATAATTGACATAATTACGCTCTGAAAAAGTCTATCTACAAAAGAAACTTATTCAACAATTAAGATTTCATAATATAGCCTTACTGCAGCCCAAGCGCAGACGCTGCGTAAACTGCGCAGTCAGCAGAGCTCTCGCTTATGCATGTGTGCGTATGTATCTGTGTACACTTTCACTAGTGTACACTTTCACTCGTATCCCAATAACGGTGCTTTGGCCAATGAGAGGCTGCCACGCAGATTTGGGCGATTTGGCGTCGCGCCAAATCACGTGATGCTGCCGTTATCGGGGACACGAGTGGCGCCGTCATAGCGCGAAGCAGGGAGAAACACCAAAGCTGCTCAGGATCAAGCGTGGCACTACAATCTACGGAGGCGGCAGTGGAAGCCGGTCGTAGGGGACAAGGTGTGGGCAAAGGAACGCCACTTGTCCAATGCCGCTGATGGATTCGCAGCGAAACTGGCTTCACGATATGGAGGACCATATACGGTGGTCAGTTTGATCTCTCCGGTTATCCGCCAGATCAGGTCAAAGGCAGATAAACGGAGCAGGACGGCTCATGTGGCCGACCTCAAGCCATATCGAGCTGAAGTGGGTGAGTTGCCAGCCAGCTTATAAAAAAAAAGGAGTGAATACACATAGCTATGTGTATTGACATAACAACCTATATATGTATGTAGGTGAAAAGTTTTTTTTTGGAAACATAAGCAATGTTAACATCGCCCGCACAAAGCGTAGAAATTTCTAGAAGGAAATTTCTAAAATGCAAATTCACAGGAAAAACAGCGAAAACAGCGAAAATGTTGCGAGCGCAACAACAAAGCTGTTTGAATTTGCGCGCGCACACACACGAAACGGGGGAGCATGCGCAGCAACAAATTAGTTAAATGGTGCGCTCAACTACGAAACGGCACAACAACAACAGGCACGGCCGAAACCGTTTAAGTTGCGCGCGCACTCCGTGAGAACAACAACAACATCACGCACCCGAACCGGAAAAGAACGCTCACACATGCGAAACGAAAAAAGGCACAGCATGAAATGCGCACAGTGATCAGCGCTTGCGCAAAACGGGGCGAAAAAAACACGATGCTCGCA
This sequence comes from Drosophila nigricruria, assembly GCA_037075265.1. Taxonomy (NCBI): domain Eukaryota; kingdom Metazoa; phylum Arthropoda; class Insecta; order Diptera; family Drosophilidae; genus Drosophila; species Drosophila nigricruria. The sequence goes on along the minus strand of JBAMCI010000098.1, from coordinate 96,263 downwards.
ATAGGCAACAACAACGCAGAGCGCCCAAAGTTCAAGAGCCGCTGCGAAAGGCTACTGAACTCTGTCGGCTACGCACGATCGCTAGCGCTCGAGATGACACGAAGGTGTCGATGCAAGTAGCGACATGCAAAACGGACAACATGTATGTATGAGTGCTTGTAGTTGCTGTGCACTTATACATATATGCGAAAGGAAAGAGAGATTGTGCGAGAAATGCATTAGAGATGCAACAACAATGCCCCGTATTCAGCAATAAGTCCAGAGTGTTGGAAGAGCGTGACCTGAAGACAGTTTGAGAACTAGCTGGTGCAGGATCGATTCATTTCCGACACTCCGCTGGCGGCAGCACTGCAGCAGAGGGTATAAAAGGGCATGCATGCATACGAGCAGGGTTTTTGTGGAAATTCAACTCGATAGACTTCTGCTACGCAGCTGGATTTATCGGCCGTCCGGGCTTAGGCGTCGGAAGTATTTGCCCGGCCGATCCTCGCGCACTGGATAGCGACTCCGCTTCGTTGCCTCGAACGTCGTCTATAGTAGGAGAATTCTCCAGCAAAGCCCAGTTGCAGAGGAGCATCGGCGGCCAGAGGATTAGCGGTGGCCAGGGAAGCAGCAGCAGCAGCCATGGAGTTGAAGAGCAGCGAAATCGGGACAGCAGCAGCCTTGCAGCCGCATTGCAGCCACGGAGGCTGGCAAAGCAGTGTAACACGGGTGTTTTTCTGCAGCGGCGGGCGTGGCCAGAGGAGAACACAACCCGGTGCAGGAGAGGGACAACATGGAGAGGATCTGCCTGGATTTGGAAGAAAATTGGTAAATTTCTGAGAAAATTTGCTAACACATTTTAGCCACTTATCTGTAGCGCAAAGAGTTGCTGGAGGCTGGAGCGATCAGCTGTACGCAGAGTTGCGTAGCAGCGGCGCTGTTAACAACAGAGTGTTAACAGCGGCCCTGTACGTAGCACTGCTTGCAGGTGGAGGAGCGCGGCGAGCTGCTTGCTGAAGAGAGGCAAGCAGTGCAAACAAAAGAGAGCGCCAAATTTGAGACCCGGACCGATGTCAACACGAAGGCTTCGTGTTTCCCGAATGAAGAGGGGAGCGTGACGAACAATATAGACGGGCACGTAGTGTATGTATAAGTGCATTTTGCAGTGCACTTATGCATATATGCGTGCCTGCATGTATTGTTCCACACAGCGACGCGAGTACGATAGTAGCGACCCTCGCTACTGGAAAGGGCGCAGAGACCGACGTAGTCTGTCTCTGTCACTCTTATGTATTCAGCGATTGGCTCGCGTCGCTCACACGGCGATCAACGGCGACCGTTGGCCGAGGTACCGTTTGTGGCTGCGAGAAAGTAGTGTACACTTTCAACGGTGCTTTGGCTAATGAGAGGCTGCAACGCAGATTTAGGCCCCGCTCCAGAGCCGAGCTGGCGCCGTCATAGCGCGAAGCAGGGCCTACGTCGCTGCTATAAAAAGGCGCCGGCAACTCGGCACTGGATCAGTCAAAAACGTGAAAGTATAGAGTAAGTGGAAGTATTAAGTGCCGAAGGAACAAGAAAACGCGAGTGAAAACGTGATCAGCCAAGGAGCAGTGATTTTGAAAGACATCGCTACTTCGAGTGGAAGGACATCGTGGAAAGGATATCTACTAGGGATATCCTAGACGCCTATTAAGGACATAGGCTCGACACACGGACACAGGAAGGACATCAGCTGCCACCAACCAGGACATTGGTGCAGCACGGCCGAATCTACAGCATTAGTGGCGGATCCTGGAGCAGGAGCAGAGGTAACATTGCGTAGCTGTGCGAAAGAAATGTGACTGCAGCTTGAGAAGATCTCAAGGTGTGCTTGTGAGCGTATCCAGCCGTAGGAGTCACTGCAATAGCCGAGCGAACCGCCGGAGTATACAGTGTGGATCCTGGCGTCATCTGGAGTGCTCGAGCGTATCCTTGGAGACCCAAGAGTGCAGTACCATTCGCCAGAGTGCGCTAAAACGTCTACCTGCGATCCTGTGGAAAGGTGTGCTTTACTAAGCGCTAGATTTGTAGAGAACATAAAACGTGTAAATAGGCCTCAGCGAAGTGAGAAAATATACAGATCGCAAACCATAAAAACATTGAATTACAATTTATCGCAAGGCGATATATATAAATTTGTTGGCACGAACGCACAGTCGGCTGAGTTCTTTATATATTTTTATTATACTCATTCACAAAGTGAAATGAGTATATTGGTTTTGTGCAATGTCCGTCACGCTGTCCGTCCGTAGAGAGTTGAAATTTGGAATATATACTCGTGTATACCCTCAAATTGTAGTGTCAAGATTTTCCCGATACGCCCACTAAGGGCGTGGCAAATCGGAAAATGCATTTTCCGATATCTCAGAAACACTACTTCTAGAAGTGCTAGAGAGTTGTAATTTGGAATGTAGACTCGTGTTGACTACCCAAGATCAAAAAGCTATGACGGATATATCTACGCCCATTGGGGGCGTGGAAAATCTGGTAAAACTGTATCGTCTACAGTTTTAAAGCTAGAACGCCCAAATTTGGCACGTAGGTTACTGCTACGATTCTATGAAGATCGAATAAAAAACTATATGTCCACGCCTACTAGGGGCGTGGCAAATCGGATCTGACTATATAGTGATTTTTCGAAGTCTGTAATATTTTGAGCATTATTGATGCTAGAGACTTGAAATTTGGTATATATACTGGGGTTGACAACTCACGACGAAAAAAGGGGCGTGGCAAACTGAAAAAACTTATAGAGCTTCAAAATTAGAGGGTTGAGTTACTGGAGAGTTGTTCTATCGATAACCCAAAAATAATTTTTACGCCTCTTTTGGGGCATGCCCGGCTAAAAATACCCTGTAATTTTCGCATTTTTTAAATTGTAAGCATCCTAATTTCACAGTTACGTTACCCTTCACTACTTCTAAGAACTGTCCAATATCTATCTCTACGCCTGTACGTTTTTCCGATTCTCAGTGAGAAAATTAAAAATTTATGACGGTATTACTGCTGATCTCCTCTATTGATTTCCAAAAAATTATATATTTACAACCCGATTGGGGGCGTGGCAATGGGCGTAAGCTGTGCGGGTGTGAATGAGTATTCCGCAGTCGGTAGCGCCCGAGTGCAATGTTCTTACTTCTTCTTTTTCATTTAGGTGTTCTAATCGGTAAAGGCTTGAGCTCTCAATTTCTTGATTTTTAGGATTTTCTCTGATTAGATTTTTGAAATGTTGGTTTGTTTCTGAATTTGGCTGGGCTAGGAAACGACTTTGACTTGACATTTGACGCAAGTGGAGGTGCGCTGGCGAGAGGCCGTCGCACCTTGGCCCGCAAGCTTCAGGCTGGAGGAGTAGCCACAGCCGCAGTCGCCGCCGCAGTCGCCACAGCAGCTGCGGTCGCCGCCAAACTCGCCGTGGGAAAGGAGGAAATATACGCCGAGGGAGAGAGAGCAGTCGCCGGGAATGCCCGAGGCGGAATGGAGGCCGATCCGGCTGCCTCTCAGACCGGAACTTCAGCGGCAGCAGTCAGAGCCGACACCACCAGCCCAACCGCGACCCAGTTGGCAACGGCAGGCATCGTGGCTAGAAAGCGACCCCGCAGGCCAATGGGTGGAGGTGAGTCGGGAGGCTGGAGAGCACTAATGCGGGCCGGACGGATCGTGTGGACCGGCGGGGTCCGGTACAGGGTGCGTCGGTCGCGTACAGGGTGCCGGGTGTTCGCCGCCCTGTGAAATGTAGAAAAAAAAGAGGCTGTAATATATGGCTTACAAATAATTTGCTCACCGCTGCGTACTTATAGCGACGATGGGGTGGGGTACAGGGAGGTCAGCCGCGGCAGATGCGAGCCACATAACTGGCGAAACCCAGCCGTCTGGCGAAGGTGTCGGGCATTGGCCAGTGACTTCGCTGGAGCTGTGCGCGAATGAGGAGTGAGCCGAGAACCCCACCGATATCCGATGTCCGGGCCCGGGTCAGTTGTGAACGGCATCGGCAACGGAAGATTGTTTCGTTACCACCACCCCAGCAACAAGGAACAGCGGTGGAATCGGGACAGCCGCAGCCGCATTTGCAGCCACGGAGGCTGGCAGAACGGGGTAAAAACGGGTGTTTTTTCTGCAACAGCGGTCGTGGCCAGAGGAGGAATACAAACCGGTCCAGGAGAAGGACTACATTAAGAGGACTGCGCTATCTGGAAGAGGAAGAAAGTTGGTATATAATAGCTGATAAAATTAGCTTAACAGATTTCAGCCACTTACCTGCGGAGCGCAAAGTTGCCGGAGGCTAGAACGATCAGCTGTCGGCAGAGTTGCATGGCAGCGGCTCGCTGTTAACAACAGAGTGTTGCAAACAAAAGGGAGCGCTAAATTTGAGACCCGAACCGATGTCAACACGAACGCTTCGTGTTTCCCGAAGGAAGAGGGGAGCGTGAGGAACAATATAGACGGGCACATAGTGTATGTAAAATAGCATTTTGCTGTGCACTTGTACATATATGCGTGCCTGCATGTATTGTTGTTGGGGCAGCACAGCCAAATCTACAGCATTAGTGGCGGATCCTCGAGCAGGAGCAGAGGTAACATTGCGTAGCTGTGCGAAAGAGTGGTGACTGTAGCTTGAGAAGATCTCAAGGTGTGCTTGTGATCGTGTCCAGCCGTAGGAGTCACTGCAATAGCCGAGCGAACCGCCGGAGTATACAGTGTGGATCCTGGCGTCACCTGGAGTGCTCAAGCGTATCCTTGTTGGCACGAACGCACAATCGGCTGAGTCCGGCCTGGCTTAAAATCGGGATAAACCGAGGCTCGTTACAGAATATACATTCGAATGCGCTTGGGGCCGAACTGTCATAGTGCTTACGCTGCAGATCTCACGCTACAGGTCAGTATAAGTGGCTGATCATATTACGGCACTTGGCGGCGGTTGTATTATGTAATCAATGCGCCTGATACTCTAACTTTGAGATTGAGCATGTGACCACTTTACATATTGTATACACTACAATACGGTGGACATATGCTTATTTGGCATATAACATACTACACCTCTCTTTTTTTTTAAAATAACGTAATATTTTGGAGTTATTTAGTGTAAAAATTAGTATTAGTATTATTTTTATTTTAATATCTTTATATATTATGTTGTATTTAAAACAAAATTTATATTTTTATTTTTTATACTCATTCACAAAGTGAAATGAGTATATTCGTTTTGTGCAATGTCCGTCCGTCTGTCCGTCCGTCTGTCCGTCCGTCTGTCCGTATGAGCGCAAACCATTTGCACAGTTTTGAAGCTAGAGAGTTGAAATTTGGAATATATACTCGTGTATACCCTCGAATTAAAAGGGTCAAGATTTTCCCGATACGCCCACTAGGGGCGTGGCAAATCGGAAAATGTATTTTCCAATATTTCAGAAACACTTCTTCTAGAAGTGCTAGAGAGTTGCAATTTTGAATCTAGACTCTTGTTGACTACCCAAGATCAAAAAGCTATGACGGATATATCTACGCCCATTGGGGTCGTGGCAAATCGGGTAAAACTGTATCTTCTACAGTTTTAAAGCTAGAACGCCCAAATTTGGCACATAAGTTACTGCTTAGATCCTATGAAGATCGCATAAAAAGCTATATGTCCACGCCTACTAGCGGCGTGGTAAATCGGATCTGACTATATAGTGATTTTTCAAATTCTGTAATATTTTGAGCACTATGAATGCTAGAGACTTGAAACTTGGTATGTATACTCGGGTTGATAACCCAAGTTGAAAAAGATATGGCGGATATATCTACGCCCATAGGGGGCGTGGCAAACTGCAAAAGCTTATAGCTCCTACAGTTTTAGAGCTAGAAGCTTCAAAATTAGATGATTGAGTTACTGATAAGCTCTATCTATCTATCGATGACCCAAAAATAATTTTTAGGCCCCTTTTTGGGCATGGCCGGCTAAAAAATACCCTATAATATTCGAATTTTTTGAGTGTAAGCATCCGAATTTCACAATTACGTTACCCTTCACTACTTTTAAGAACTGGTCAAACATTATACGTCCACGCATACTGAGGGCGTGGAAAATCGGGAAAAACTGAACGTTTTTCCGATTCTCTGTGAGAAAATCAAAATTTTATGACGATATTACTGCTGATCTCCTCTATTGACTTCCAAAAAATTATATATATACCAACCAATTGTGGGCGTGGATGAGTGTTCTGCAGTCGGTAGCGCCCGACTGCAACGTTCTTACTTGTTATACCCTGAACCCATTGAAAATGGGAAAGCGGTATAATGTTTTTGTTAAAATGTATGTAACAGGAGTATATATATTCTTGATCAGCTCGATGAGCTGAGTTGAAATAGCCCTGTCCGTCTGTCCGTCCGTATGAACGCAGCGATCTCGTAAACCACAAAAGCTAGATATCTGAAATTTCAGAGAATACTCGTCTATAGCCTACGCAGTACGAGTTTTTTTTAGATTTTCGATAACTCATCCCGTTTCCTTATTATCGATAAAACTCGATAACTTTTCTTCGGTTAAGCATACCGTAAGAGCTAGAGACTCCAAATTTACTGTGTAGATCCGTGTGATGAATGCGGACATTTTGTAATTTTTGGATTTTGGGTGCCACGCCCACTTCGCCCCCAATTGCAAAATTCGTATTTCAAATACTAGAGACTTGTGCTTTGGCAAATACATAAATATTAATGACATAATCATGTCATCAATCATAATCATGTAAAAGTTTGATCAGGAAAGTCCAACCACAAAATTGCAGCCCAAGCGTAGTCGTCGCGCTGACTGCGCAGTCAGCAGAGCGCGTGCTTATGCGTGCGTGCGTATGCATGTGTTTGTGTGTGTGTACGTTGCTCGCAATATTTGTATATGTAAAATAAGCATATCATGTTGGGAAGATTGGATCTTCGCAGGGTTCAGGGTATCTCGGAGTCGAGCCGTCTCGATTAGAGCACTCTGACTTGTTTTTTTTTTTTTAATTTTGAGATATATGTATATGTTGCAGCATTAAGAATTATGTTCCATTATTTAGCGCAGTGAGTTTCGGTCGCTAACTCAAACACAACTGACTCGCGTGTCTCTTATTTCTCTCGAGCCTACCCCCGAACCACACTCAGCAACAGCGTCAAACGCTGTCGCCTCGCTAAAACGGGACTTCCTAGAACCGACAACCGAATCAATGAATCGCAGCCCTTACAAAGGCTTATGCTGATGCTGAAGATAATTATTGCGAAATATCGAAAGACGCACCAATACGCATAACTAGAAGCCGACACAATATGATGAAATTATCATTGTGAAATACCGAACCACACACATACAAACTTAGTACGAGCCGACACGGCCATTCTGACAATAACACGACCTCGTGTACTTTTACAAAACTGCCTTACTGAATAATTAATTTTATCTATAATTTTTTTTTTGAAAGTAATTTAAGATTAACATTTTCCTTTTTGATTACAACTATTTTTGTTTCAGGGTTTCATACAAAATTTTATCTTCAACTTTTAGTTTCATTCCTAAACTGCTGTAAAATTAATCTTTAGCTTAATTAAACTTTCTTCACTATCCTTTTCATTATCATAAACTCAACTGGTTTTACATTACATCATCTTATGCGCCACACGCCATATGTTGGGCGCAGCAACACCTAGTTTTACTATTTAAGAGAACTTTGCATATCATTAAGAGATTTCGGCAACTTGTGCCGTTTTGCTCTCCGCCCTTTACACGCACATTCGTTCTCACGACGCAGCCGGCTCAAGCCGGCGCTCGTAGATCAATGCGGCAGTGCAATTTGGGAAGTCATACTTAGCTAATCGTTTTTGGGCAGATGCTCGTGCGCAGCAGCTCTGCAGTTACATACATACAAACATATATACGCATAGAGCAATAAAATAAACTGTGAACATAGAACAATAAAATAAACTGTGAACATTGAAATAAATAAATTATAAATATATAAAAAAGCTATTCGAAAAATCTCGGTAGCTCAACATTTGGTGACCCCGACGTGATCTTCTATATATATATATAAATATATATAAGTTCTTGCAAGTTCCGGTAGCGCATAAACCGTTTTATGTCAATTGCTTTGTGCCGCTACTTATTGCATAGTCGTCAGACACACATTCGTTTCGACTTGCAATACAGTGCCGTCCATAAAAACAGTACCAGCTATTGTGCGTGCATTAGTTGTAATGCATACAGGCATTCAATAGTGGCGATTTAATAAAGAATTTGTAATAAACTAATTAATAAAACAATTTAAATTCATTTCTGAACTGTGATTCTCGCCTAAGCTCGCGCTCATTCTTCGATTGCAGCGCGCACAAGCTCTGTGTAATTACGCTTGTGCCGTTACTGTTCTCTCGTTGCCATTGCACTCGTTCCGTTCGCCAGCAGTACAGTCGCTTCCATAAAAACCGTGTCGGTGCGCGTTAATTCATACATGTGCATTTAGAGACAAACACGTACAGCTATCAACTCATACTTCTGCTGTCATTTGCATACCAACACTTTCAAGCCATACCGTTACTTCTTGTGTGCGACGTTTACTCGTCATGGCGAATTTTGAAGCTAGTACAGTTGCGCCTGAAGAGCGAGTGAGTTTTTATAAGCTCAAGGTTAAATCGGTATTTGAGCGTTTAAAAAGGTTGCAAATTAAAGTTGAAGCGGAGGCGCTTACCGATCACAGTGACAGCACCTTAACAGTTTTATTGGAGCATATTGGCAAGTTAAGCAGTTACTTTGGTGAAGCCCACGACCACCTAGAGGAGCTTGATTTTGATGAGATGCACAGTGACTTGCGCATGGATTTCGATGACTTAATATTGGTCATGCAGTCTTCAATATTGTCGGAAGTTCACAGCCGCAGCTCTCAAGTGACTCATAGTTCCACGCTTAGTAGACCAATGACGCATATGCAGGCTCCCGCTCCTAAACTACATTCCACACCTACGCTGCCGCCATTAAAATTACATACATTCAGCGGTGGATATGAAAAATGGGCCGATTTCTACTCAATGTTTTCAACAATCATTGATAGTCGACCCGAAGTCAACAACATGGAAAAGCTTCAATATTTACGATCCAGCGCCATGATAGCTCAGGTGCTGCTACAGAAGTTCGATGCGGCCACACAAGCTAAGTGGGAAGAGAAGTTGGAGGATTCAGAGACGGCATCTCGTATACCTACATGCGAAGAAGTTTCTTCATTTCTTGAGCTCCGTTGCCGGACCTTGGAATCGATGGAGTTTGCTATGACGAACTATTCATCCAGAAAGCCTGTGAATAGTAGTAGCAAATTTGTCACCAACAGGTCAGCATTCCATGTAACGGACCACAGCGCACAGAGTTGTGTCTTTTGCAATACGCCAGAGCATACTATCTACAAATGCTCAAGATTTGCAAACTTGTCACCTAGTCTACGCCTGAATGAGGTCAAAAGGGCTGGACTATGTTTGAACTGCTTGAAAGTCGGCCATCAGTCGCGACAATGTGGCTCGGGCGGCTGCCGAGTCTGTGGAGTCAAGCATCACACGCTTCTCCACCTCGGCAACTCCAGCACATCACAAGCAGTAGCTCTGTCAAAGCAACATTCATCGTCATCAATGATGCAGGGCATGCCTACTCAAGCCCCATCTACTACTCTCCTAGCCCAAGATCTGATCAGCGATGTAGTGCTCCTGGGGACCGCAGTCGTCCTGGTAAAAAATCGGTTTGGTGAATTAGTTCCTTGTCGTGCACTTTTGGATTCAGGCTCACAACTGCATCTTATTACAGCTAGATGCGCCCATCAATTGCAGCTCAAAAGGACAAAGTCATCCTCAGCTGTCCATGGTTTAGGCGAATGCAAGGTGGCCACCGATGGAAGTACGGTTTGCGTCACTCTTCGGTCTCACGACTCCATGTATGTAAATAGCTTCACAGCCACGATAGTCTCGAATGTAACTGGCAGACAGCCCTGTTCTGATGTGAACATAGGCACATGGAACATACCGATAAACATAACTCTGGCTGATCCAGCTTTTCATATTCCGCAGCGAATAGATTTGCTTATCGGAGCTAGCCTTTTCTATGAGTTGCTCTGTGTGGGTCAAATCAAGTTGCTGCCTGGACTGACACTTTTACAGAAGACTCGTCTTGGTTGGATTGTGTCTGGAGGCGGAACTCGCAGCCCTAACACCGTGCTCGTGACTTCGAAGGTACCTTCAGAGCCTGATACAGACTCTGGTTCTGACGCCCAGTTGGGCAGTCTCGTTCGGCGTTTCTGGGAGGTTGAGAGCTGCAATGACTCCGTCGTAAGGATCAGCAAAGAAGACTTGGACTGCGAGGCACATTTTGTAAGGCATTATACTCGAGTAGCCAATGGCCAATACTCAGTGCGATTGCCTGTCAAGCTTAATTGTGAGCTTCTCGGTGAGTCTTATCAGCAGGCGCATCGCAGATTTCTCAATTTGGAGAGGAAATTAAGTCGCTTGCCTCATATAAAGACTGAATACTCAGCATTCATGAAAGAGTACTCTGAGCTGGGTCACATGTCGCGTGTTCCGCGCGAATTGTTTCAACACTGCAGATATTTTCTTCCGCATCACTGCGTCCTGAAGGAAGACAGTACAACCACTTAGCTTCGTGTCGTTTTTGATGGGTCAGCTGCTACATCAAGTGGCTACTCACTAAATGAAGTTCTAATGTCAGGTCCTGTCATTCAGCCGAAGATGATCAACATATTATTGCATTTCCGAGCCTATCCAGTTGCACTCACCGGAGATATCTGCAAGATGTATCGCTGCGTGAAGGTGCCTGAACCGGACAGCTATCTACAATGTATTCTTTGGAGAAATTCACCTGACGATGAGTTAGAAGTGTTTAAGTTGGACACTGTAACTTATGGAACGAAACCGGTTTCATTCTTATCGGTGCGTGCCATGCACCAACTCGCCATAGATGAACGAGATGCGTTCCCACTCGGCTCAGAGGTGTTGCTTCACGATTTTTATGTCGACGATTTGATCTCTGGAGGGAAGTCAGTCGAAGAAGCAAGGCTTGTCATGCAAGAGACCACTGGAATTTTGGCAGGTGGAGGATTCAAATTAAGGAAGTGGTGTTCAAGCCATCCCATGGTGCTGGACGGCGTGACAGATTGCGACAAGGAATCTCTTATAAAGTTCAATGATGGCAGCGACATTACAAAGACACTTGGCCTTGCATGGGATCCAGCATCTGATCAACTTTTGTTTTCATACTTGGCTCTGGACTCGAGCTGCAAGCCCTGTAGACGTTCTGTGCTTTCGTCCATTGCTCGGTTCTACGACCCCCTTGGACTGGTCGGCCCAGTAATAACAAAGGCAAAAATATTCTTACAGCAGCTGTGGAGGCATAAGCTTAATTGGGACGAGAGTCTTCCTTCGGCACTTCATACTGCATGGCTTGACATTTGCAGTAACTTTGGCAGCGGCCTTAGGACTGCATTCCCCAGGCTGGTGATAGTTCCAGGACAGAAGGTAGAGGTCCGTGGATTCTGTGATGCCAGCATCGACGCTTATGGAGCCTGTATCTACATCGTATCCAAAGGGGCAACCTGGCATTAGCAGGTTACTTTGCTCAAAGCTCGAGTCTCTCCCTTAAAGACGCTTACGGTTCCGAAGCTGGAATTATGTGGAGCAGAGTTACTAGCACGTCTGATGGATGAAGTTGCTGGCTTGGGCATTTTCGCAGGTCAGTTTCACTGCTGGTGTGACTCTACTGTCGCATTATCCTGGATCAATGACGAACCCGGACGCTTCAATGTATTTGTTGCAAATCGCATCGCCACGATACAGGTTCTCACATCTACAATGGAGTGGCACTACGTACCTACTGAGTTAAATCCCGCTGACATATTATCTCGAGGTTCACTGCCCATTGAGTTGAACGCATCATCTCTTTGGTTTAGCGGTCCTGACTTCATCTCTAAGCCCAGATCGCAGTGGCCAGTCTCGGTGCTTCCAGAGAAAACTTCAGTGGAGCGTCGGAAGACGGCTTTTCTCGTAGGGCGGGCAGTCTGCGACGCCTCTATGGATTGCAAGTATGCGAACTCTTTTAGTCGTCTGCAGCGTATCTTTGCATATGTAGCGAAGTTTATTCATAAAGTTCGTGCTCCAGGACTCACTATCAGAGACATCCGAACCGGCACCCATATACTGTTGCGGGTGATTCAACGAGCTCATCTTTGGGAAGAAAGAAACACACTTCAAACTAAAGAAACTGTTTCATCATCCAGCAGTCTTGCCTCCTTGTCGCCATTCTTTGACGAATTTGGGCTGCTACGTGTGGATGGTCGGCTCAAAAACTCTACATTGAACTTCGATAGTCGCCATCCAATCATCTTACCCAGAAGTCATCCAGTAACTCGGGCCATTACCATGCATTACCATCAGAGGAACCTCCACGCAGGGCCCCGAGCAGTGCTAGCGTTGGTTCGATCCCAGTATTCATAAATGCGTGATATGCTTTCGGGCCAAACCGCGACTAGTAGAGCACATAATGGAGGATCTTCCCAAGGATCGCGTCGAAGGCTGTCGTGCGTTTTGGGTCACTGGAATCGATTTTTGCGGACCTTTCTTTTACAAGCCTGAGGCACAAAATAAGGCTCCTGTAAAATGTTACGTCTGTGTTTTTATCTGTTTTGCTACGAAGGCTATATGGTTGGAACTGGTCAAGGACTTAACCACTACTGCATTTCTGCATGCTCTACAGCGGTTCATATGCACTAGAGGAAAGCCAAGTCAAATTTGGTCTGACAATGCCACCAATTTTCTTGGTGCCCGCAACCAGCTTCACGAGTTGAAACGTCTGTTTCTGTCAGATGCTCATCAGAATGCAGTGAAGGACTTCTGTCTAGCTGACTCAATAGAATGGCATTTCGTCCCTCCACGATCTCCTCACTTTGGTGGTTTGTGGGAGGCTGCAGTGAAGACAGCGAAACATCATTTTTACCGAGCTGCTGGTCCTGCTATCCTGGCCTATGATGAGCTTCGCACGTTGGTCTGCAATATCGCGGCTGTTATTAATTCTCGACCTTTAGTTTCGATTTCAGAGCATCCAGCAGATTTAGACGTATTGACGCCTGCGCATTTCCTTAATGGTGGCCCTCCTTCATCCTTCAGTGAGCCTAACCTTACAGGGCTCAAATTTAATCGTTTGGATGCCTGGCAGCGTGTGAGCTATCTTCAGCAGGTATTCTGGACACGCTGGCGAGAGGAGTACTTGAACCTTTTGCAGCAGCGAGCAAAATGGAGAGTATCTCAACCTGGCTTATCGGTTGGTGATGTGGTTCTTGTAAAGGACGAAGCGACGGAAGCGACGGCGTCACAAGAGTCGCCGAACTTAAAACGGAGGCTGGCGAAATTAGAAGGGCTACAAAAAAGCTGTGTCTGCTGCCCATTAAAGATTCTGTTAAAGCCTAGGCTTCAACGGGGGGAGGATGTTGGGCGCAGCAACACCTAGTTTTACTATTTAAGAGAACTTTGCATATCATTAAGAGATTTCGGCAACTTGTGCCGTTTTGCTCTCCGCCCTTTACACGCACATTCGTTCTCACGACGCAGCCGGCTCAAGCCGGCGCTCGTAGATCAATGCGGCAGTGCAATTTGGGAAGTCATACTTAGCTAATCGTTTTTGGGCAGATGCTCGTGCGCAGCAGCTCTGCAGTTACATACATACAAACATATATACGCATAGAGCAATAAAATAAACTGTGAACATAGAACAATAAAATAAACTGTGAACATTGAAATAAATAAATTATAAATATATAAAAAAGCTATTCGAAAAATCTCGGTAGCTCAACACCATGATCAAAACATTTGTTTAGCACTTGTGCTTGCATTTCGACCAATTCTTTCAACTTTTCTTATCAGCCCCTTCTTTCTTCAATACTGTCTCTTTCAACAGTTTCACTCTCAATCATTCCAATACTGTCTCTTTCAACAGTTTCATTCTCAATCATTCCAATACTGTCTCTTTCAACAGTTTCATTTTTAACATTATTCAAATCCTCATCACTACTTTCTAACTCAACTGGTACATACTCTTCTGGCAATTTCCTTATATCGTATTTGTATTTTCTATTATTTGTCAATGACCTTAGATCCGTATCTCCGTCCAACAATTCAGCTATTTGTAACGGTCCCCTAAACTTTGGACTTAACTTCGTTTGATGCCTTGCTTCATTTTTTAACAACACAAAATCTCCTACTTCGTATCCAACAACCTTAGCTCGACTTGCGCCTGTCGCAATCAAATGCAAACTTATTTTCTGTTGAGAACAAAACTCACTAAATTTAGAGCTAGCAAAACACCTACCCTGGTCTGCTATTATGCGGTTTGGTACTCCAAACAAAGATACAGCCGATGTCACAGCACCTATGCAATTGTCAGCTTCAATCTTAAGTGTGTGTGCTAAATAAAAAAAAAGTTGGTAGCAGCGTCCAATTGGACAATAACATATTCCTTCTGATCAGACTTGCCACTCAACTTTCCTGTTATGTCTAGATATCTCTGCCAAATTAACTCGTTTTTCAGGAACTTTAGAAGTATCAATCACATTAGCGGATGAGAGATTTCTGGAAAAGAAATCAGAATGAGCCATTCGTTACCCTCTCTATACTGCAAATCAAATGAGAACGACTGTAAATAAGCCCACCATCTTTGTGCTCTGGGAGATAGGTCACGTTCAGTTCTTGATGCTTTTAAGTGAGTTGCAATCGGTAAAAACCACAAAAAACCACACTCAGCAACAGCGTCAAACGCAGTCGCCTCGCTAAAACGGGACTTCCTAGAACCGACAACTTAAGCAACCAATCTCAGCCCTTACAAAGGCTTATGCTGATGCTGATGATGATAATTATTGCGAAACATCGAAAGACGCACCAATACGCATAACTAGAAGCCGACGCAATATAATGAAATTATCATTGTGAAATACCGAAAATTACAACCACACACATATAAACTTAGTATGCGCCGACATATATATTGTAACGAACCTCGGTTTATCCCGAGTTTAAGCCGGGCCGGACTCAACCGACTGTGCGTTCGTGCCAACAAATTTATATGTAGCGCCTTGCGATAAATTATAATGCAATGTGTTCTATAGTTTAGCGATCGGTATATTTTCTCAATTTACACGTTATATATTCAATGTCCTTTATGCCTATGTCCTCAATAGGCGTCTAGGATATCCCTCGTAGATATCCTTCCCACGATGTCCTTCCTCTCGAAGTCCTTGGTCCCTTTCTTGTTTCCTTCGGCACTCAATACTTTCACTTTCACGTTCTTTTTGCAGTCCCGGGGCCAAATTGCAGGCGCCTTTTTATAGCAGCGACGCAGGCCCTGCTTCGCGCTATGACGGCGCCAGCTCGGCTCTGGAGCGGGGCCTGTCTGCCGCTCGTGTCCACGAAAACGGCAGCATCACGTGATTTGGCGCGACGCCAAATCGCCCATATCTGCGTGGCAGCCTCTCATTGGCCAAAGCACCGTTATTGGGATACGAGTGAAAGTGTACACTACTTTCTCGCAGCCACAAACGGTACTGCGGCCAACGGTCGCCGATGATCGCCGTGAGAGCGACGCGAGCAATGCGCTGAACACATACAAGCGACAGAGACAGACTACGTCGGTCTCTGCGCCCTTTCCAGTAGCGAGGGTCGCTACTATCGTACTCGCGTCGCTGTGTGGAACAATACATGCAGGCACGCATATATGCATAAGTGCACAGCAAATACATGCACCTATACATACACTACGTGCCCGTCTATATTGTTCCCCACACTCCCCTCTTCCTTCGGGAAACACGAAACCTTCGTGTTTACATCGGTCCGGGACTCACTTTTGGCGCTCCCTTTGTTTGCACTGCTTGCTTCTCTTCAGCAAGCAGTTCGCCGCGCCTCTCCAGCTGCAGGCAGTGCTACGCACAGGGCCGCTGTTAACACTCTGTTATGAACAGCGCCGCTGCTACGCAACTCTGCCTACAGCTGATCCTCCGGCAACTCTGCGCTCCGCAGGTAAGTGTTAATTTTATCAGCTATTAACCAACTTTTTTCCTCTTACAGGTAGCGCGATCCTCTTAATTTAATCTCTCTCCTGGACCTGGTTGTGTTCCTTCCTCTGGCCACGCCCGCTGTTGCAGAAAAAACACCCGTTTTTACCCCGTTCTGCCAGCCTCCGTGGCTGCAAATGCGGTTGTGTGGCTGCATCTGTCCCGCTTCCGCCGCTGTTCCTTGTTGCTGGGGTGGTGGTAACGAAACGATCTTCCGTTGCCGATGCCGTTCACAACTGACCCGGGCCCGGACATCGGATATCGGTGGGATTCTCGGCTCACTCCTCATTCGCGCACAGCTCCAGCTAAGTCGCTGGCCAATGCGCGAGGATCGGCCGGTCCGCCCTCCCGACACCTTTGCCGGACGGCTGGATTTCGCCAGTCATGTGGCTCGCATCTGACGCGGCTGACCTCCCTGTACCCCACCCCATCGTCGCAGTAAGTACGCAGCGGTGAACAAATCATTTGTAGCCATATATTACCAACTTTTTTTTTACATTTCACAGGGCGGCGAACACCCGGCACCCTGTCCGCGACCGACGCACCCTGTACCGGACCCCGCCGGTCCACACGATCCGTGCCGTCCGGCCCGCATTAGTGCTCTCCAGCCTCCTGACTCAACTCCACCCATTGGCCTGCGGGGTCGCCTTCTGGCCACGATGCCTGCCGTTGCCAACTGGGTCGCGGTTGGGCTGGTGGTGTCGGCTCTGACCGTCGTCGCTGAAATCCCGGTCTGAGAGGCAGCCGGATCGGCCTCCATTCCGCCTCGGGCATTCCCGGCGACTGCTCTCTCTCCCTCGGCGCATATTTCCTCCTCTCCCACGGCGAGTTGGGCGGCGACCGCAGCTGCTGGGGCGACTGCGGCTGTGGTGTTGGCGACGGCGATGACTGCGACGGTGGCTGCTCCTCCAGCCTGAAGCCCGCGGGCCAAGGTGCGACGGCCTCTCGCCAGCGCACCTCCACTTGCGTCACATGTTCAACATACCCATTCACGACCCGCTGGACCACTGGTGGTCCCGGTTCCTCCCTGGACTCGGAGTCGGTCACGTAAATGACCTCCTCGTCTCCGCATTCTCCCTCGTCGTCGTCCTCGGAGTCGGAAATAATGATCACGGCTTCGTCAACCGTTGGCTCCGCTCTGTGTGGCGTCGGGGGACGTGGCGGCCGCCACAGCGGGCGAGTGGGCGAATACCATCCGTTCCGCACATATTCGGAACACAGCCCCTCGTCCCACCGTTCGGTTTCCGATGCCATGTCCGCAGACTCATCCGTTGAGCCCCAGCCCGGCGGCGACCATCGTCCTCCTTCGCTGGATAAATTGGCCGGGGACCAAACACTCGCTCCGGACGCTCCTTCCCGCTCACCTGATGATGCCTCCAGCTCCAGATCCTTCGGGTGTCTTTGCAGTTGCCTTCTCACTCGTCGTCGCGGGTGAAATGGCAACCCCACGGGCGGCAGCCTCACCTGTCCTCGACGCGCCCGACGCTTAGGCGCCGGTGGTTTACCACGGCTTTTCCGCTCCGCAGCTCCAGCGTAGTCGCTGGCCAACAGGCGAGGATCAGCCGGGTGCACCCGTCCGACGCCCAAGTCCGGGCGGCGTGAATGTTGCGTGCGCTCTCCATTTCTTTAATTTGTCACAAGTAGGCCTACCGCGTGCGGCGACAATTAACGGGTCCTGCCGCATCTCATCTACTCTTCCCTCTGAATGTGTGGCCTTGTTGTTGCCCTTCCACTGCGTTTCGCACACACTTCCTCGGTCCCACACGCATGTATGTATGAGTACACAGCAACTACAAGCACTAATACATACGCTGCGTGCCCTATTTTCTTGTTGCCCCGTTTGCCTGCTGCCCTAATTTTGTTGTTGGCCGCTTTACATGTTGCCGACAGAGTTCAGTAGCCTTTCGCGGCGGCTCTTGAACTTTGGGCGCGATGCATTGTTGTTGCCTACCACGCTCATCGTGTTTTTCGTCCCGTTTTGCGCATGCGCTGACCACTGTGCGCATTCCATGCTGTCGCTGTTTATTGAGCTTGCGGTGTGTGCGCTCGCAAATTCGACGGTTTCGGCCGTGCCTGTTGTTATTGTGCCGTTTCGTAGTTGACGATTATTTTGCTGCTGCGCATGCTCCCCCGTTTCGTGTGTGTGCGCGCGCAAATTCAAACAACTTTGTTGTTGCGCTCACAACATTTTGGCTGTTTTTGCCGTGGATTTGCTTTGTGCAGCCGATGTTAATTTCGCTTATGTTTTTTTTACAAAAAACTTTTCCCCTACATACATATATAGGTTGTTATGTTAATACACATAATTATGTGTAAAAACTTTTCCCCTACATACATATATACGTTGTTATGTTAATACACAAGCTATGTGTATTCACTCTTTTTTTTGTTTTTTTTATAAACATGCTGGCAACTCACCCGCTTCTGCTCCGCCACATGAGCCGTTCTGCTCCGCTTATCTGCCTCTGAACTGATCCGGCAGACAACCGGGGAGATCAAGCTGGCCATCGTATATGGTCCTCCATATCGTGGGACCAGTTTCGCTGCGAATCCATCTGCGGCATTAGACAAGTGGCGTTCTTTTGCCCACACCTTGTCCCCTACGGCCGGCTTCCACTGCCGCCGCCGTAGATTGTAGTGCCACGCTTGATCCTGAGCAGCTTTCTCCAGGCTGCGTCGCACCACCTGGAACACCTCGGCCATTTTCGTTGCTCGCTCCACCGGACTCTGTTCCTCTTGGCCTGTTCCCACTGTTTGTGCGTCGAACAGTGATTTTGGCAATCTTGGCTCACGCCCTTGCGTGAGGAAGGCTGCCGTATCGCCTGTTGACGCCGAAACGCTGCCGGCAACGCCTCGTCCCAACACCTCTGATCACTGCCCGCAAATTGCGCGATCATGGTCTTCACCGTGCGATTTGCCCTTTCGGTGGGATTTTCCTGGGGCGTATATGGCGCTGTCAGCTGGTGATGGACGCCTAGCTCGTCCAGGAACACCTCGAATGCGCGACTCGTGAATTGAGTGCCATTGTCGGTGATGAGTACCTTTGGCACGCCAAATCGTGCCAATATCCTCTCCCGGAACGCCTTTTGGAGCGCCGCCGTGTTCGCGCTTCTTAATGGCACCATCTCCGTCCATTTTGAGAAGCGATCGATGAACACCAACAACATCGTATGGCCATGCTTGGACCTGGGTAGCGGACCTACAAAATCGGCGCGTACCGTTGCCCATGGTTCCTCGGGGATCTTGGTCAGCATCTGCCCTCCCGCTTGGAGTTGGCTGGACTTGTAGCGCTGGCACAGCTCGCACCGCTGCACGTATGTACGCACGTCGCGATACATACCCGGCCAGTAGTATCTCGCGGCCACCCGAGTAATTGTTTTCCGGCTCCCAAGGTGACCCGCGGTGGCTGCGTCGTGGTTCTCTTCCAGAACTTGCTTGCGCTGCTCCGTCGGCACACATAACTTCCACGCAGCCACGTCCTCATGGCCTGCTAGGTGTGGAACGTGTGTGTATAAACTTCCAGCCTCTTCTCGATAATCCGGGAACTTCTTTGGGCTTCTGCGCAGGTCCTGGCGAAGCTTGACAATGCAGCGACATCTTGTTCCAGCTGCCTTGTCCTTGCTCGTCACCAAGCGGCATGCCTCTTCGCCCAGCGGCTGCTGTGATAGCGCATCGGCCACAACATTTTGCTTGCCTTTCCGGTATCTGATCTCGAAGTTGTACTGGTGCAACTCCAGAGCCCATCTAGCAATCCTCCCTGAAGGGCTCTCAATAGAGTTGAGCCACTTCAGAGCCATGTGATCTGTTATCACTATAAAATGGTAGCCTTCTAGATATGGCCTCAGCTTTCGAATGCCCCAGATGATGGCCAGACACTCCTTTTCTGTTGCAGAATAATTCCGTTCTGCACTATTCAGCGTTCGGCTGGCATACGAGATCACACGCTCTCGATCCTCAGATTGCGCCAAGTCCATAATTGCTCGCGTCCGTTTGCAGGCAGAAAGGCTTTGAAAAATCTGGGCACACCAAGACTGGTGATTGGTTTTTACGGTCAAAAGCCCTCTGACGCTCCTCTGTCCACTCCCATTTGGTGCCCTTTTTCAGTAGTGCTTTGAGCGGATGCACTCTGAACTCCCACGTATTGCCGCAACTCTTTTACGTTGTCAGGTGGTTTCAACTCAGCAATTGCGGCCAATTTCTTCGGGTCCGTGCGGATGCCATGTTCCGTCACCTTATGGCCAAGATATTTGAGTTCCTTCTTAAAAAAATCGCACTTGTCGATGTTGATCCTTAAGTTGGCCGCTCGTAGCCGCCGGAACACCTCCCGCAGGTTGTCCATGTGTTCCTGGCGTGTTTTCCCAATGACGATGATATCATCCAGGTAGGCAAAGGCATGCGGCATCATTTCTGGGCCAATAACTTGGTCCAGCGCTCGTTGAAATGTTGCCGGCGCCGAATGGAGCCTGAACGGCATCACCTTCCATTGGAACAGCCCTTTTCCTGGGACTGTGAACGTTGTCCATGGCCGGCTGGATTTCTCCATCGGTATCTGCCAATACCCATCCTTCAAATCCAGGCTAGTTATGAATCGAGCATCTCGCAGCTGGCCAAAATGTGGTACACCCGCGGCAGCGGATATGCGTCCTTAATCGATCGGCTGTTCAGCTGGCGAAAATCCACACACAGCCGCCATTTCCCAGTCTTCTTTTTGACCATCACGATTGGCACTCTGTGAGGACTCTTGAACGGCTCGATGCAGCCAGCAGCTCATCCACCTGGTGATTAATCTCCGCCTGCATTTTTGGATTTTTCGGAAAATAGCGCTGTTTTATGGGCCGCTTGTCCTGCATCGTGATCCGATGCTCCGTGATCATCGTAGTGCCCTTCACGTCCTGGAACTTCACAAGTTCCCTCCTCAGGAACGTATCTACCTCCACATCCTAATGGAGTGGGTTTTGAAGTCCCGGACTCGTCTCCATCGGCGTCTGTGGACTCATTTTCATCCTGCCGACCGCCACTGACAGCTTCTCCTCCAGCTGTCCGATTGGCTGGGGATTTCTTGGCTTGATCCTCAGCTTCAAGCCACCGCACTCCACCGCCATACCAATGCTGGCCAAGAAATCCCAGCCCAGCACCAGATCGTCGATCATGCCTGGCAGCACCAGCAATGAAATGCGGATCTGCAGACTTCCCGCCCTCATTGCCAGCAAAACTCCAGACGCTCGTTGCGGCACTCAACGGCGTAGTGGCCCTCTTGGCCACATATCCGGCATGCCCTGGCGGGGTTCTGGACATGTGTCCTTGGCCCTGCTGTGCATGTCCTGGGCGCGGGTCGAGGTCTCGTTTCCACAACGGCCATGCTCCGGTGGTATTCCTCTTCATCCGGGCTCCCAGCGTCGTCCATGGCCATCAGCCGCGTCCTACTGCCTCGTTTTTAGCTCACGATCTGCCGCATAGGTTTGCATATCCACCATGTAAACCTTGAAGGGCTCGCCCATCATCTGTCTCCGTCGAGCAACTTCGTCCTTCAACTCCCGCATAGTGTCCCTGGGCAAAAAGAATTCCTGGAAACTTCTGACGAATGTTTCCCACGCTGTCCAGTGCCTGTTGTTGGCCACGTACCACTTTAAGGCCATGCCTTTCAGCAGCTCTGGCATCGCCTTCGGGATCAGGTCCAGATCCAGACCATATGTGTCGGCCGACCACTCCACTTGCTCCAAAAACTCCAGCGGCTTCGTTGTGCCATCGAAGCGGAAGCCCCATTCTCGCACCTGCTTGGCGACCTTTGGGTACTCCAGCGCTGTGCAGCTCGGTCCTCGTGGCTTTATTTCTGGTTGCGGGGTGGATGTGGCTCTACACGATCCTCTTTGCTACTCTTGTAGGCGGGCGGCGGCGGCACTAGTGGATGGCAGAGACAATCGTGCCACGTTCACGATTTCATCTTGCTCACCCAGCTCGTTTTCCTCGACGGCGGTCAGCGCTTCGTCTCTCAGCGGTGAAAGGCGTCCATGAAGGTTCGCAATCTCTGCGATCCTGATAGAATAAGGGATCCTTTCCTCATTCATCATGACCCACTCGCCGAACTGCCTCCGGCAAGAGTGCCAGTCAGACTTACGCCGAACTCGATCCCGTAGTGCAGCACATCATCCTTCTTGAGATTATATGCCCAAGCTCGCACCATTTTTATACACTGACTATATTATGACCGTATTTATCGGAGGGCCCCACATTGGGCGCCAGTTGTAACGAACCTCGGTTTATCGCGAGCTTAAGCCGGGCCGGACTCAGCCGACTGTGCGTTCGTGCCAACAAATTTATATGTAGCGCCTTGCGATAAATTATAATGCAATTTGTTTTTATTTTTGCGATCGGTATATTTTCTCAATTTACACGTTTTATATTCTTCACAAATCTAGCCCACAGGATCGCAGGTAGACGTTTAGCGCACTCTGGCGAATGGTACTGCACTCTTGGTTCTCCAAGGATACGCTCGAGCACTCCAGGTGACCCCAGGATCCACACTGAATACTCCGGCGGTTCGCTCGGCTTGCAGTGACTCTACGGCTGGATACGCTCACAAGCACACCTTGAGATTTTCTCAAGCTACAGTCACCACTCTTTTGCACAGCTACGCAATCGTTACGTTTGCTCCTGTTCCAGGATCCGCCACTCATGCTGTAGATTTGGCCGTGCTGCACCAATGGTGGTTGGTGGCACCTGATGTCCTTCCGGTGTCTGCGTGTGGAGCCTATGTCCTCAATAGGTGTCTAGGATATCCCTTGAAGATATCCTTCCCACGATGTCCTTCCTCTCGAAGTCATTGGCAGCGATGTCCTTTTAATCTCTGCTCCTTGGCTGGTCACGTTGCCACTCGCGTTTCTTGTTTCCTTCGGCACTCAATACTTTCACTTTCACGTTCTTTTTGCAGTCCCGGGGCCAAATTGCAGGCGCCTTTTTATAGCAGCGACGCAGGCCCTGCTTCGCGCTATGACGGCGCCAGCTCGGCTCTGGAGCGGGGCCTGTCTGCCGCTCGTGTCCACGAAAACGGCAGTATAACGTGATTTGGCGCGACGCCAAATCGCCGAAATCTGCGTGGCAGCCTCTCATTGGCCAAAGCACCGTTATTGGCATATGAGTGAAAGTGTACACTACTTTCTCGCAGCCACAACCGGTACTTCGGCCAACGGTCGCCGATGATCACCGTGAGAGCGACGCGAGCTAATCGCTGAATACCTAAGAGCGACAGAGACAGACTACGTCAGTCTCTGCGCCCTTTCCAGTAGCGAGGGTCGCACTATCGTACTCGCGTCGCTGTGTGGAACAATACCTGCAGGCACGCATATATGTATAAGTGCACAGCAAATACATGCACTGATACATACACTACGTGCCCGTTTATATTGTTCCTCACAATATATATGTCGCAGCATTATGAATTATGTTCCATTATTTAGCGCAGTGAGTTTCGGTTGCTCTGAGAACTCAAACACAACTGACTCTCGTGTCTCTTATTTCTCTCGAGCCCGAACCACACTCAGCAACAGCGTCACACGCTGTCGCCTCGCTAAAACGGGACTTCCTAGAACCGACAACCGAATCAACCAATCGCAGCCCTTACAAAGGCTTATGCTGATGCTGAAGATAATTATTGCGAAATATCGAAAGACGCACCAATACGGATAACTAGAAGCCGACGCAATATGATGAAATTATCATTGTGAAATACCGAAAACTACAACCACACACATACAAACTTAGTACGAGCCGACACGGCCATTCTGACAATAACACGACCTCGTGTACTTTTACAAAACTGCCTTACTGCATAATTCATTTTATTTATAAATTTTTCGAAAGTAATTTAAGATTAACATTTTCCTTTTTGATTACAACTATTTTTGTTTCAGGGTTTCATACAAAATTTTATCTTCAACTTTTAGTTTCATTCTTAAACTGCTATAAAATTAATCTTTAGCCTAATTAGACTTTCTTCACTATACTTTTCATTATCATAAACTCAACTGGTTTTACATTACATCATCTTATGCGCCACACGCCATGATCAAAATATTTGTTTTGCACTTGTGCTTGCATTATGACCAATCCTTTCAACTTTTCTTATCAGCCCCTTCATTCATCCATACTGTCTCTTTCAACAGTTTCACTCTCAATCATTCCAATACTGTCTCTTTCAACAGTTTCATTCTCAATCATTCCAATACTGTCTCTTTCAACAGTTTCATTTTTAACATTATTCAAATCCTCATAACTACTTTCTACCTCAACTGGTACATATCCTTCTGGCAATTTCCTTATATCGTCATGAGCATATTTGTATTTTCTATTATTTGTCAATGACCTTAGAATATATCTATCTCCGTTCAACAATTCAGCTATTTGTAACGGTCCCCTAAACTTTGGACTTAACTTCGTTTGATGCCTTGCTTCATTTTTTAACAACACAAAATCTCCTACTTCGTATCCAACAACCTTAGCTCGACTTGCGCCTGTCGCAATCAAATGCAAACTTATTTTCTGTTGAGAACAAAACTCACTAAATTTAGAGCTAGCAAAACACCTACCCTGGTCTGCTATTATGCGGTTTGGTACTCCAAACAAAGATACAGCCGATGTCACAGCACCTATGCAATTGTCAGCTTCAATCTTAAGTGTGTGTGTTAAATAAAAAAAAAGTTGGTAAAAGCGTCCACTTGGACAATAACACATTCCTTCTGATCAGACTTGCCACTCAACTTTCCTGTTATGTCTATGTGTATCGTGTGCCAAGGTGTGCTGACCTTTGGTATTGGATGAAGTCTAGCTTGAATTTTACCCGAGGATGACTTTGACATCTTACAAGTAATACAGTTTTCAACAAACTTTCGCATATATTTAGACATGCTATCGAACCAATAATAATCATAGGTCTTATCTAAAGTCTTCTCCCAACCTAAGTGCATGATTATCTCTTGGAAACTATCGATAGTCGGCACCATCGATAGCGGCTATAGTTTTTTACCAAACCATCGATAGTGGCTCGATAGTGCCCAACATAAAACAACTAAACCCAATCTTTTTAAATTTGGGATCTAAAATTGTCGCCATTCTCGTCGCAGTTCTTTTTTCATATGGCGATTAACGTTTTACGATTGAATCTAATAAAACAGTGACCATTTTTTGTCCAACTGCAGTTTGCACATCCGAAGAAATAGTATGCGTTTTACGAATAAGTACATCTGTCAATAGTACTACTGCAATTTCATCATGGGTCGCCAGTATTCGTTGAATCATATAAAAGAAACTATTCCAACTAGTTGGAATTGTAGAAGTTGAATACCCAAACTTTTCTTGCGCCATCTTAAACTTTTCATTAGCAATAGTGCTTTTTTTGAAAAATTTGACAATTGCTTTACATTTTGAAATTATTGCCATTGTTTTATCGTCATCGTCGAAATTTAAACCGTCTTGAACAACCAAATTTAACGTGTGACACTATCGAGGCACTATCGATACACTATCGGTAGTGCATGACCATCGATAGTGAGTCGACTCGATAGTGCTCAACCATCGATAGTGTCGATAGTGCCATCGATAGTTTCCCACCTCTAATTATCTCGTGAATCTGATTTATTACAGACCATCTGAATGCCCTTGGAATAAGTGGCAAAGATCGAGTTCTACCATTTCTCTGAATTTTTCGATAAAGTAATCCTGCTCTCAACTCATAAGTTTTTGCAATGTCCTCGGCAAGAGAATTGTCCCTCAGTTTGTTCACAATATTGATAATATCGAAATCCTTCCGTTGTTCAGCCATAAGCCAATAACTAGATATCTCTGCCAAATTAATTCGTTTTTCAGGAACTTTAAAGGTATCAGCGGATGGGAGATTTCTGGAAAATAAATCAGCATGAGCCATTCGTTTTTGCAATGTCCTCGGCAAGAGAATTGTCCTTCAGTTTGTTCACAATATTGATAATATCGAAATCCTTCCGCTGTTCAGCCATAAGCGAATCACTAGATATCTCTGCCAAATTAACTCGTTTTTCAGGAACTTTAAAGGTATCAGCGGATGGGAGATTTCTGGAAAAGAAATCAGCATGAGCCATTCGTTTACCCTCTCTATGCTGCAAATCAAATGAGAACGACTGTAAATAAGCCCACCATCTTTGTGCTCTGGGAGATAGGTCACGTTTAATTCTTGATGCTTTAAAAGAGTTGCAATCGGTAAGAACTACAAAATCTCTACCCATCGAATAATGACGAAATTGCTTTAAAGCCATGACAACCGCAAGAGTCTCCAACTTATAAGAATGGTATCGTGATTCAGCAGGTGAAGTAGCCTTACTGAAAAATTCAACGACATGCGGCTTGTTATCAATTTTGGGGAGCAAGATGGCTCCATATCCACGAGCACTTGCATCAGTATGCAATTCGATTGGATATTTAGGGTCAAAAATAACTAAAACTGGCTTCTGTGTAAGTACAGAAATAACTTTTTGTCTTATTTATTGAACTGTCGACTTGAGAAACGAAACCTTTTTAATATTGAACATAAATCCAGCTTTCATGAGAATATCAAAAGGTAAAATTGTAATCTTTCTAAAGCTTCAGCTTTTGTTGTTGCCGCCACCAATACGTCATCCACATAGACAACTACAAATGTATTTGCAAGTTCCCCAAGCATTGTTAAGACCAAACGGCATTGACAACATTTATAAAAGATTTTGAATAATTTTCCAATAAATTGTTTAATTTATCCCTATCTTCGCCGACAAGATCAGTATCCAATTTAGAAAATATATCATCATTTGAACAACAGTTTACAGATTTTGGCCTAACAATTTAAAATTTTCCCGGTGACAATGACATAAAAACCCTGCGACAGTATTTCTCGACCAATCACAATGTCGCTCTCCAAATACTGATCGCCCTAAACGTGGAACAGCATCTCAATACAATGATTTTTAAATTTTACGTTACCAGGTATTTGCAATGTACTACAAATTCTGTCATTCCCAATACCCTTCAACATTACTACTTATCTTATGTTTAATCAACGAACATTCCGCTCCAGAGTCAAACATTGTCAAAAACATAGCTGCTGGTGTTTCTACACTGGTGAAGCACTGTACAAAAATTTCCTTAAACTCCGTCCAATTTATGTCAGGATAACATATTTGTGAGAGCCACTGCACATCACATCACCAACGCACTGCCTTTTATGTTATTTTCCGCCAGAATTATATTTACCACACACCAAGCGGATGCGTCGGCGCCAACAAGATCTTTTCAATATTATTGCTACACTTTATGTTCACACAACGACGCAAACGCACGATAAATTGATTCGAATCAAATTTCTAACGCGGTCCCGCTAACACGTCCGGCACTCGACATGGATCGTTTGTCATATTAGGTAGCGAGCCAGATCCCACTTCTGATGTTGCAGCATTAAGATTATCTTCCATCTGAGAACTCAAACAAAACTAACTCTCGTGTCTCTTATTTCTCTCGAGCCTACCCCCGAACCACACTCAGCAACAGCGTCAAACGCTGTCGCCTCGCTAAAACGGGACTTCATAGAACCGAATTTATCATTGTGAAATACCGAAATTACAACCACACACATACAAACTTAGTACGCGCCGTTGTTGTTGGTGCTATTGACGTAGCCAACTGCCGTAATAGCTGAAGCTCATTGAGTTGTAGTTGTATGGATGTAACAAGAAACTTCTTGCCGATAAGGGCTAAGCAATTTCAATTATTCGCCCGATTTGTTGAATTCTTTCGAACCTTTCACTTTCTCCACAACTGCCTTTTTCGACTTAGATCCTTAGGATCTCTGTAGATACAACGCGTGTGGTTTGTATGTTGATCGAATTCAGAATGAATCCGTCTGTCTTTATTTAAAATGGACTTAGCCAAAAGTACATAAAAAGTTTGGAGTTCTGTCGCTCAAAGCAACTGCCGAACGCGAATATATAGCATGGCATATGTATTTGTATATGTTGTAGCATTAAGAATTAAGTTCCATTATTTAGCGCAGCGAGTTTCGGTCGCTCTGAGAACTCAAACACAACTGACTCTTGAGTCTCTTATTTCTCAAGCCTTCCCCCGAACCACACTCGGCGACAGCGACGCAACGCTCAAAGCAACTGCCGAACGCGAGTATATAGCATGGCATATGTATTTGTATATGTTGTAGCATTAAGAATTATGTTCCATTACTTAGCGCAGCGAGTTTCGGTCGCTCTGAGAACTCAAACACAACTGACTCTTGTGTCTCTTATTTCTCAAGCCTTCCCCCGAACCACACTCGGCGACAGCGACGCAACGCTGTCGCCCCGCTAAAACGGTAACTGTCAAATATCTAAAGACGCACCAACGCACACGTGTTCTTATTACGCATCAACACGCTGTCGACCCGCTAAAACGGGACTTCCTAATGCCATCATATTGCGCAGTACTCAAAGACGCAGCAACGCACACTGTTGTTACGCCCCGACACAGCGCCAGCCCTCTCGAACCTCTGACGCTCCGACACGGCCAACCTGACCATAACACGACCTCGTGTAGTTTTACAAAAATGCCTTACTGCATAATTCATTTTTATACCCTGAACCCATTGAAAATGGGAAAACAGGGTATAATGGTTTTGTTAAAATGTATGTAACAGGCAGAAGGAGGCGTGGCAGACCCCATAAAGTATATATATTCTTGATCAGCTCGACGAACTGAGTCGATATAGCCATGTCCGTCTGTCCGTCTGTCCGTCCGTCCGTCTGTCCGTATGTATGAACGCGTCGATCTCAGAATCTATAAGAGCTAGAGACTTGAAATTTTTTATGTAGATCCGTATATAGCACGCGCAGATCGAGTTTGTTTCAAAAAAACGATAAATGTGATCGTTTAAAAGTTATCGATTTAAAACGTTATCGAAATGCAGTTATAAATTTATATCTCCGACATCTTTGGAGCTTAAGTACTCAAATTTTGGATTTAGTATGATATAGAGTTTATACAATTTTGATTTTTGTCAAATTTTGGATACCATCCCCCCATTCCGGCCCTTCCCCCCAAACTTGTAAAAACCGTATTTCAAATACTAGAGACTTGTGCTTTGGCAAATTAATACATATGAATGACATAATTACGCTGTGAAAGTTTAATTAAGAAAGTACATGTACAAAAGAAGTTATTAAACATTTCATTTCCCATAGTAAAGCCTATGAGCGCAGCCCACGCTCAGTCGCTGCGTAAACTGCGCAGTCAGCAGAGCGTTCGCTTATGCGTGCGTGCGTATGCATGTGTGTATGTGTGTGTGCATGTGTTGATTATATATATTTGTTAAATAAGCATAGAATGTTTGGAATATCGGCTCTTTGCAGGGTTCAGGGGATCTCCTAGTCGGGTACCGCCGACTAGAGCTTTCTTACTTGTTTTATCTATAAATTTTCGAAAGTTATTTAAGATTAACATTTTTCTTTTTGATTACAACTATTTTTGCTTCAGGGTTTCATACAAAATTTTATCTTTAACTTTTAGTTTCGTTCTTAAACTGCTATAAAATTAATCTTTAGCTTAATTCAACTTTCTTCACTATCCTTTTTATCATCATAGACTCAACTGGTTTTACATTACATCATCTTATGCGTCACACGCCATGATCAAAACTTTTCTTATCAGCCCCTTCAGGCATCCATACTGTCTCTTTCAGCAGTTTCACTCGTAATCGTTTCAATACTGTCTCTTTTAGCAGTTTTCACTCTCAATCGTTTCAATACTGTCTCTTTTAACTATTTCATTCTCAATCATTCCAATACTGTCGCTTTCAACTATTTCATTCTTAATCATTTCAATACTTTCGCTTTCAACTATTTCATTCTTAATCATTCCAATACTGTCTCTTTCAACAGTTTCATTACCAACATTATTCAAATCCTTATTACTACTTTCTAACTCAACTGGTACATACCCTTCTGGCAATTTTCTTATATCGTCATGAGCATACTTGTATTTTATATTATTTGTCAATGACCTTAGGACATATCTATCTCCGTCCAACAATTCAGCTATTTGTAACGGTCCCCTAAACTTTGAACTCAACTTCGTTTGATGCCTTGCCTCATTCTTTAACAACACAAAATCTCCTACTTCGTATCCAGCAACTTTAGAATTGGTTTTAATCAAACCGTTTCTTGCTATATACTGCTGCCGCTGATATATTTTGCACTGCCCGAGCTCTTGATTCTGCCAAATCAACTTCTTGTGTCGTTTCACATGGTGGAAGCAATCCTAACGGACGAGCAACCTTGCCAATAAACAATTCTAAAGGGCTTGCCTTTGTCACTCGACTTACTGTACAATTTAAGGCCAACTGTACCTCACCTAATGCGTTTTGCCAAGATCGGCTGCTAGCCTCAACTGCCGTCAGTAAGTTTTTCAAAGTGCTCATAATGCGTTCCACCTGTCCGTTAGCTCTACTTGCGCCTGTCGCAATCAAATGCAAACTTATTTTCTGTTGAGAACAAAACTCACTAAATTTAGCTAGCAAAACACCTACCCTGGTCTGCTATTATGCGGTTTGGTACTCCAAACAAAGATGCAGCCGATGTCACAGCACCTATGCAATTGTCAGCATAAATCTTAAGTATGTGTGTTCAATAAACAAATTTGGTAAAAGCGTCCATTTGGACATTAACATATTCCTTCTGATCAGACTTGTCACTCAACTTTCCTGTTATGTCTATGTGTATCGTGTGCCAAGGTGTGCTAACTTTTGGTATTGGATGAAGTCTAGCTTGAATTTTACCCGAGGATGACTTTGACATCTTACAAGTAATACAGTTTTCAACAAACTTTCGTATATACGTATATGCTATCGAACCAATAATAATCATAGGCCTTATCTAGAGTCTTCTCCCAACCTAAGTGCATGATTGTCTCGTGAATCTGATTTATTGCAGACCATCTGAATGCCCTTGGAACAATTGGCAAAGATCCAGCTCTACCATTTCTCTGAATTTTTCGATAAAGTAATCCTGCTTTTAACTTATAAGTTTTTGCAATGTCCTCGGCAAGAGAATTGTCCTTCAGTTTGTTCACAATATTGATAACATCGAAATCCTTCCGCTGTTCAGCCATAAGCCAATAACTAGATATCTCTGCCAAATTAATTCGTTTTTCAGGAACTTTAAAGGTATCAGCGGATGGGAGATTTCTGGAAAATAAATCAGCATGAGCCATTCGTTTTTGCAATGTCCTCGGCAAGAGAATTGTCCTTCAGTTTGTTCACAATATTGATAATATCGAAATCCTTCCGCTGTTCAGCCATAAGCGAATCACTAGATATCTCTGCCAAATTAACTCGTTTTTCAGGAACTTTAAAGGTATCAGCGGATGGGAGATTTCTGGAAAAGAAATCAGCATGAGCCATTCGTTTACCCTCTCTATGCTGCAAATCAAATGAGAACGACTGTAAATAAGCCCACCATCTTTGTGCTCTGGGAGATAGGTCACGTTTAATTCTTGATGCTTTAAGTGAATTGCAATCGGTAAAAACTACAAAATCTCTACCCATCAAATAATGACGAAAATGCTTTATAGCCATGACAACCGCAAGGGTCTCCAACTCATAAGAATAGTATCGTGATTCAGCAGGTGAAGTAGCCTTACTGAAAAATTCAACGACATGCGGCTTGTTATCAATTTTGGGGAGCAAGATGGCTCCATATCCACGAGTACTTGCATCAGTATGCAATTCGATTGGATATTTAGGGTCAAAAATAACTAAAACTGGCTTCTGTGTAAGTACAGAAATAACTTTTTGTCTTATGTTCTGGCAAACAAAGTCGTTCTTTTTCGATGTCAAAAGATACAAAGGCTTCATGAAACAGAAAAATCCTTGCATAAATCGCCGAAAGTAAGACGGTAATCCAATAAGTTGTCTTAAAGCAGGGACTGACTGAGGAGGCGGTAGAGCAGTTAACGCTGAAACTTTAAGTGAATTTGGACGAATTTGGCCTGCGCTCACTTCGTATTCCAAATATTGAACTGTCGACTTGAGAATCGAACACTTTTTAATATAGAACATAAATCCAGCTTTCGTGAGAATATCAAAGGTAATCTGTAATCTTTATAAAGCTTCACCTTTTGTTGTAGCCACCACTAATTCGTCATCCATAGACAACTACAAATGTACTTGCAAGTTCCCCAAGCGTATGCATCACTGTACGCTGAAAAACGGAAGGTGCATTTTTAAGACCAAACGGTATTGACAAAATTTATAAAAGATTTTGAATAATTTTCCAACAACTTGCTGTTCATTTGAACAACAGTTTACAGATTTTGGCCTAACAATTTCAAATTTTCCCGGTGACACAATTACAAAATTTTTCTTGTTTCTCTTTGGCTTAACAATTTAAGCTGTGAGTAAAGGCACAGCACGATCAACCAGGCGATCAAAACAAAAAAACCTCCAACGGGTCAAGCCAAAGACAACAACAAAAAAACTAACAAGTTGCTGTCGTCAAAAGTGGTCGAGTTGCTAAAGAAGCAATCAAAGATCCACGAAAACATCCTGCAGGCCATTGCAAAGAAGGATGTATTATCAGTGATTGATAAGCTGGCAGCAGAATTCACTGCCAATCACTTATCACTGGTAAAAAATGGTACTGTCGATCATCAATATTTTAAGGGGAAAATATATGATGCCATAATGGAAAACATCAGTACGTATAAAGAGTCCTTGATGAAGGTCGAAGTTGCCGACCACGCTATGGACACCGACCAACCAGGATCTAGCAAGCAAATGCAACCGGAAACATCCGAGGCAAATAACAGTCAGCAGGAAGAAATGTCTTCACGACGAAGTGTCAGCCCAATGGATGTGATGGTAGACCTTGTAGATAAAAGAGCTCAAAAAGTAAGGCAGCACATTGCAGAGGTGTATGCCAACCTTGAGCTCAGTAACCAGGAAGAAATCTTGGACTACAAAGACAAGTTAAATTTCCTATGGAACAAAGTTCAGTCAACGCTCATTTAGAAGCAAAGTATGAAAAATGTACTTTCCAAATCGA
The DNA here is from genome assembly GCA_037075265.1 of Drosophila nigricruria. Classification (NCBI taxonomy): domain Eukaryota; kingdom Metazoa; phylum Arthropoda; class Insecta; order Diptera; family Drosophilidae; genus Drosophila; species Drosophila nigricruria. Next base: position 63,079 of record JBAMCI010000098.1, on the reverse strand, counting down.
AGAAATCGATGAACTGGAGCGCAATGTCAACCTACTGACAAAGAAGCTGAACAGAAAAATAGGTGACTTGCACAACATAAAAGAAGACGTTCCAGAACTGCCAAAAGTGTATCTTCCTCATTTTAATGGAAATTCCAAAGAATGGCCAACGTTCTTCGAGCTGTTCTCAGAGGTAATTCACAGCAGGAAGGATATCAGCGATACAAGGAAGCTGAACTATCTGAAATCTTGCCTCAAAGGAGAAGCCAAAATGGTAGTAGGCCATTTATTAATTGGATCGTCTGCTAGCTATAATGCAGCGTGGGAGCTAATATGCTAGCGCTACGAAAACAAGCGAAAAATATTTGCTAACGCCGTTAACCAGCTAATGGACATGGAACTGCTGAAGAACAATGATGAAGGCAGTATCCGCAAGTTCTTGGACACAGCAACTGAGTGCATCTTTATCACCAAAGAAAAAGGAAAAATTGGTAATGATGCTGACGCTTTATTCGCTCAGATTTTGCTGAGGCCGTTTTTGCCAACTGGATGGTCACGTCTTGACCAGGTGCCAGGAATTTAGAGCCGAGCCTGTTAAAAAACGCAAGGAGTTTGTGTTTAAAAACTCGCTATGCTTTAAATGTCTTGGCACTCATCGCATTAAAGATTGCATAAAGGATTGGACTTGCAATCAATGCTCTAAGTCTCACAATGATGTGCTTCACGAGGATGAAAAAGAGACCGTCAGCAGCAATTCTTTAAAAGAAAATAAAAGGCAAAACACGTTGCTGGCAACTGCGCTCATTCGGATTAAAAATAAATCTGGAAAATACGAGCAGCTAAGGGCTCTTATTGATGGAGGTTCACAAAGAACCTTGATATCGGAAGAAGCTGCAGAACAGCTCAAACTGCGCCGAATCAAACGGAACGTGGAAGTTAAAGGAATTTCACAGAGTGTGGAAGTACTTAAAAGTATCGTTTGCTTAACGATCAAACCAATCGTTAAAAGCAAATTCGTTACCACAATACAGGCACTTGTTATGCCAAAACTCCAGAGAACTCTACCGAGCAACAAAATTGACATGGATGTCAATAAGGATTGGATGGGCTGCCAGCTTGCAGACCCATATTTTAACAAGCCCGGTACTGTTGATGTTGTCATTGGCGTTGATTTACTCCCCCTAACAATGTTGGGAAAAGTAAAGATAATAAACAACACTCTGGGAAAAAAGACTGAACTTGGATGGATTGTTTCTGGCAACATAGCTAGACCATCAAGCAACAAGATAATCAGCGCAACAATACTCTCGGAAAAAGGCTATGGCAAAACTACTGCAAAAGGAGCTGCAGGAGAAGCTATAACAACATCAAGGAGAGAAGGAGGAAAAACTAGAAAGCAAAATATGGCAATTGGAAAAGGAAGATCAAAAGCGGAGAGAGCAACAATGGATGTAATACCAAAACAACCCGATGCAACTGCTAAAGCAAGCACCGCCAGAAGACATCTTCAAGAAGCCAACATCTCGATCGCCAAGAAGCAACGTAACGAGACGCTGCGACCGGATGAGCATAAAGCCGATGCTAACACAACTGGAGTTCGTCGTTCCAGACGTGGTCAAGTGCCGCTGTGCTATACCTGGATGCACAGCGTAAGCGATCCCTTAGAGTTTATACGTAAGGTAATGGACGCACCCAAGAAGTCATCGGCACAAAAATCCAAAAGGCGAGTAGGTGCGACTGCTGATGGAGGAAGTTCCATGGTAAACAGACCACTGGCTGTCATTTTCCGGCCCCCCGCAGACATGAACATAAAGAAATAGCCGAAGATCATAAACATGTAATCTACGCACTCACGACTAGGTTAAAGTACGTAGAAATGACAAGGGTCACACATGTAGAATCTATAAATAGGCTAAGTACACAAACATTAACGCTGAGCCTTACAAACTCTGCGATAAGTTAAGAGTACATAAACACCAACGCTGAGCCTTACAAACTCTGCGATAGACTAAGAATAGATAAAGACCAACGCTGGGCCTTACAAACTCAGCAATAGATAAGCTAGGTTTAAGGGTTGAAATTATGCATGAGTCAGTATATAAATACACTGGCTCAGAAGAATAAAATTAATATACTACTGATCACCAACATAGCAAGTCTATTCAGAGTACTTATCTTATGTTTAATCAACGAACATTCCGCTCCAGAGTCAAACCTTGTCAAAAACATAGCTGCTGGTGTTTCTACACTGGTGAAGCGCTGTACAAAAATTTCCTTAAACTTGGTCCAATTTAAGTTATGATAACATATTTGTGAGAGCCTCTGCGACGCACTGCCTTCCAACGCTCCGCTCAAAGCCATCACCAACGCACTGCCTTTTATGTTATTTTCCGCCAAAATTATATTTACTGTAGCACACCACGCAGATGCGTCGGCGCCAACAAGATCTTTTCAATATTATTGCAACACTTTATGTTCACACAACGACGCAAACGCACGATAAATTGATTCGAAGCAAATTTCTAACGCACTCCCGCTAACACGTCCGGCACTTGCCATGGATCATTTGTCATATTAGGTAGCGAGCCAGATCCCACTTCTGATGTTGCAGTATTATGAATTATGTTTCATTATTTAGCGCAGTGAGTTTCGGTCGCTCTCAGAACTCAAACACAACTGACTCTCGTGTCTCTTATTTCTCTCGAGCCCGAACCACACTCAGCAACAGCGTTAAACTCTGTCGCCTCGCTAAAACGGGACTTCCTAGAACCGACAACCGAATCAACCAATCGCAGCCCTTACAAAGGCTTATGCTGATGCTGAAGATTATTATTGCGAAATATCGAAAGACGCACCAATACGCATAACTAGAAGCCGACGCAATATGATGAAATTATCATTGTGAAATACCGAAAACTACAACCACACACATACAAGCTTAGTACGCGCGGTATGTAAAAAAATTTTTAATTTTTTTTTGATATATTTATTTTTTTATTTATTTTTATTTTTATATAAATTACATATATATTGTCATAATTGGTTGATAGCTATTGTACTTTTTTAGCCTATCCTTATGAACTATTTGTTGTTTTTATACCCTGAACCCATTGAAAATGGGTAACAGGCAGAAGGAGGCGTGGCAGACCCCATAAAGTATATATATTCTTGATCAGGACGACGAGCTGAGTTGATTTAGCCCTGTCCGTCTGTCCGTCCGTCCGTCTGTCCGTATGTATGAACGCGTCGATCTCAGAATCTATAAGAGCTAGAGACTTGAAATTTTTTATGTAGGTTCGTGTATAGCACGCGCAGATCGAGTTTGTTTCAAAAATTCGATAACTTTTATCGTTTTAAAGTTATCGATTAAAAACGAAATCGAAAACCAGTTATAAATTTATATCTCCCACATCTTTAGAGCTACAGTCTCAATTTTGTATTAAGTATAATGTGTAGTTTATACAATTTTGATTTTTGTCACATTTTGGATACCACCCCCCCTTTCAATCCCTTACTATCAAACTTGTAAAAGCCGTATTGCAAATACTAGAGACTTGTGCTTTGGCAATTACATACATATGAATGACATTATTACGCTCTGAAAGTTTTATCAAGAAAGTCCATCTACGAAGAAACTTATTCAACAATTAATAATATAGCCATACTGCAGCCCAAGCGCAGTCGCTGCGCTAACTGCGCAGTCAGCAGAGCGCGTGCTTATGCGTATGTGCATGTGTGTATGTGTTTGTGCATGTATTGCTTTTATATATGTATATTTTAAAAAGGCATAGAATGTTTGGAATATCGGCTCTTCGCAGGGTTCAGGGGATCTCATAGTCTATTCAGTCGGAAAAAATGCAAACAGGAATTTGTATAGTGAGCCTACTATATTGAATAATCCGCGTTTACTACGATTCTCATGATGAAAGATTATACCGTTTAATTCTTGTTGCGATTTGTTGTATAAATGATTTATTTGTGTTGAATTTTTAAATAAAGCAATAGATCTACGGATATATTCGTTTGTTATTATTATTTCAGTTATGTTAATTTTCAAAGAGTGATGCTGGAATCTTGTTGGTTTGTCTGAGAACAGTAAGTATCAGTGATCCGTACCCAAGTTATGTAAATTTGAATTTGGTTAATTTTCTTTAATTTTTATACTCGTTCACAAAGTGAAATGAGTATATTGGTTTTGTGCAATGTCCGTCACGCTGTCCGTCCGTCTGTCCGTCCGTCCGTCTGTCCGTCTGTCCGTATGAACGCAAACCATTTTTACAGTTTTGAAGCTAGAGAGTTGAAATTTGGAATATATACTCGTGTATACCCTCGAATTATAAAGTGTGAAGATTTTCACTAAGGTGTCGATGCTAGTAGCGACATGCAAAACGGCCAACAACAAAATATGGCACGCAGTGTATGTATGAGTGCATGTAGTTGCTGTGCCCTTATACATATATGCGAAAGGAAAGAGAGATTGTGCGAGAAATGCATTATAGATGCAACAACAATGCCCCGTATTCAGCGATAAGTCCAGAGTGTTGGAAGGGTTTGCCCGGCCGATCCACGCGCACTGGACAGCAACTCCGCTCCGTTGCCCCGAACGTCGTCTATAGTAGGAGAATTCTCCAACAAAGCCCAGTTGCAGAGGAGCATCGGCGGCCAGAGGATTAGCCAGGGAAGCAGCAGCAGCAGTCATGGAGTTGAAGAGCAGCGAAATCGGGCCAGCAGCAGCCATGCAGCCGCATTGCAGGCACGGAGGCTGGCAAAGCAGTGTAACACGGGTGTTTTTCTGCAGCTGCGGGCGTGGCCAGAGGTCCATGGGAAGGACTATAAGAAGAGGATTGCGCTATCTGGAATTGGCAGAATAATTGGTAAAGTGTTGATAAAATTTACTAAGCCACTTACCTGCTGCGCACAGAGTTGTTGGAGGCTGGAGCGATCAGCTGTAGGCAGAGTTGCGTAGCGCGGAGAGCTGCAAACAAAAGGGAGCGCCAAATTGGAGACCCGGACCAATGGCACGAAGGCTTCGTATTTACCGAAGGAAGAGGGGAGTGTTAGGAACAATATAGACGGGCACGTATTGTATGTATAAGTGCATGTATTTGCTTTGCTTTTATGCATGTATGCGTGCCTGCATGTATTTTTCCACACAGCGACGCGAGTACGATTGTAGCGACCCTCGCTACTCGAAAGGGCGCAGAGACCGACTTAGTCTGTCTCTGTCGCTCTTCTGTATTCAGCGATTAGCTCGCGTCGCTCTCACGTTGATCATCGGCGACCCTTGGCCGAAGTACCGTTTGTGGCGGCGAGAAAAAAAGTGTACACTTTCACTCGTATGCCAATAACGGTGCTTTGACCAATGAGAGGCTGCTATAGCGCGAAGCAGGGCCTGCGCCGCTGCTATAAAAAGGCGCCCGCAACTCGGCACCGGGACAGTCAAAAACATGAAAAGTGAAGAAGAAAGTGAAAGTATTGAGTGCCGAAATAACAAAAACGCGAGTGAAGAAGAGATCAGCCAAGGAACAGTGATTTTAGAAGGGCATTGCTGCCAAGGACTTTGAGTGGAAGGGCAGCGTGGGAAAAGGATAGCTACGAGGGATATCCCAGACGCCTATTAAGGACATAGGCTCTACACGGACACAGGAAGGACATCTACCATAATTTTTGTGACAAGTGCTAGTGAAGTGTTAAAGTGTTTAAAAAAATTGCTTTGATTCTCTTTGGCTTACCAATTTAAGCTGTGAGTAGAGGCACAGCACGATCAACCAGGCGATCAAAATAAAAATCCTCCAACGGGTCAAGCCAAAGGTGAACAACAACAAAACACAAACAAAACTAACAAGATGCTGTCGTCAAAAGTGGTCAAGTTGCTAAAGAAGCAAGCAAAGATCCACGAAAACATCCAGCAGGATATTGCAATTAAGGATGTATTATCAGTGCTTCATAAGTTGGCAGCAGAATTGACAGCAGAAATGACATGACGGAAAACATCAGGACGTATAAGGAGTCCCTGATGAAGGTCGAAGTTGCCGACCACGCCATGGACACCGATCAACCAGCATCTAGCAAAAACAGGGAAGTGCAACCGGAAACATCCAAGGTAAGAAACAGTCAGCAGGAAGAAATGTCTTCACGACGAAGTGCCAACCCAATGGATGTGATGGTAGACCTTGCAGATAAGAAAATTCTAAAAGTAAGGCAGCACATTGCAGAAGTGTATGCCAACCTAGAGCTCAGCAACCAGGAAGAAATCTTGGACTACAAAGACAAGTTAAATTTCCTGTGGAACAAAGTTCAGTCAACGCTCACAAATTTAGAAGCAAAGTATGAAAAATTTGCTTTCGAAATCGAAGAAATCGATGAACTGGAGTGTAATGTCAACCTACTGACAAAGAAGCTGAACAGAAAAATAGGTGACTTGCACAACATAAAAGAAGACGTTCCAGAGCTGCCAAAAGTGTATCTTCCTCATTTTAATGGAAATTCCAAAGAGTGCCCAACGTTCTTCGAGCTGTTCTCCGAGGTAATTCACAGCAGGAAGGATATCAGCGATACAAGGAAGCTGAACTATCTGAAATCTTGCCTCATAGGAGAAGCCAAAATGGTAATAGGCCATTTATTAATCGGATCGTCTGCTAGCTATAATGCAGCGTGGGAGCTAATATGCACACGCTACGAAAACAAGCGAAAAATATTTGCTAATGCCGTTAACCAGCCAGTGGACATGGAACTGCTGAAGAATAATGATGAAGGCAGTATCCGCAAGTTCTTGGACACAGCGACTGAGTGCATCTTCATCATCAAAGAAAAAGGCCAAATGGGTAATGACCGTGATGGTTTGTTCGCTAAAATTTTGCTGCGACGTTTCTCGACAGAAGTCCTACAACTTTACGAGCAACATGTAAAGAAGGCGAGAGAAATCCAGTCCTTGGACAATGTGCTGGAGTTTATTGAGCAACTATATAACTCAATAGACTCAGTGCAAAAGAGTGTCATCCATACGTCAATGCAAACGAAGAAAACGAGCTACAAAAGATGCCGTTTTTGCCAGAAAATTAGAGCTGACACTGTTAAAAAGCGCAAGGAATTTGTGTCCAAAAATGCGCTGTGCTTTAAATGTCTTGGCACTCATAGCTTCAAAGAGTGCAAAAAGGATTGGACTTGCAACCGATGCTCCAAAGCACATAACAGTTTGCTTCACGAGGATGCAAACAAAATAAAGAACGTCAGCAGCGATTCTCTGAAAGAATATCGGAAGAAGCCGCACAACAACTAAAACTGCGCCGAATCAAACGGAACGTGGAAGTTCAGGGATTTTCTCAGACTGTGGAAGTTCTAAAATATAGCGTTTGCTTAACCATAAAACCAAGAGTTAAAAGCAAATTCGTCACCACAATACAGGCACTGGTCATGCCTAAACTTCAGAAAGCTCTACCGAGCAAAAAAATTGACATGGATGCCAATAAGGATTGGATAGGCTGCGAGCTTGCAGACACATATTTTAACAAGTCCGGTACTATTGATGTTATCATTGGCATTGATTTAATCCCCCTAATAATGTTGGTAAAAGTAAAGATAATAAACAACACTCTGGGAAAAAAGACTGAACTTGGATGGATTGTTTCTGGCAACATAGCTAGACCATCAAGCAACAAGATAATCAGCGCAACAATACTCTCGGAAAAAGGCTATGGCAAAACTACTGCAAAAGGAGCTGCAGGAGAAGCTATAACAACATCAAGGAGAGAAGGAGGAAAAACTAGAAAGCAAAATATGGCAATTGGAAAAGGAAGATCAAAAGCGGAGAGAGCAACAATGGATGTAATACCAAAACAACCCGATGCAACTGCTAAAGCAAGCACCGCCAGAATACATCTTCAAGAAGCCAACAGCTCGATCGCCAAGAAGCAACGTAACGAGACGCTGCGACCGGACGAGCATGAAACCGATGCTAACACAACTGGGGTTTGTCGTTCCAGACATGGTCAAGTGTCACTGTGCTATACCTGGATGAACAGCGTAAGCGATCCCTTCCAGTTTATACGTAAGGTAATGCACGCACCCAAGAAGTCATCGGCACAAAAATCCAAAAGGCGAGTAGGTGCGACTGCTGATGGAGGAAGTTCCATGGTAAACAGACCACTGGCTGTCATTTTCTGGCCCCCCGCAGAATGTTCAGGCATGAACATAAAGAAATAGCCGAAGATCACAAACATGTAATCTACGCACTCACGACTAGGTTGAAGTACGTAGAAATGACAAGGGTCACACATGTACAATCTATAAATAGGCTAAGTACACAAACATTAATGCTGAGCCTTACAAACTCTGCGATAAGTTAAGAGTACATAAACACCAACGCTGAGCCTTACAAACTATGCGATATGCTAAGAATAGATAAAGACCAACGCTGAGTCTTACAAACTCAGCAACAGATAAGCTAGATTTAAGGGTTGAAATTACGCATGAGTCAGTATATAAAAAACACTGGCTCAGAAGAATAAAATCAATATACTACTGATCACCAACACAGCAAGTCTATTCATGGTCCTTCGAGCAGGATAGATCAAGTGTATTCACATGAATTGCTAAAATAAAAACATTGGATGTCATCATATTGACATTAGATCCTGTTTCTAATAAAAATTTAAAATGTTTGCCCTTATAAGTGATAATTATGTACTGTTGGTTTCCGAGGCTGGCAGCTGAAAATTTTCGGCTTTCTCGATTTTTATTTCATTTGGTTGCTCCGTCTCATGTTCGGCTGTGGCTGTTTGTGTGTATGTGTAGTCTGAACTTTGTGGGTAACTTTGTTCTTGGTAATATTGAGGATAGTATTCGGAATAAGAAGCTAATTGATTAGAATATTCTTGCTGCATATAATCGTGATAATTTATTTCTTCTTGATTTCTAGTTTCTTCATCTATGCTCATTTTACTTTGGGATATGGGATACAATTAGTATGATATTATCTTGGTAGTTAATCCAAGTGGATGTTTTGATTATAAGTATGTTTCGATTATTGATGCTGTCAAGTCTGTCATACGTAAGTAGTTTTGGATTAAAAAGTCCTAGTCTTGACAATCGCATACCCATTTCAATGTCTTCTACATATTCTATAAATTGTAATAACTGGTAGGTAAAAGTATCTTGCATGTTTTCCCTATTTTGATGATCTTGTATTTTTTCATATCATTATACCCTGAACCCATTGAAAATGGGAAATCAGGGTATAATGTTTTTGTGAAATGTATGTAACAGGCAGAAGGAGACATCGCAGACCCCATAAAGTATATATATTCTTGATCAGCTCGATGAGCTGAGTTGAAATAGCCCTGTCCGTCTGTCCGTCCGTCCGTCCGTCCGTCCGTCCGTATGAACGCAGCGATCTCGTAAACCACAAAAGCTAGAGATCTGAAATTTTCAGAGAATACTCGTCTATAGCCTACGCAGTACGAGTTTTTTTTAGATTTTCGATAACTCATCCCGTTTCCTTATTATCGATAAAAATCGATAACTTTTCTTCCGCTAAGCATACCGTAGGAGCTAGAGACTCCAAATTTACTGTGTAGATTTGTGTAATGAATGCGGTCATTTTGTCATTTTTGGATTTTGGATGCCACGCCCCCTTCGCCCCCAATTTGCAAAATTCGTATTTCAAGTACTAGAGACTTGTGCTTTGGCAAATACATACATATGAATAACATGATTACGCTGCGCAAGTTTGATTAAGAAAGTCAGTCCACAAAAAAAGTTATTAAGCATTTAATTTCCCATACAATAGGCATATTGCAGCCCAAGCGCACTCGCTGCGTCAACTGCGCAGTCAGCAGAGCGCGTGTTTATGCGTGCGTGCGTATGCATGTGTGTGTGTGTGTGTGCGTTGCTCGCAATATTTGTATATGTAAAATAAGCATATAATGTTGGGAAGATTGGATCTTCGCAGGGTTCAGGGTATCTCGTAGTCGAGCCGTCTCGACTAGAGCACTCTTACTTGTTTTTAATTATGTTTATTATATCATTTATTGCTAATTAATTTGGACAATATGTAAAGATAGGTTTCTAAATTTTTTTTTTATTCTTTTCTGTCGGGAAAATTCCAAACAGGAATTTGTATAGTGAGCCTACTATATTGAATAATCCGCGTTTACTATGATTCTCATGATTAAAGATTATACCGTTTAATTCTTGTTGCGATTTGTTGTATAAATCATTTATTTGTGTTGAATTGTTAAATAAAGAAATACATGTACGGAATTATTCGTTTGTTATTATTATTTTGGTTATGTTAATTTTCAAAGAGTGATGCTCGAATCTTGTTGGTAATTCTAAAAGTTTGTCTGAGAACAGTAAGTATCAGTGATCCGTACCCAAGTTATTTAAATTTGGTTAATTTTCCTTCATTTTTATACTTGTTCACAAAGTGAAATGAGTATATTGGTTTTGTGCAATGTCCGTCACGCTGTCCGTCCGTCTGTCCGTCCGTCCGTCTGTCCGTCTGTCCGTATGAACGCAAACCATTTTTACAGTTTTGAAGCTAGAGAGTTGAAATTTGGAATATATACTCGTGTATACCCTCGAATTATAAAGTGTCAAGATTTTCCCGATACGCCCACTAGGGGTGTGGCAAATCGGAAAATGCATTTTCCAATATTTCAGAAACACTACTTCTAGAAGTGCTAGAGAGTTGCAAGATCCTATGAAGATCGACCAAACAACTATGTGTCCACGCCTACTAGGGGCGTGGCAAATTGGATCTGACTATATAGTGATTTTTGAAATTCTGTAATATTTTGAGCACTATTGATGTTAGTCTTGAAATTTGGTATATATACTCGGGTTGACAACCCAAGTTGAAAAAGATATGGCGGATATATCTACGCCCTAAGGGGGCGTGGCAAACCGCAAAAGCTTATAACTCTTACAGTTTTAGAGCTAGAAGCTTCAAAATTGGATGGTTGAGTTACTGATAAGCTCTATCTATCTATCGATGACCCAAATATAATTTGTAGGCCCCTTTTTGGGCATGCCACGCTAAAAAAAAACCCTATAATTTTCGCATTTTTTTTAATTGTAAGCATCCAAATTTCACACTTACTTTACCCTTCACTATTTTTAAGAACTGGCCAAAAATTATATGTCTACGCCCACTGGGGGCGTGGCAAATCGGAAAAAACTGTACGTTTTTTCGATTCTCAGTGAGAAAATCCAAATTTTATGACGATATTACTGCTGACCTCTATTGATTTCCAAAAAAATTATATATGTACTGTGAGGAACAATATAGACGGGCACGTAGTGTATGTATAAGTGCATGTATTTGCTGTGCACTTATGCATATATGCGTGCCTGCATGTATTGTTCCACACAGCGACGCGAGTACGATAGTAGCGACCCTCGCTACTGGAAAGGGCGCAGAGAGCGACGTAGTCTGTCTCTGTCGCTCGTATGTGTTCAGCGCATTGCTCGCGTCGCTCTCACGGCGATCATCGGCGACCGTTGGCCGAAGTACCGCTTGTGGCTGCGAGAAAGTAGTGTACACTTTCACTCGTATGCCAATAACGGTGCTTTGGCCAATGAGAGGCTGCCACGCAGATTTGGGCGATTTGGCGTCGCGCTAAATCACGTGATACTGCCGTATTCGCGGACACGAGCGGCACCTGGACGGTCAAAGAAAGTAAAAAGTGGAAGTATTGAGTGCCGGCGAAAACAAGTTACGCGAGTGGAAAAGTGACCAGCAAGGACTTCGAGAGGAAGGACATCGCTGCCAAGGAGTTCGAGAGGAAGGACATCGCCGCCAAGGACTTCGAGAGGAAGGACATCGCTGGAAGGATATCTACGAGGGATATCCTGGACGCCTATTGAGGACATAGGCTCGAGACGCGGACACTATAAGAACATCAGCTGCCACCAACCAGGACATTGGCGCAGCACGGCCAAATCTACAGCATTAGTGGCGGATCCTGGAGCAATAGCAAAGGTAACGTTTGCGTAGCTGTGCGTAAGAGTGGTGACTGTAGCTTGAGAAGATCTCAAGGTGTGCTTGTGAGCGTATCCAGCCGAAGGAGTCACTGCAAGCCGAGCGAACCGCCGGAGTATACAGTGTGGATCCTGGCGTCACCTGGAGTGCTCAAGCGGATCCTTGGAGACCCAAGAGTGCAGTACCATTCGCCAGAGTGCGCTAAAGCGTCTACCTGCTATCCTGTGGAAAGGTGTGCTTTACTAAGCGTTAGATTTGTAAAAACATAAAACGTGTATATTGGCCTCAAATAAGTGAGAAAATATACGAATCGCAAACCATAAAACACTGAATTATAATTTATTGCAAGGTGCTACATACAAATTTCTTGGCACGAACGCACAGTTGGCTGAGTCCGGCCCGGCTTAAACTCGGGATAAACCGAGGTTCGTTACAACTGGGGCCGAACGTGGGGCCCTGCGATAAATACGAGTCAGTGTATAAAAATGGTGCGAGCTTGGGTATATAATCTCAAGAAGGATGATGTGCTGCGCTACGGGATCGAGTTCGGCATAAGTTTGACTGGCACTCTGGACGCAATGCGGAGGCAGTTCGGCGAGTGGGTCACAATGAATGAGGGAAGGAATCCTTATTCTATCAGGATCGCGGAGATTGCGAACCTGCGTGGACTCCGTTAGCCGCTGAGACGAGGCGCTGACCGCCGTCGAGGAAAACGAGCTGGGTGAGCTAGATGAGATCGTGAACGTGGCGCGATTGTCTCTGCCATCCACCAGTGCCGCCGCCGCCCGCCTGCAAGAGATGCAAGGAGGATCGTGGAGAGCCACATCCACCCCGCAACCAGAAATAAGGCCACGAGTGCCGAGCTGCACAGCGCTGGAGTACCCAAAAGTCGCCAAGCAGGTGGGGCTTCCGCTTCGACGTCACAACGAAGCCGCTGGAGTTTTTGGAGCAAGTGGAGTGGTCGGCCAACACCTATGGTCTGGATCTGGACCTGATCCCGAGGGCGATGCCAGAGCTGATCAAAGGCATGGCCTTAAAGTGGTACGTGGCCAACAACAGGCACTGGACAGCGTGGGAAACGTTCGTCAGAAGCTTCCAGGAGTTCTTTTTGCCCAGGGACTATATGCGGGAGTTGAAGGACGAAGTTGCTCGACGGAGACAGAGCCCTTCAAGGTTTACATGGTGGATATGCAAACCTTGATGCGGCCACTACGCTATGCGGCAGATCGCGAGCTAAAAACTATTTACAACAATAGTTTGCCCGATCTGCGCGCATATGCTCGCCCATATCAGTTCTGTAACCTGACGGAGCTGATGCTGCTGGCGAACGAGTTCGAGGACCTGGAAAGGGATCGGGAAAAGTTGCGGCAGCAACAGCGAGGACGCGACTGATGGTCATGGACGGCGCTGGGAGCCCGGATGGTGAGGAATACCACCGGAGCATGGCCGTTGAAGAGTCGAAACCTCGACCCGCGCCCAGGACAGGCACAGCAGGGCCAAGGACACATGTCCAGAACCGTAGCAGGGCATGCCGGATATGTGGCCAAGAGGGCCACTACGCCGTTGAGTGCCGCAACGAGCGCCTAGAGTTTTGTTGGCAATGCGGGCGCATCGGCGTACGAACAGCGACTTGTTGCCAGTCGGTAAACGACCAGAGGCACCCGCCATCCAGGGGCGAGCGGGAGCAGCGTCACGGAGGCCCCCAGACGCTGGTGGGTAGTCTTGTGGACGAAGGCACCCAGCTGTCGGCGATTGTGGTCATTGGAGCTGATCAGCACAAGGCCACCATCGATACTGGAGCCACCAGCAGCTTTGTGAGCGAAAAGCTGGCGGACAGGCTCCGAGGTGTGGGCGTGAGACGCGCCATACAAAGACGCGTAAGTCTGGCAGACGGCAGTTGCAGTCAAGTGGACTCGCAACTGGAGACGAGGATCACGCTGGGGAGTCAGTAGATCCTCCTTCCATTGCTGGTGCTGCCAGGCATAATCGACGATCTGGTGCTGGGCTGGGATTTCTTGGCCAGCATTGGTATCGCGCTGGAGTGCGGTGGCTTGAAGCTGAGGATCAAGCCAAGAAATCCCCAGCCAATCGGACAGCTGGAGGAGAAGCTGTCAGTGGCGGTCGGCAGGATGAAAATGAGTCCACAGACGCCGATGGAGACGAGTCCGGGACTTCAAAACCCACTCCATTAGGATGTGGAGGTAGATACGTTCCTGAGGAGGGAACTTGTGAAGTTCCAGGACGTGAAAGGCACTACGATGATCACGGAGCATCGGATCACGATGCAGGACAAGCGGCCCATAAAACAGCGCTATTTTCCGAAAAATCCAAAAATGCAGGCGGAGATTAATCACCAGGTGGATGAGCTGCTGGCTGCATCGAGCCGTTCAAGAGTCCTCACAGAGTGCCAATCGTGATGGTCAAAAAGAAGACTGGGAAATGGCGGCTGTGTGTGGATTTTCGCCAGCTGAACAGCCGATCGATTAAGGACGCATATCCGCTGCCGCGGGTGTACCACATTTTGGCCAGCTGCGAGATGCTCGATTCATAACTAGCCTGGATTTGAAGGATGGGTATTGGCAGATACCGATGGAGAAATCCAGCCGGCCATGGACAACGTTCACAGTCCCAGGAAAAGGGCTGTTCCAATGGAAGGTGATGCCGTTCAGGCTCCATTCGGCGCCGGCAACATTTCAACGAGCGCTGGACCAAGTTATTGGGCCAGAAATGATGCCGCATGCCTTTGCCTACCTGGATGATATCATCGTCATTGGGAAAACACGCCAGGAAAACATGGACAACCTGCGGGAGGTGTTCCGGCGGCTACGAGCGCCCACTTAAGGATCAACATCGACAAGTGCGATTTTTTTAAGAAGGAGCTCAAATATCTTGGCCATAAGGTGACGGAACATGGCATCCGCACGGACCCGGAGAAAGTGGCCGCAATTGCTGAGTTGAAACCACCTGACAACGTAAAAGAGTTGCGGCAATACGTGGGAGTTCAGAGTGCATCCGCTCAAAGCACTACTGAAAAAGGGCACCAAATGGGAGTGGACAGAGGAGCGTCAGAGGGCTTTTGACCGTAAAAACCAATCACTAGTCTTGGTGTGCCCAGATTTTTCAAAGCCTTTCTGCCTGCAAACGGACGCGAGCAATTATGGACTTGGTGCAATCTGAGGATCGAGAGCGTGTGATCTCGTATGCCAGCCGAACGCTGAATAGTGCAGAACGGAATTATTCTGTAACAGAAAAGGGGTGTCTGGCCATCATCTGGGGCATTCGAAAGCTGAGGCCATATCTAGAAGGCTACCATTTTATAGTGATAACAGATCACATGGCTCTGAAGTGGCTCAACTCTATTGAGAGCCCTTCAGGGAGGATTGCTAGATGGGCTCTGGAGTTGCACCAGTACAACTTCGAGATCAGATACCGGAAAGGCAAGCAAAATGTTGTGGCCGATGCGCTATCACAGCAGCCGCTGGGCGAAGAGGCATGCCGCTTGGTGACGAGCAAGGACAAGGCAGCTGGAACAAGATGTCGCTGCATTGTCAAGCTTCGCCAGGACCTGCGCAGAAGCCCAAAGAAGTTCCCGGATTATCGAGAAGAGGCTGGAAGTTTATACAGACACGTTCACCACCAAGCAGGCCATGAGGACGTGGCTGCGTGGAAGTTATGTGTGCCGACGGAGCAGCGCAAGCAAGTTCTGGAAGAGAACCACGACGCAGCCACCGCGGGTCACCTTGGGAGCCGGAAAAGAGCGCACACACACGCAGAACGAAAACAGCGACAGCGTGAAAGGCGCACAGTAGTCAGCGCATGCGCAAAAATGGGATGAAAATCACGATGAGCGTGGTAGGAAAACAACAACGCAGAGCGCCCAAAGTTCAACAGCCGCGGCGAAAGGCTACTGAACTTTGTCGGCTACGCACGATCGCTAGCGCACGAGATGACACGAAGGTGTCAATGCTAGCGACATGCAAAACGGCCAACAACAAAATAGGTCACGCAGTGTATGTATGAGTGCATGTAGTTGCTGTGCACTCATACATATATGCGAAGGGAAATAGAGAGTGTGTGAGAAATGCATTAGAGATGCAAAAACAATGCCTCGTGTTCAGCCATAAGGCCAGAGTGTTGGAAGAGCGTGACCTGTAGAGAGTGAGAGAACTAGCTGGTGCAGGAGCCGTTAATTTCCGACACTCCGCTGGCGGCAGCGCTGAAGCAGAGGGTATAAAAGAGCATGCATGCATATGAGCAGGGCTTTTGTGAAAATTCAACTCTATAGACTTCTGCTACGTAGCTGGATTTCTCGGCCGTCCGGACTTGGGCGTCGGAAGGGTTTGCCCGGCCGATCCTCGCGCACTGGACAGCGACACCGCTGGAGCTGTGCGCGAATGAGGAGTGAGCCGGATTTCCCAACCGGCGTCAAAGTGTCGGCGCGCCGGAACCAGCCTCGAACGTCGTCTATAGTAGAAGAATTATCCAACAAAGCCCAGTTACAGTCACTGGCAGCGGCCAGAGGAGCATCGGCGACCAGAGGAGTAGCGGTGACCAGCAGCAGCAGCAGCAGCCAAGAAGTTGAGGAGCAGCCACCACAACAGCCGTAGTCGCCGCCACAGTCTAAAAATAATTTGTTCACCGCTGCGTACTTACTGCGAAGATGGGGTGGGGTACAGGGAGGTCAGCCGCGGCAGATGCGAGCCACATGACTGGCGAAATCCAGCGGTCCGGCAAAGGTGTCGGGAGGGCGGACCGGCCGATCCTCGCGCATTGGCCAGCGACTTCGCTGGAGCTGTGTGCGAATGAGGAGTGAGCCGAGAACCCCACCGATATCCGATGTCCGGACCCGGGTCAGTTGTGAACGGCATCTGCAACGGAAGATCGTTTCGCTACCACCATCCCAGTAACAAGGGACAGCAGCGACACCGGGACAGCAGCAGCCACGCAGCCGCATTGTAACCACGGAGGCTGGCAAAGCAGTGGAAAACGGGTGTTTTTCTGCAGCGGCGGGCGTGGCCAGAGGAGAATGCAACCCGGTCCAGGAGAGGGACAACATGGAGAGGATCGCGCTATATAGATTTGGAAGAAAATTGGTAAATTTCTGAGAAGATTTACCTAACACGTTTCAGCCCCTTACCTGCAGCACACAGAGTTGCTGGAGGCTGGAGCGATCAGCTGTACGCAGAGTTGCGTAGCAGCGGCGCTGTTAACAACAGAGTGTTAACAGCGGCCCTGTGCGTAGCACTGCTTGAAGCTGGAGGAGCGCGGCGAACTGTTTGCTGAAGAGAAGCAAGCAGTGCAAACAAAAGGGAGCGCCAAAAGTGAGTCCCGGACCGATGTTAACACGAAGGCTTCGTGTTTCCCGAAGGAAGAGGGGAGTGTGAGGAACAATATAGACGGGCACGTAGTGTATGTATAAGTGCATGTATTTGCTGTGCACTTATGCATATATGCGTGCCTGCATGTATTGTTCCACACAGCGACGCGAGTACGATAGTAGCGACCCTCGCTACTGGAAAGGGCGCAGAGATTGACGTAGTCTGTCTCTGTCGCTCGTATTTGTTCAACGCATGGCTCGCGTCGCTCTCACGGCGATCATCGGCGACCGTTGGCCGAAGTACCGCTTGTGGCCGCGAGAAAGTAGTGTACACTTTCACTCGTATGCCAATAACGGTGCTTTGGCCAATGAGAGGCTGCCACGCAGATTTGGGCGATTTGGCGTCGCGCTAAATCACGTGATACTGCGGACACGAGCTGCAGACAGGCCCCGCTCCAGAGCCGAGCCGGCGCCGTCATAGCGCGAAGCAGGGCCTGCGTCGCTGCTATAAAAAGGCGCCCGCAACTCGGCACCTGGACGGTCAAAGAAAGTAAAAAGTGGAAGTATCGAGTGGAAAAGTGACCAGCAAGGACTTCGAGAGGAAGGACATCGCTGCCAAGGACTTCGAGAGGAAGGAAATCGCTGCCAAGGACTTCGAGAGGAAGGACATCGTGGGAAGGATATCTACGAGGGATATCCTGGACGCCTATTGAGGACATAGGCTCGAGACGCGGACACCGGAAGGACATCAGCTGCCACCAACCAGGACATTGGTGCAGCACGGCCAAATCTACAGCATTAGTGGCGGATCCTGGAGAGGGGCAAAGGTAACGTTTGCGTAGCTGTGCGTAAGAGTGGTGACGGTAGCTTGAGAAAATCTCAAGGTGTGCTTGTGAGCGTATCCAGCCGTAGAGTCACTGCAATAGCCGAGCGAACCGCCGGAGTATTCAGTGTGGATCCTGGCGTCACCTGGAGTGCTCAAGCGTATCCTTGGAGAACCAAGAGTGCCGTACTATTCGCCAGAGTGCGCTAAACGTTTACCTGCGAGCCTGTGGAAAGGTGTGCTATACTAAGCGCTAGATTTGATAAATAATATAAACTTGAAAATTGAGAAAATATACCCAACGCAACCATAAAACACACTGCATTGTAATTTATCGCAAGGCGCTACATATAAATTTGTTGGCACGAACGCACAGTCGGCTGAGTCCGGCCCGGCTTAAACTCGGGATAAACCGAGGTTCGTTACAGTACAAACCAATTGTGGGCGTGGAAATGGGCGTGATCTGTGTGGGTGTGAATGAGTATTCCGCAGTCGGTAGCGCCCGACTGCAACGTTCTTACTTGTTTATATTGAATTGTTTCGGATCCAGTTTCGGTTTTAATATGATATTTTTGAAGTCTAGACTGGTATTAGTTTTCTTTAATAGGTCAAGCCCTATTATACCATCGAAGCCTGATAAGCTGCGAAGTAAAAAGAATGTGGCTGTGGTGTTTAAAAGGTGCATTGGACATCTCTTTTGAACGGAGTTTAAGTATTATAGTATAATTATACATATAAACAAGTAAGAAAGCTCTAGTCGGGAGTACCCGACTAGGAGATCCCCTGAACCCTGCGAAGAGCCGATATTCCAAACGTTCTACTTTTCTCTTAATATGTATATTAAGGCTATATTATGAAAACTTAATTGTTGAATAAGTTTCTTTGTAGATGGACTTTTTTAATCAAACTTTCAGAGCGTAATTATGTCAATCATATGTATGTATTTGCCGAAGCACAAGTCTCTACCACTTGAAATACGTTTTTTGCAAATTTGTGGCGAAGGGGGCGTGGCATCCAAAATCCAAAAATTACAAAATGTCCGCGTTCATTGCATGGATCTACACAGTAAATTTGGAGTCTCTAGCTCTAACGGTATGCTTAACCGAAGAAAAGTTATCGATTTTTATCGATAATAAGGCTTACGAGATCGCTGCGTTCACACGGACGGACGGACGGGCGGACGGACGGGCGGACGGACGGACAGACGGACAGGGCTATTTCAACTCAGCTTATCGAGCTGATCAAGAATATATATACTTTATGGGGTCTGCCATGTCTCCTTCTGCCTTTTACATACATTTTCACAAAAACATTATACCCTGATTTCCCATTTTCAATGGGTTCAGGGTATAACAAGTAAGTAGAGTTTTGTATTTAATATAATGTGGTGTTTATACAATTTTGATTTTTGTCAGATTTTTAATAGCATCCCCCCTTTCCTTCCCTTCCCCCCAAATTTTTAAAAACCGTATTTCAAATACTAGAGACTTGTGCTTTGGAAAATATACACATAAAAAAATTTAAATTTGATTAAGAAAGTCCATCTACAAAAGAAGTTATTAAACATTTAATTACCGATTGTAAAGCCCATGAGCACAGCCCACGCTCAGTCTCTGCGCTAACTGCGCAGTCAGCAGAGCGCGTGCTTATGCGTATGAGTATGTGTGTATGTGTGTGTGCATGTATTGCTTGTATATATGTATAAGTTAACCACTGACACTGGACGCGAGCTGACTTATCATATTTGCGAAGTCCACGCCCAGAGACACAGCTCCAGCGGCAGCTACGAATGTGTCGCAACAATGATGACAGCTCCAGCGGTAGCTACGAATGTGTCGCAACAATGATGACAGCTCCAGCGGTAGCTACGAATGTGTCGCAACAATGTTGGCAGCTCCAGCGGCAGCTGCGGATATACCGCAACAATGTTAGCGGCCGCCGTGAAAATGCGGCGCCACACACAAGGCGCAAGTCAGCAGTTCTGAGGAGCACCAGCAAACGACGCTGGTGTTCCAAGAACAGCGACGGCGACGCTTGCAGAGGCTTTGCACTAGCAACGGTCAACGGCGCTGGAGTTCCATGAATAGCGACGACAGCGCCTGCGCCTGCGGCGACGGCAGCGGCTTTGCACTAACAACGATCAACGCCGCTGGTGTTCCAAGAACACCAACGGCGACGCCCGCAACGGTAGCAGCGGCTGTGCACTGGCGGCAGCGCCGAATCTGCGCTTGGTCGCAGATTTAGTTTTTAATTCTTTAATTGTTAGTCTTAAGTGTGAATTCAATAAACGCGCAACGTACCGCTCGCAACAATTCTAGTTGCTTAACGCTCACTCTTTAATTCGACCAGCTATCGCTGTCGATATAAAACAAAAACCTTACGGAGTTATATCAGTGAGCTGGCTAGCGCCTCTGACAACGATATTAAATTCCATAATTGGCGCCCAACGTAAATAAGCATATAAAAGTGAATTTCATTTTCTGCCAAAAGAAAACTGAAAAGTGTTTTGTTTGACAAAATCAGTGCAGTGAACATCAAAACGTCTGCTCAAAGACAAAACAAAGACAAAATAAAAATAAAAATAAAAATATATAAAGAAGTGAAACTTCAACACATAGGCTGCGGCAAGACGACTTAATTTTACAGCACCAACTCGACTGCGGCAAGACGACCTGATTCTCCAGCACCAACCCGACGGCTGCGCGGGATACTTCTAAAACTAGACAACATGTAAGTGATTTGCAAAGTGAGAAATTAGCTAAGTCAACTAAAAGTATAAACTATATAAAGTAAAGTGAGTTTGAGGATCTTAAATCGGAGAATACTCATGCCGTAGTCCTATCGCAAATTTTTTCAAAAATCGAATGGACAGAAACAGACCGAACAAAAAACAAAAACGACGCGAACTTGGTACCAGAACGTTAGCAAGTCTGATAGGAGGATTTATTGACCTACAAGTGTCAGATCACTGCCGTGCAAGGCGCACTTACGGTGCAGGCACAAGATTACACTAGGAGGGAGGAAGCTCTTAAACAAGAGCTACAACAACAAATAGCCCTAGTGAATTCCAAAATTCCAGTCCCACCTCTCTCAGTGCCAGAAATCAGAGTCTATAAAGACGTCGAGATAGTGGACGGAATTACTTGTGATGAGCCCCTCGACGCAGTAAAGTGTGTGCCTGAGTTTCATGGAACTCATGAGACATACGTGGCATGGAGCGTACAAAATTTTCAAAAGATTCGACGGAAGCTCCCGCCATTACTAAGCTATGATCATAATTCGCACAAAGATTAGGGGTGCAGCGCATGCCGTTTTGGCATCATTCAGTACGCCACTAAATTTTGAAGCGATCATAGCCAGACTAGACTTTACCTACAGTGACAAAAGACCCATACATGTCATAGAGCAGGAAATGGGCACGCTGAGGCAAGGCGGAATGACAATTCTGCAGTATTACGATGAGGTAGAAAAAAAGCTTAACTTGTCAACCAATAAAGCTAACATGACCTACGACAGCAGCCTATCTAGGGGCATGTGCGAAAAGTTCAGGAATGACGCACTCCGTGTGTTCATTTCCGGACTAAAGCGCAGTCTGACCGAAGTGCTCTTCTCCGCTCACCCCCCTGATATGCCAACAGCTCTCGCATTGGCACAGGAGCTTGAAGCAAATCATTAGAGGTACGCTTTCGCAACAAGCTATGCTAGGGGCGTAGAAGAAAAGGGACGCCCCGACCAACGACAACAAAGTCGTCAGGGGAAAACCCCCTACTTTAAAAAACAGAGCGGACAGTACACAGAAAAAAATCAGGTCAGCGGCGAAAAAGCCCCAGAACCCATGGAGATCGATCCATCGTCCTCAAAGTATAGGCAACAAACAAGCTACCAGAAACCTCAAGGTCAGGGTAACAAACGTCCCGCCGGCTCGGATCGAGCGACTGGCCAAAGACGACAAAAGATAAATCTTTTAAAGGCCAGCACTGACCAAGATGCGACCTATGCGCAAGCAGCGCAGGAAGCGATAGATGAGGCTAACGATGACGCCGACTCTGACAGTAGCGGCAACATCAATTTTTTAGGGGGAGGTCCCTGCTGCCGTTCATTCGGCGCAGAATAGCAGGGACAGACATGTTATTTCTAATCGACACGGGTGCGTCCAAAAACTTCATTAGACCGCATAATCGGCTAAAGGACGTTTTCCCTGTCGAAACCCCCTTCGTCGTGCACTCCATTCATGGCTCGAACAACATCACACAAAAGTGCAAAATTCCCATGTTCGGACACGACACATTTTTTTTCCTATTAGATTCCCTATCTACATTTGACGGGATCATAGGGCTCGACCTGCTAAAGCAAGTAGGAGCAGTACTATGCCTTAAAGACACTTACCCCATGCCGAGCATCACCATGATATTGGCAAATTAGGGTAAAGCAAAATACTTCACCACTCTCGATCTTAAATCAGGTTATCACCAGATTACTCTGGCAGAATCTGATCGAGAGAAAACGGCCTTCTCAGTAAGCGGGGGAAGTACGAATTTTGTCGTCTCCCCTTCGGTCTAAAAAACGCCGGAAGTATTTTTCAGCGCACTATCGATGACGTTCTACGAGAACAAATCGGTAAGTCGTGCTAGGTGTACGTCGATGACGTCATCGTTTTCTCCGAGAACGAGGCGGATCACGTTAAGCACGTCAATTGGGTACTAAAGAGCCTTCATAGTGCAAACATGAGGGTGGCCCATGAAAAGTCACAATTTTTTAAAGAGAGCGTCGAGTACCTCGGCTTTATCGTGACAAAAAACGGCGCAAAAACGGACCCTGAAAAGGTGAAAGCCATTCAGCACTACGTTGAGCCTACAACATTATTTAGCGTTAGGTCATTCATGGGCTTAGCGAGCTATTACCGTTGCTTTATTAAGGATTTCGCAGCAATCGCGAAACCTATCTCCGATATCCTAAAAGGGGAAAACGGAATGCGCAATGCGTTTCAAAAGCTCAGAAATATTCTAGCCTTAGAGGACGTTACACTAATGTATCCTGACTACCAAAAGCCGTTCGACCTCACAACTGACGCCTCGGCTTATGGTATTGGGGCTGTACTGTCTCAGAACGGACGCCCGATAACTATGATATCTCGGACACTAAAGGATAGAGAAGCAAACTACGCTACTAACGAGCGAGAATTGCTAGCTATCGTCTGGGCTTTGGCAAAACTCCGCCACTTTCTTTATGGTGCGAAGAATATTAACATATTCACCGACCATCAACCACTCACATTCTCGGTATCCGAGAGTAACCCTAACGCCAAAATCAAGCGCTGGAAAGCGCGCATTGACGAAACTGGGGCCAAACTTTTTTACAAGCCAGGCAAGGAGAATCACGTGGCCGATGCTTTATCGCGCCAAAACGTGAATGCCCTACAGAACGGTTACATAAACCAAGGGTCCGATGCGGCCACAATCCACAGTGAGTTATCTCTGACTCACACGATTGACATTACTGACAAACCGTTGAACTGCTTCCGTAACCAAATAGTGTTGGAAGAGTCACGGTATCCGTTAAAAACCAAGTTTACTGTATTCGGCGAAAAACCCGACACCTGAGAAACTTCACTGACAAGGAAGGCACTGCTAAAATTTCGTAGCTGACGTATTCAACATTAGTGATAGGAGGGAAATAATCACCAAAGAGCATAACAGAGCCCATAGGGCAGCTCAGGAAAACGTCAAGCAAATAATGACGGATTATTATTTCCCCAAAATGTCCAAGTTAGCCAATGAAGTGGTCTTGAATTGTAAAATTTGCGCAAAGGCAAAGTACGACAGGCACCCAAAAAACCAGGAGCTCGGCCCGACGCCGATTCCATCACAGGTTGGAGAGATGTTACATGTCGACATCTTTTCCACAGATAAGAAATATTTCCTTACGTGCATAGACAAGCTGTCCAAATTCGCAATGGTACAACCCATTGCATCAAGGACTATAGAGGATTTACGACCCCCCCTATTAATACTAATGAACGTGTTTCCACGAGCAAGGCAAGTCTATTGCGACAACGAGCCTGCACTCAAGTCTGAGACTATAAGGTCCCTTCTAAAAAACATTTACGATGTAAACATCGTAAACGCGCCGCCACTCCACAGCACATCGAACGGCCAAGTGGAACGCTTCCATAGCACCCTGTTAGAAATAGCTAGGTGCCTAAAGCTCCAAAGGGGGATCGTGGATACAGTTGACCTTATCCTACAAGCCACTACTGAGTATAACAGTTCGATTCACTCGGTAACAGAGCAAAGACCCAAGGATGTTTTTAATACCGCTTCGGGTATTTTCTAGGGACATTGCTAGGAAGATAGAGGGAGCTCAGCTCGAGCAAAATGCCCGACTTAATAAAAAACGGCAGAACAGGGTCTTCGAGGTAGGCGAGGCGGTCCTAGTAAAGACCAACCGCAGACTGGGAAACAAACTTTCGCCCCTCTGCGAGGAAAAGGTTGTTGAAGCGGACTTGGGGACAACGGTCCGCATTAAGGGGAGGGTGGTCCACAAGGACAACCTCCATCGATAATTTGTAGTTTTAATCATTTCCTTTGCAACATCTTAGGCTTATCATCCTGACACTTTTAACCTTGACAACGACGACGGTACGAACAACGGACACCTTGAATAAAACTCTTAAAATTACAAAGGACAAACAGGCTGACACAGGTCATCTGTTTGAAACCCTTACTGCGCGCAATAGAATATTAATTACCAAATTGGGAGCGCTCATGCTCACTGTAACACTTGAAAAAGGTGACATCATAAATCCAGCCATCATCGACCATTCAGAGCATAAAGGTAGATCGTAAGATAGATATAATCATTTTTATTATTCAATTCGCTATCATAAGCAAGCTATGCAGAAAGGTCACCATCTTCCCAGTCGTACACAACGGGCTGACTCTCCAGCTACAGAACAACCTGGTAGCCGAATGCAATGGAAAGGTTGTGGCAGTGACAAACTGCACCCAGACAGCAACAGCCACATTCTGCAAGAGGTCTTAGGATGTCACCTGTGCGCAAGGCCTCCACTCAGGCGATATCGCGCATTGCCAGCTGTGACGATTACGCCCCAGTGAGGGTCAATGGAACGAATCTCATCACGTTCCGTTCACACGCCACCGTCGACAGTGCTCGATTCCTAACCCGAACAACATTCGGAATCGTGTCCCTGCTGTAGCGGCATCTGCTCGCCTCAACGTTAGCGGCCACAACACAACGCTGAGCTTACCTTACTTAGCTCCATCAACGAGGTCAGAGATAGCATCGTCGTCAACATTAATAGTAGTGGCATGCGCCATGGGCTCCGGAATCTACAGCTTCACCAGGAGACATCGTGTTGCCCTACAAATCTCGGAGATCGTCAAGAACTACGACACGACCGAGGACGGTCGGGCTTGAGAGGGGGAGTAGTTAACCACTGACACTGGGCGCGTGCTGACTTATCATATTTGCGAAGTCCACGCACAGAGTCACAGCTGCAAATGGTCGCAACAATGATGACAGCTCCAGCGGTAGCTACGAGTGCGTCGCAACAATGATGACAGCTCCAGCGGTAGCTACGAATGTGTCGCAACAATGTTGGCAGCGGCAGCTGCGGATGTACCGCAACAATGTTAGCGGCCGCCGTGATAATGCGGCGCCACACACAAGGCGCAAGTCAGCAGTTCTGAGGAGCACCAGCAACGACGCTGGGGTTCCAAGAACAGCGACGACGACGCTTGCAGAGGCTTTGCACTAGCAACGGTCAACGGCGCTGGAGTTCCATGAATAGCGACGACAGCGCCTGCGCATGTGCGGCGGCAGCGGCTTTGCAATAGCAACGACCAACGCCGCTGGTGTTCCACCCACACCAACGACAGCGCCTGCGCCTGCGACGGCGGCAGCGGCTTTGCACTAGCAACGACCAACGCCGCTGGTGTTCCAAGAACACCAACGGCGATGCCCGCAACGGTAGCAGCGACTGTGCACTGGCGGCAGCGCTGCGGCAGCGTCGAATCTGCGCTTGGCCGCAGACTTAGTTTTTAATTCTCTAATTGTTAGTCTTAAGTGTGAATTCAATAAACGCGCAGCGTACCGCTCGCAATAATTCTAATTGCTTAACACTCACTCTTTAATTCGATCAGCCATCGCTGTCGATATAAAACACAAACCTTACGGAGTTATATCAGTGAGCTGGCTAACGCCTCTGACAATGATATTAAATTCCATAATTGGCGCCCAACGTAAAAAAGCATAAAAAAGTGAATTTCATTGTCTGCCAAAAGAAAACTGAAAAGTGTTTTGTTTAACAAAATCAGTGCAGTGAACATAAAAACGTCTGCTCAAAAACAAAAAAAAGACAAAATAAAAATAAAATCAAAAATACATAAAGAAGTGAAACTTTAACACATCGGCTGCGGCTAGACGACCTAATTCTCCAGCACCAACCCGACGGCTGCGCGGGATATTTCTAAAACTAGATAACATGTAAGTGATTTGCAAAGTGAGAATTTAGCTAAGTCAACTAAAAGTAGAAACTAAATAAAGTAAAGTGAGTATGAGGATCTTAATTCGGAGAATACTCATGCCGTAGTCCAATCGCAAGTTTTTTAAAAAAATCGAATGGACAGAAACAGACCGAACAAAAAACAAAAACGACGCGAACTTGGTACCAGAACATTAGCAAGTCTGATAGGAGGATTTATTGACCTACAAGTGTCAGATCAAGTTAGTCAACCCACAACAAGCAGCCAAATCAAAAGCACAGACATGGAACCTGAGCACCTCAGAGTTATAATTGACACTGCCGTGCAAAGCGTACTTACGGCGCAGGCACAAGAGTACACTAGGAGGGAGGAAGCTCTTAAACAAGAGCTACAACAACAAATAGCACTGGTAAATTCTAAAATTCCAGTCCCACCTCTCTCAGTACCAGAAATCAGAGTCTATAAAGACGTCAAGATAGTGGACGGAATCACTTGTGATGAGCCCCTCGACGCAGTGAAGTGCGTGCCTGAGTTTCATGGAACTCATGAGACATACGTGGCATGGAGACAAGCAGCCCATGCAGCGTACAAAATTTTCAAAAGATTTGACGGAAGCTCCCGCCATTACTAAGCTATGATCATAATTCGCACAAAGATTAGGGGCGCAGCGGATGCCGTTTTGGCATCATTCAGTACGCCACTAAATTTTGAAGCGATCATAGCCAGACTAGACTTTACCTACAGTGACAAAAGACCCATACATGTCATAGAGCAGGAAATGGGCACGCTGAGGCAAGGCGGAATGACAATTCTGCAGTATTACGATGAGGTAGAAAAAAAGCTTAACTTGTTAACCAATAAAGCTAACATGACCTACGACATTAGCCTAGCTAGGGGCATGTGCGAAAAGTTCAGGAATGACGCACTCCGTGTGTTCATTTCCGGACTAAAGCGCAGTCTGACCGACGTGCTCTTCTCCGCTCACCCCCCTGATATGCCAACAGCTCTCGCATTGGCACAGGAGGTTGAAGCAAATCCTGAGATGTACGCTTTCGCAACAAGCTATGCTAGGGGCGTAGAAGAAAAGGGACGCCCCGAACAACGACAGCAAAGTCGTCAGCATCAGCAGACGCAAAATGCGCAAAATGCTAACCAAAGCAACCAGGGGAAAACCCGCTACTTTAAAAAACAGAGCGGACAGTACACAGAAAAAAATCAGGTCAGCGGCGAAAAAGCCCCAGAACCCATGGAGATCGATGCATAGTCCTCAAAGTATAGGCAACAAACAAACTACCAGAAACCTCAAGGTCAGGGTAACAAACGTCCCGCCGGCTCTGATCGAGCGACTGGCCAAAGACGACAAAAGATAAATCTTTTAAAGGCCAACAAGACCAAGATGCGACCTATGCACAAGCAGCTCAAGCAGCGCAGGAAGCGATAGATGAGGCTGACGATGACGCCGACTCTGGTCCCTGCTGCCGTTCATTCGGTGCAGAATAGCAGAATAGCATTAGACCGCATAATCGGCTAAAGGAAGTCTCCCCTGTCGAAACCCCTTTCGTCGAGCACTCCATTCATGGCTCAAACAACATCGCACAAAAGTGCCATGTTCGGACATTCCCTTCCTACATTTGACGGGATCATAGGGCTCGACTTGCTAAAGCAAGTAGGAGCAGTACTATGCCTTAAAGGAGGCATTTTAAAAATAGTTGCAACTTCGGAGGCATTGCAGTACCTTATATGTACTAATGTCAACTATACCAAAAGTAAAGAAGTACATGCACCACCTGCGGTAAAAGAAGAATTCCTAAAAATGCTTCACCGTAACAAAAGGGCTTTTGCGGACTCTAACGAGTCGCTACCTTACAATACAAACGAAGTAGCTACGATTCGTACCACCGACGAAAACGCAGTATACTCGAAATTGTATCCGTACCCCAAGGGTGTCGAAGATTTCGTGAGCTCAAAGGTCAAAGACCTGTTACGAAACGGCATTATCATAAAGTCTAAGTCCTTATACAATAACCCAGTGTGGGTAGTAGACAAGAAAGGTTATGACGAGATGGGCAATAGG
Organism: Drosophila nigricruria; assembly: GCA_037075265.1. Lineage (NCBI taxonomy): Eukaryota > Metazoa > Arthropoda > Insecta > Diptera > Drosophilidae > Drosophila > Drosophila nigricruria. The sequence continues at coordinate 34,399 of JBAMCI010000098.1, read as the reverse complement.
AAGAAACGCCTAGTGATAGATGTCAGGAAACTGAATCTAAAAACCATCCACGACACTTACGCTATGCCGAGCATCTCCATGATATTGGCAAATTTGGGTAAAGCAAAATACTTCACCACTGTCGATCTTAAATCAGGTTATCATCAGATTACTCTGGCAGAATCTGATCGAGAGAAAACGGCCTTCTCAGTAAGCGGGGGGAAGTACGAGTTTTGTCGTCTCCCCTTCGGTTTAAAAAACGCCGGAGGTATTTTTAGCGCACTATCGATGACATTTTACGAGAACAAATCGGTAAGTCGTGCTAGGTGTACGTCGATGACGTCATCGTTTTCTCCGAGAACGAGGCGGATCACGTTAAGCACGTCAATTGGGTACTATTCCTAACGCCAAAATTAAGCGCTAGAAAGCGCGCATTGACGAAACTGGGGTCGATGCTTTATCGCGCCAAGACGTGAATGCCCTACAGAACGGTTACAAAAACCAAGGGTCCGATGCGGCCGCAATCCACAGTGAGTTATCTCTGACTCACACGATTGACATTACTGACAAACCGTTGAACTGCTTCCGTAACCAAATAGTGTTGGAAGAGTCACGGTATCCGTTAAAAAACAAGTTTACCGCCACCTGATAAACTTCACTGACAAGGATGACTTAGTAGAAACAGTTAAGTCCGTCATAGTCCGAGGCGTAGTAAACGAGTTTCACTGCAGTCTGCCAACCTTGGCCAAAATTCAACATGAGGTTGTAAAGGCCTTCCCAGCCACAAAATTCTGGCACTGCAAAAATTTCGTAGCTGACGTATTCAACATTAGTGATAGGAGGGAAATAATCACCAAAGAGCATAACAGAGCCCATAGGGCAGCTCAGGAAAACGTCAAGCAAATAATGACGGAGTATTATTTCCCCAAAATGTCCAAGTTAGCCAATGAAGTGGTCCTGAATTGTAAAATTTGCGCAAAGGCACAGTACGACAGGCACCCAAAAAACCAGGAGCTCGGCCCGACGCCGATTCCATCACAGGTTGGAGAGATGTTACATGTCGACATCTTTTCCACAGATAAGAAATATTTCCTTACGTACATAGACAAGCTGTCCAAATTCGCAATGGTACAACCCATTGCATCAAGGACTATAGAGGATTTACGACCCCCCCTATTAATACTAATGAACGTGTTTCCCCGAGCAAGGCAAGCCTGCACTCAAGTCTGAGATTATAAGGTCCCTTTTAAAAAACATTTACGATGTAAACATCGTAAACGCGCCGCCACTCCACAGCACATCGATCGGCCAAGTGGAACGCTTCCATAGCACCCTGTTAGAAATAGCTAGGTGCCTAAAGCTCCAAAGGGGGATCATGGATACAGTTGACCTTATCTTACAAGCGACTATTGAGTATAACAGTTCGATTCACTCGGTAACAGAGCAAAGACCCAAGGATGTTTTTAATACCGCTTCGCCGGCATGCATTCAGGACATTGCTAGGAAGATAGAGGGAGCTCAGCTCGAGCAAAATGCCCGACTCAATAAAAAACGGCAGAACAGGGTCTTCGAGGTAGATGAGGCGGTCCTAGTAAAGACCAACCGCAGACTGGGAAACAAACTTTCGCCCCTCTGCGAGGAAAAGGTTGTTGAAGCGGACTTGGGGACATCGGTCCGCATTAAGGGGAGGGTGGTCCACAAGGACAACCTCCATCGATAATTTGTAGTTTTAATCATTTCCTTTGCAACATCTTAGGCTTATCATCCTGACACTTTTAACCTTGACAACGATGACAGAACGACCAAGGGACACCGTGAATAAAACTCTTAAAATTACAAAGGACAAACAGGCTGACACAGGTCATCTGTTTGAAACTCTTACTGCACGCAATAGAGTATTGATTACCGAATTGGGAGCGATCACTTTAACACTTGAAAAAATTGATATCATAAATCCAGCCATTCAGACATCAAATCAATTCTCACTGACCAAATCACAGGGACCTCGATTACCACCTAATGAAAATGTCTAGCATTAAGGTAGATCGTAAGATAGATTTAATCAATTTTAATCATAAGCAAGCTATGCAGAAAGGTCACCATCTTCCCAGTCGCACACAACGGGCTGACTCTCCAGCTACAGAACAACCTGGTAGCCGAATGCAAAGGAAAGGTTGTGGCAGTGACAACTTGCACCCAGAGAGCAACAGCCACATTCTGCAAGAGGTCTGAGGATGTCACCTGTGCGCAAGGCCTCCACTCAGGCGATATCGCGCGTTGCCAGACACAGCCAAGCCACGCCGACCCTGTCACCATAGTTGACGACGGCATCATCATTGTGAATGATCGTAGCGCCGCCAGCAGCCGCGATTACGCCCTAGTGAGGGTCAATGGAATGAATCTCATCGTGTTCCGTTCACACGGCACCGTCGACAGTGCCCGATTCCTAAGCTCCATCAACGAGGTCAGAGGTAGCATCGTCGTCAACATTACTAGTAGTGGCATGCGCCATGGGCTCCGGAATCTACAACTTCACCAGGAGGCGTCGTGTTGCCCTACAAATTCGGAGATCGTCAAGAACTACGACACGACCGAGGACGGTCGGGCTTGAGAGGGGGAGTAGTTAACCACTGACACTGGGCGCGTGCTGACTTATCATATTTGCGAAGTCCACGCACAGAGTCACAGCTGCGAATGTGTCGCAACAATGATGACAGCTCCAGCGGTAGCTACGAATGTGTCGCAACAATGATGACAGCTCCAGCGGTAGCTACGAATGTGTCGCAACAATGTTGGCAGCTCCAGCGGCAGCTGCGGATATACCGCAACAATGTTAGCGGCCGCCGTGATAATGCGGCGCCACACACAAGGCGCAAGTCAGCAGTTCTGAGGAGCACCAGCAACGATGCTGGGGTTCGAAGAACAGCAACGGTCAACGGCGCTGGAGTTCCATGAATAGCGACGACAGCGCCTGCGCCTGCGACGGCAGCGGCGGCTTTGCACTAGCAACGATCAACGCCGCTGGTGTTCCAAGAACACCAACGACAGCGCCTGCGCCTGCGACGGCGGCAGCGGCTTTGCACTAGCAACGACCAACGCCGCTGGTGTTCCAAGAACACCAACGGCGACGCCCGCAACGGTAGCAGCGGCTGTGCACTGGCGGCAGCGCTGCGGCAGCGCCGAATCTGCGCTTGGTCGCAGATTTAGTTTTTAATTCTCTAATTGTTAGTCTTAAGTGTGAATTCAATAAGCGCGCAGCGTACCGCTCGCAACAATTCTAATTGCTTAACGCTCACTCTTTAATTCGACCAGCTATCGCCATCTATCGTCAGCGCTTCTGACAACGATATTAAATTCCATAATTTATATATTAAATAAGCACCGAATGTTTGGAATATCGGCTCTTCGCAGGGTTCAGGGGATCTCCTAGTCGGGTACCGCCGACTATAGCTTTCTTCCTTCTTTTTAATATATACTGGTTCTTTATCTTTTCCTCTTAGGTCTTGTTTATATAATTTATTTATTGTTATTGATTCGGTTTCCAATCCGAATATATCTGTGTACTTGGTGCATAGAGCTTTTAATATCGGCTTCAAAAATGGTGGAAAGTTCTGAGTTAGTTTTTTCATGACATTATTTTGTCTAACATCGCTAAAGTATTTTACTTGTTCATAGTCACTTAGCGTTTCGAATTTTATTTTATTAAGGTTTACTATTTTACTTGAGTTTGTTGTATTCAATATTCGGACAAAAGGTGTGTTTTGATTGGAAATGGTATTTCCAATGAAAATTCCTTCCTCAATTTCTTGATTAGCGATTAGAACATTTTGTTCTGATAAATTTATTCGGACAACTTCAGCACGAGCTGGAAGTATTGTGGCATTGTTTTCACAAGTGTGAATTATTGGTAGCCGTATTGGGAAATTTAAATTGTTTGGCCGAAGTATTAGAGAATCACTTGTTTATGTGAAATCTAATTGGCAATTATATTTTTTTATAAAATCTATACTAATAATGCCATCGCTAGGTATTGGGAAGTCTTGTTCGACTAAATGGAATTCATGTGGAATAATGTATTTTCCTGTAGATAATTATACAAATGTAAAACCTTTTAAAAAAAACTGAACCTTTACCAATACCAGATATTTGTGTAGATATATTTGTATTTACATTATCAAATATATCGGCATTTTCTTTTAATATTGATATATCTGCACCAGTTTCTATTAACAAGGTAAATGTTTTACCTGTATTTTCGTTTGTAACTTTTATAAAAATGCTGAGACTAAGGTTTATTGTATATATTTTGTTATTTAATTGCTCTGAGTATCTGAAGGATTCTGTCCGTTTCCCGAATTACTTTGGGCAACCGTGTTACTTTGACCTGTTATCTCCGTGCAACTGTTGACAAATTTGGAAACGGCATCATTCATATTTGTGAATGTGCCTGCCTGCATGATAAGTTTTACCTTATCAATTGAACAATTTTGGGTCGTGGCTTTTACAGCTGTTGAAGTGCTGTATTTGTTTGCAAGTGATTGGCTTAGACCTTCACTGATATAGGCGCCTTCTAGGGCCTTTGCCAGTTTTTCCACCTCTTCGGTGTATTGGTTAGCCGTTTTATTTTTCTGTTTCAGATTAAGAAGCTTAGCAGATACAACTTCTACCGATTCTCCTTTTACTGCATTTGATAGTTGCGTAATGATTGCAGCAATTGTCTGCTCATTACTTATTAAATTTCTTGCATGGCCATTTAGCTTTGTTTTTATGAGGCTTATGGCTGTTAGCTCATGTGTGCCTTTTAAGGTTTCTAATAGATTCAAAGAATTTAGAAAACTTTGTCGATTTTCCGGCTTACCGTCAAACTCTGGAATCAGAGATGTGGCTAGCTTGATAAATTCTACAACTGTTTGTGCCATATCTGCAACTATTTCGATTGACTCAGTTTTCATTAAAACTGTCTCATCGAAGTAAGCTGGCATGTTTAGTACATTCGTTTAAATCAAAAAAATTTGCAAAATTTTTTTAATATATATATATTAATAATTTTGGTGTATTTTTTTATACCTTGAACCCATTGAAAATGGGAAATCAGGGTATAATGGTTTTGTTAAAATGTATGTAATAGGCAGAAGGAGGCGTGGCAGACCCCATAAAGTATATACATTCTTGATCAGGGCGACGAGCTGAGTTTATTGAGCCCTGTCCGTCCGTATGTTTGAACGCGTCGATCTCAGAATCTATAAGAGCTAGAGACTTAAAATTTTTTGTAGGTCCGTGTATAGCACTCGCAGATCGAGTTTGTTTCAAAAAAATCGATAAATTTGATCGTTTTAAAGTTATCGATTTAAAACTTTATCGAAATGCAGTTATAAATTTATATCTCCGACATCTTTAGAGCTAAAGTGCTCAAATTTTGGATTTATTATGATATTGTGATCAGGCACAAGTCTCTAGCACTTGAAATACGTTTTTTGCAAATTTGGGGCAACAAAAATCAAAATTGTAAAAACTCTACATTATACTGAATACAAAATAAGGAGTCTCTAGCTTTAAGGATGTGCGAGACATAATTTTTCAACAGGTTTCCGATTTCATTTTTTATCGATAACATTAAAACGATCAAAGTTATCGATTTTTTTGAAACAAACTTGATATGCGCGTGCTATGCAGGAACCTCCATAAAAAATTTCAAGTCTCTAGCTCTTATAGATTATGAGATCGACGCGTTCATACATACGGACAGACAGACGGACGACGAACAGGGCTAAATCGAGTCAGCTCACCATTATACATTGATTTCCCATTTTAAATGGGTTCAGGGTATAATAAAAGCGCAACAACTGTCGCAAAAGCTATATTCGAATCTTTTATTCTGAAGTACGGTCCAATGAAGACGTTCATTACGGACATGGAAACAGAATACAAAAATTCAATTATTAATGACTTATGCAAATATCTAAAATAGATAATATAATTTCGACTGCACATCACCACCAGACATTAGGTACCATTAAAAGAAGTCATAGGACGTTCAATGAGTTCATGCGTTCATATATATCAGTTGACAAGAAAGAAATCTCTAGTCGGCGGTACCCGACTAGGAGATCCCCTGAACCCTGCGAAGAGCCGATAATTCAAACATTCTATGCTGAGTCGATATAGCCATGTTCGTCTGTCCGTCTGTCCGTCCGTCCGTATGTGTGAACGCGTCGATCTCAGAATCTATAAGAGCTAGAGACTTTAAATTTTTTATGTAGATACGTGTATAGCACGCGCAGATCGAGTTTGTTTAAAAAAATCGATAAATTTCATCGTTTTAAAGTTATCGACTTAAAACATTATCGAAACGCAGTTATAAATGTATATCTTTCACATCTTTAGAGCTTGTGTCACCAAGTTTTGTAATTAATATAATGTGGTGTTTATACAACTTTGATTTTTGTCACATTTTGGATACCACCTTCCCTTACCCCCAAACTTGTATTTCAAATACTAGAGACTTGTGCTTTGGTAAGTATACACATATAAATGACAGAATTACGCTCTGAAAGTTTGATTAAGAAAGTCCATCTACAAAAGAAGTTATTTAACATTTCATTTCCCATAGTAAAGCCTTTGGGCGCAGCCCACGCTCAGTCGCTGCGCTAACTGCGCAGTCAGCAGAGCGCGTGCTTATGCGTATGTGTATGTGTGTATGTGTGTGCATGAATTGTTTGTATACATGCATATGTTAAATAAGCATAGAATGTTTGGAGTATCGGCTCTTCGCAGGGTTCAGGGGATCTCCTACTTGTTTTAATATTCTTTTGATCTGCTTCTTCCGTTTCAGCTGCTTAACCCCCATTGCCAATTTGACATGCTGCAAAAAATCATGCAATATTCGGCAAGTAGCTGATTCTGCACAAATGCAATTTGTTAGTTGCTGGTTGTTTGAGAATATGATGCATACAAAATGTGCTGGTCTCACCGGACGGGACTATGACAAAATCATGTCCACTGCCAAAATTGGTTGTGGTGGTTTACGCTGGTCGTGTCCAATTCGCTTGGAAAAACAATTAAATTGTTCAAAGATGTATAATTCAGTGCGAGTTCAATTTTTAAAACTGTAAGCAGTTATCTAGTGACCTGGTGAAAATGTAGTAAATCAGTACAATTTTGATACTCCAGATTCTCAAATTGTGACTTCATCTCAGTTGGTACCCCATTCCGTACCAATATCGTCTTCTAATTTATTAGTGCCTTCCTCACCTTGTCCAGACTTGTTATTAGTTCTGGTTTCTACTGTCAGACTTGTCAGACACACCTATTGCTAGTGTTATAATAGGCACTCAAGAGCCTATACAGGTTCCTATCAAAAAACTAAAAACTTCCCCTTATATTGCTTCCCCTTATATTCGCCCACTCTTACTATACATACTTAATCTGTCGTTCCTCCTCGAAAGCAAGTTTTCCTATCTAGGCTTTCATCTGACACGACATGTGAAGCTATATCAGCTTTTATTGCTAGTAAATCTGCAGCCAATGTTTTTATTTCGAAGTTTAATTTCGCGACTCCTCGTGAAATTTCTTCATTCAAAATCAATGTGCCGCTGAATTTTTCACAACTATATGTGACTCCAAATTTTGGCCATCTAATGTAGTTGTGCATGACTTCAAACACAAGAATCGAAATAGGTTGTCTCCAATATCGTTAAATCCTACTTCGGTTCAATCTTCTTCTAATATTGGATCAAAAAACTAAATTTTGCTCAATCTTCTCTGCAACTGTCTTTGATATATCAAAACGTTCGCGGCCTAAATTCTAAGCTCAGAAGACTATTTTTGAGTAGTTTTTTTATAAATTCTGAAATTATTGCTCTCACAGAAACGTGGCTAAGTCCGAATGTTTATAATAGTGAGATTCTCTCTAATGATTTCACCATCATCGGGGCATTGCTGGCCGGACTGGCAAATAAAATACCCCCATCGGGTTGGTGGTATTATTGTAATATTTTTTGTGAAGAAAAATTGTGTTTTTGGTAACTATAAACTGTTTCGAAAGTCTAGCGCTAATGTATTCACTCGGTAGATTTGAAAACGCCCAATTAATGTGCGAATCACAATCGGTTTCAGGCGTAAATCTTATAAGATTCTAAAACTTCTGCCAACTAACTCATCATATAAAGTCCTAGCCGATTCTAACGTGCTAAAACATTATATAGCCTAAAAGAACAGAAAAAATATTTCAATTATACCACCAACCCGATGGGAGTATTTTATTTGCCAGTCCGGCCAGCTATGCCCCAATTCATAGCCATGTATGGTCAGTGATATTATTGAACTACAAAAGATAGAATGTGTTTATAGAAACTAATAACATATTTATTATAGAGTCTTAAGTATAATTATTAAATAAAAACTATAAAAGTAAAGTATGTATTTTTCGAGATCGATGCATTCATACATAAGGACAGGTGGACAGGGCTAAATCGACTCAGCTTGTCACCCTGATCAAGAACATATATACTTTATGGAGTCTGCCACGCATCCTTCTGCCTGTTACATACATTTTAACAAAACCATTTTACCCTGAATTCCCATTTTCAATGGGTTCAGGGTATAAAAAAGAGAAAATTATAATTTCATTTAACCATGGCAAACCCAAGTAATCTAATAAGACCATCATTGTTGTCCGATGATGCGTCATCCTCACGATCAGCACCTCCTACTAAATCCCAAATGAATATAGACCAACTAACACAACTAATTTCTAAAATTGTCATTGAGACTCTAGCACTAAATATTACGCCCGAATCAATCAGACCAATCTCATGCCCTTTCGACGTCCCTGACGTATCAATCAGACCTGAGTATAGTAATAGAATATCTGAATTAGACAAGGTTCCAGATATAGTCAAAGGCCTAAGAGAATTTAACGGGAATCCAGCTGAGTTTAGCTCCTGGAAGAAGAGCGTAGACAGAATAATGCAAATCTATACAGGACAGGAAGGCAGCCCTAGATATTTCTGCATCCTTCATACAATCAGAAACAAAATAACTGGATTAGCAGATACAGCATTAGAATCCTAAAACGAACCATTTGACTGGAATGCCATTACCAAGTGCTTGACCCTACATTATGCTGATAAGAGGGATATAACAACCCTAGAATATCAGATGACCGGACTGGCGCAAGGTAATCAATCTGTTAAAGAATTTCATTCCGCCATCTATAAACATTCTGAGCGATTATTGACCAAAATATATCGTGACAAGGCACTTGACACCTTCGTTAGAGGTCTCCAAGGTGATCTCCCTAGACTGCTAGGAATTATAGAACCCACCGACTTGATACAAGCCCTTCATTTATGCCTCAAATTAGATAATCAAAAATATGTCGCCTCCCAAGCCAACCAGAAAGGTCGTCTGCAATCATTCCGATCTCCTCCAATAATACAAAATAACATTCCACGTCAACCAATACAATTCTATAGGCCAAACCCCAGTTTTCCAAAAAATACAATGACACCCAATGGACAACAATTCCACCAACAGCCAAGCTACAACTTTCCTGTAGCAATTCCTCGTCCGTCCGGACAACAATTCTTTCAACAGCCAAACTACAATTTTCCTGTAGCACCCCCTCGTCCGTCTGGACCAAAACCTAACTCTCGTCCCGAACCCGAACCCAGACGTAAAAATAAAATTTTTCCTACTGCCTACTCTAAAATCATTTGACGCCATTCTAGGAAACGACAGTCTTAAGCAGCTAAACGCAGTAATCTTCTCTAACGACAACATTATGACACTGAAGAATAAATACAACACTCCAATCAAAGAACAATGAAAGAAAAACGAATACAAACAGTCAATAATTTAAATATTAGAACCGAACATATGTCTAAAGAACAAGGCACCAGCATTACAAACCTAACAAGGAAATTCTCGAGCTTATTTCAAAACCCAACGACAGACTATCATTTACCACCTGTATCCAAGCAGAAATAAGAACTCAGGCTCTCCAATTTATACTAAATATTACCCCTACCCCATGTCTTTACAACAAGAAGTAGAAGCACAAATACAAAAGCTGCTAGACGACGACATAATTCGCCCCTCCCGTTCTCCATATAACTCTCCCGTCATAATAGTACCAAAAAAATTAGATGCATCTGGGGAAAATAAATATAGATTAGTCATAGACTATAGAAAGCTAAATTCCGTAACCATAGCCGATCGGTATCCCATACCAGAAATTAACGAGGAATTAGGCCAGTTAGGAGACAACAAAATATTCTACGTACTTGATTTAAAAAGCGGATTTTATCAGATCTTTTTAAGAGAAAAAGACATAGAAAAAACTGCTTTCTCCATAAAAAATGGAAAATATGAGTTCAAACGACTTCCTTTTGGTCTACAAAACCCTCCATCCATATTTCAAAGAGCTTTAGACGACATACTGACTCAGCATATAGGAAAAATCTGCTATGTCTACATAGACGATATAGTCGTGTTCAGCAAAGACGAAAAATCCCATCTAGATCCCCTCGAAACAATATTCCATACGCTCGACGAAGCGAACATAAAACGCCAAATAGACAAGTGCGAATTTTTTAAAACTAACGTAGAATTCTTAGGTTTTGTTATTTCCGACAAAGGCATAGAAACAAACAAAAAACAAGTAAGAACGTTGCAGTCGGGCGCTACCGACTGCGGGATACTCATTCACACCCACACAGATCACGCCCATTGCCACGCCCACAATTGGGTTGTACATGTATAATTTTTTGGAAATCAATAGAGGAGATCAGCAGTAATATCGTCTAAAATTTTTATTTTCTCACTGAGAATCGGTTTTTCCGATTTTCCACGTCCCCAGTAGGCGTAGACATATAATTTTTGGCCAGTTCTTAAAAGTAGTGAAGAGTAACTTAAGTGTGAAATTTGGATGCTTACACTCAAAAAATGCGAAAATTACAGGGTATTTTTTAGCCGGGCATGCCCCAAAAGGGGCGTAAAAATTATTTTTGGGTCATCGATAGAGGAGCTCACCAGTAACTCAACCATCCAATTTTGAAGCTTCTAGCTCTAAAACTGTGGGAGCTACAATTTTTTGCGGTTTGCTACGCCCCCTAAGGGCGTAGATATATCCGCCATATCTTTTTCATCTTGGGTTGTCAACCCGAGTATATATACTAAGTTTCAAGTCTGTAGCATTCATAATGCTCAAACTATTACAGAATTTGAAAAATCACTATTTAGTCAGATCCGATTTGCCATGCCCCTAGTAGGCGTGGATATATATTTTTTTGTCGATCTTCATAGAATCGTAGCAGTAACCTACGTGCCACATTTGGCCATTCTAGCTTGAAAACTGTAGAAGATACAGTTTTACCCGATTTGCCACGCCCCCAATGGGCGTAGATATATCCGCCATAGCTTTTTGATCTTGACTTGTCAGCACGAGTCTACATTCCAAATTGCAACTCTAGCGTTTCTAGAAGTAGTGTTTCTGAGATATTGGAAAATGCATTTTCCGATTTGTCACGCCCCTAGTGGACGTATCGGGAAAATCTTGACACTTTATAATTCGAGGGTATACACGAGTATATATTCAAAATTTCAACTCTCTAGCTTCAAAACTGTACAAATGGTTTGCGTTCATACGGACAGACGGACGGACAGCGTGACGGACATTTCACAAAACCAATATACTCATTTCACTTTGTGAATGAGTATAAAAAATGATTTTTCTCTACAGGATACTGGGAGTAATCCCATTACGTGCACGAGTGGAAATGACTAATTCTTCGACTAGAATAATTCATCTGAAAAACGTAATACAACTTCAAAAAGCATTGGACAAACTTGAAAATCATATAGACACCGAATTAAAATCATCTGATTTATATCATACTTTACATTTCGAAAAAGAACAGTCAAAATCAATCTTTCACTCTTTATTGTATCCAAATAAAACTAGACACACAAGATCCATAAATGCATTAGGCACAGCCTGTAAATTCGTGCCTGGCTCTCCTGACCATGATGACTTAGTTGCTATAGAAAATAATCTTAATAACCTCATTCAGAATACTAACCAACAAACCATCATCAATATACAATTTCAAATCAGCAACATATTAACCAACGCCATCCAGTAATACTCATACCATACTAACAATCTCGATACTAACATACAAATACTAACCCGTCTGGTTAAAGAGGAAAGAACAAATATAAAATACGCCATACAATGGGCAAAACTCAATATAATAAACAGCATCCTCATGAATGACAAAGATCTAGACTTAATACAAAAACAAATAAATAAAGCCGAAATAGATCTGACAATAGAAGAGATGCTAGAATTGGCTGACGTATCCGCCTTACATAATAATACTATAATTCTATATATTGTCAAAATTCCTAATCTCGAGAATGTAAAATACGAGAATATAATTATTAGACCAATAGTTAAAGATAATACAATTGTAAACTTACAGTTTAAAGAAATTTTCAAATATAAAGACACAATGCTAGGATTAAGAAATAACTGTAAAACTTATAACAACATAAAAATCTGTAATCAAAAAGATGTAATAGATGATTGTATAGATGTAATAGATGATTGTATAACTAAGTTAATGTTAGGGAAAAATTCAATATGCGACTACAGCAACGCAGACCACATCGAGAGCTTGGAAGAAATCCAAGAAGAATAAAGTGGGATAATAATACAAATGTCGGTATCGGAGGCCAAGCGCTTGCGAGTACTCAGTCTAAAAACATTAGACAATCTTCAGATAAATAACACCAAGCACCTAAGTTTGCTACAGACTCATTCCGCTACCAACAGCATTGGCAGCGAGCTAACAAGAAAGAAGTGATTTTACAAATCGTTTCTAAAATGTCAAACACCGTCAATTGCCCAGTTGCCAGCACCTCCGAACATCTTCCAAATCTGCAACTCACCAATACCCCATTTTTCTGACAATTGAGGACAACTGTCAAACTGAAGGTGGAAGAGTTAACGTAAACAAAATCAAAAGCAGTTCAGTGCCTCGTTGCAATGCGCTGCGCCAAAAATGCTGACCTACGGTCTGCATTGCATCCGCTCCAAGCAGCAAAACAATTCTTACGAATTGTGGTTGCGAGAACAACACGCGCAACCGCTAGCGCGTCCGCTGTTGTTGATATTTATGCCACCTAATTTTGTAATAAAAATTCAGTTTCATTTTAAAATCCGAATAAATAAGTCACTTAACTGCGACAAAGAAATTTATTTAAAAATGCTGTGTACTGTAACGAACCTCGGTTTATCCCGAGTTTAAGCCGGGCCGGACTCAGCCGACTGTGCGTTCGTGCCAACAAATTTATATGTAGCGCCTTGCGATAAATTATAATGCAGTGTGTTTATGTTTGCGTTGGGTATATTTTCTCAATTTACAAGTTTATATATTTGATATTTATTTATCAAATCTAGCGCTTAGTAAAGCACACCTTTCCACAGGCTCGCAGGTAGACGTTTAGCGCACTCTGGCGAATGGTACTGGACTCTTGGGTCTCCAAGGATACGCTTGAGCACTCCAGATGACGCCAGGATCCACACTGAATATTCCGGCAGTTCGCTCGGCTATTGCAGTGACTCCTACGGCTCACAAGCACACCTTGAGATCTTCTCAAGCTACCGTCACCACTCTTACGCACAGCTACGCAAACGTTACCTTTGGTCCTGCTCCAGGATCCGCCACTAATGCTGTAGATTTGGCCGTGCTGCACCAATGTCCTGGTTGGTGGCAGCTGATGCCCTTCCGGTGTCTGCGTGTCGAGCCTATGTCCTCAATAGGCTTCCAGGATATCCCTCGTAGATATCCTTCCAGCGATGTCCTTCGTCTTGAAGTCCTTGGCAGCGATGTCCTTCGCCTCGAAGTCCTTGGCAGCGATGTCCTTATGATCTCTGCTCCTTTGCTGGTCACTTTTCCACTCGCGTTTCTTGTTTCGTCGGCACTCAATACTTTCACTTTTACTTTCTTTGACTGTCCAGGTGCCGAGTTGCGGGCGCCTTTTTATAGCAGCGACGCAGGTCCTGCTTCGCGCTATGACGGCGCCGGCTCGGCTCTGGAGCGGGGCCTGTCTGCCGCTCGTGTCCGCGAAAACGGCAGTATCACGTGATTTAGCGCGACGCCAAATCCCCAAATCTGCGTGGCAGCCTCTCATTGGCCAAAGCACCGTTATTGGCATACGAGTGAAAGTGTACACTACTTTCTCGCAGCCACAAGCGGTACTTCGGCCAACGGTCGCCGATGATTGCCGTGAGAGCGACGCGAGCCATGCGCTGAACAAATACGAGCGACAGAGACAGACTACGTCAATCTCTGCGCCCTTTCCAGTAGCGAGGGTCGCTACTATCGTACAGCAATACATGCACAGCAAATACATGCACTTATACATACACTACGTGCCCGTCTATATTGTCACACTCCCGTCTTCCTTCGGGAAACACGAAGCCTTCGTGTTTACATCGGTCCGAGACTCACATTTGGCGCTTCCTTTTTGTTTGCCCTGCTTGCTTCTCTTCAGCAAGCAGTTCGCCTCCTCCAGCTGTAAGCAGTGCTACGCACAGGGCAACTCTGCGTACAGCTGATCGCTCCAGCCTCCAGCAACTCTGTGCGCTGCAGGTAAGTGGCTGAAACGTGTTAAGTTAATTTTATCCACTATTAACCAACTTTTTTCCTCTTCCAGGTAGCGCCATCCTCTTAATGTAGTCCCTCTCCTGGACCGGGTTGCATTCATTCCTCTAGCCACGCCCGCTGTTGCAGAAAAAACACCCGTTTTTACCCCGTTCTGCCAGCCCCCGTGGCTGCAATGCGGTTGCGTGGCTGCTGCTGTCCCGATGTCGCTGCTGTTCCTTTTTGCTGGGATGGTGGTAACGAAACGATCTTCCGTTGCAGATGCCGTTCACAACTGACCCGGGTCCGGACATCGGATATCGGTGGGGTTCTCGGCTCACTCCTCATTCGCACACAGCTCCAGCGAAGTCGCTGGCCAATGCGCGAGGATCGGCCGGTCCGCCCTCCCGACACCTTTGCCGGACCGCTGGATTTCGCCAGTCATGTGGCTCGCATCTGCCGCGGCTGACCTCCCTGTACCCCACCCCATCGTCGCAGTAAGAACGCAGCGGTGAACAAATTATTTTTAGCCTCTCCCGGTTCCGGCGCGCCGACACTTTGACGCCGGTTGGGAAATCCGACTCACTCCTCATTCGCGCACAGCTACAGCGGAGTCGCTGTCCAGTGCGCGAGGATCGGCCGGGCAAACCCTTCCGACGCCCAAGTCCGGACGGCCGAGAAATCCAGCTACGTAGCAGAAGTCTATAGAGTTGAATTTCCACAAAAGCCCTGCTTATATGCATGCATGCCCTTTTATACCCTCTGCTGCAGCGCTGCCGCCAGCGGAGTGACGGATCCTGCATCAGCTAGTTCTCTCACTCTCTACAGGTCACGCTCTTCCAACACTCTGGCCTTGTGGCTGAATACGAGGTATTGTTGTTGCATCTCTAATGCATTTCTCACACACTCTCTTTTCTTCTCTTTCGCATATATGTATGAGTGCACAGCTAATACATGCACTCATACATACACTGCGTGCCCTATTTTGTTGTTGGCCGTTTTGCATGTCGCTAGCATCGACACCTTCGTGTCATCTCGTGCGCTAGCGATCGTGAGTAGCCGACAAAGTTCAGTAGCCTTTCGCCGCGGCTGTTGAACTTTGGGCGCTCTGCGTTGTTGTTGCCTACCACGCTCATCGTGGTTTTCGTGTCGTTTATGCGCATGCGCTGACCACTGTGCGCATTTCATGCTGTCGCTGCTTTCGTTCTGCGTGTGTGTGCGCTTTTTTTCGGCTCGGGTGCGTGATGTTGTTGTTGTTTGTGCGGAGTGCGGCGCAACTTAAACGGTTTGTGTTTGTTTTGTTGTGCCGTTTCGTAGTTGACGATTATTTTGCTGCTGCGCATGCTCCCCCGTTTCGTGTGTGTGCGCGCGCAAATTCAAACAACTTTGTTGTTGCGCTCACAGCATTTTGGCTGTTTTTGCCGTGGATTTGATTTGTGCGGCCGATGTTCATTTTTGTTTATGTTTACAACAAACTTTTTCCCCTACATACATATATAGGTTTTGGCTGTTTTTTCCGTGGATTTGATTTGTGCGGCCGATGTTCATTTTTGTTTATGTTTATAAACAACTTTTTTCCCCGCTTCTGCTCGATATGGCTTGAGGTCCGCCACATGAGCCGTCCTGCTCCGTTTATCTGCCTCTGAAGTGATCCGGCAGATAACCGGGGAGATCAAACTTACCACCATATATGGTCCTCCATATCGTGGAGCCAGTTTCGGTGCGAATCCATCCGCGGCATTAGACAAGTGGCGATCTTTTACCCACACCTTGTCCCCTACGGCCGGCTACCACTGCCGCCGCCGTAGATTGTAGTGCCGCGCTTGATCCTGAGCAGCTTTCTCCAGGCTGCGTCGCACCACCTGGAACACCTCGGCCATTTTCGTTGTTCGCTCCACCGGACTCTGTTCCTCTTGGCCTGTTCCCACTGTTTGTGCGTCGAACAGTGATTTTGGCAATCTTGGCTCACGCTCTTGCGTGAGGAAGGCTGCCGTATAGCCTGTTGACTCCGAAACGCTGCTGTTGACTGCCAGTGTCAACTCCGGCAACGCCTCGTCCCAACACCTCTGGTCATTGCCCGCAAATTGCGCGATCATGGTCTTCACCGTGCGATTTGCCCTTTCGGTGGGATTTTCCTGGGGCGTATATGGCGCTGTCAGCTGGTGATGGACGCCTAGCTCGTCCAGGAACACCTCGAATGCGCGACTCGTGAATTGAGTGCCATTGTCGGTGATGAGTACCTTTGGCACGCCAAATCGTGCCAATATCCTCTCCCGGAACGCCTTTTGGAGCGCCGCCATCTCCGTCCATTTTGAGAAGCGATCGATGAACACCAACAACATCGTATGGCCATGCTTGGACCTGGGTAGCGGACCTACAAAATCGGCGCATACCGTTGCCCATGGTTCCTCGGGGATCTTGGTCAGCATCTGCCCTGTCGCTTGGAGTTGGCTGGACTTGTAGCGCTGGCACAGCTCGCACCGCTGCACGTATGTACGCACGTCGCGATACATACCCGGCCAGTAGTACCTCGCGGCCACCCGAGTAATTGTTTTCCGGCTCCCAAGGTGACCCGCGGTGGCTGCGTCGTGGTTCTCTTCCAGAACTTGCTTGCGCTGCTCCGTCGGCACACATAACTTCCACGCAGCCACGTCCTCATGGCCTGCCTGGTGTGGAATGTGTCTGTATACACTTCCAGCCTCCTCCCGATAATCCGGAAACTTCTTTGGGCTCCTACGCAGGTCCTGGCGAAGCTTGACAATCCAGCGACATCCTGTCCCAGCTGCATTGTCCTTGCTCGTCACCAAGCGGCATGCCTCTTCGCCCAGCGGCTGCCGTGATAGCGCATCGGCCACAACATTTTGCTTGCCTTTATCTGATCTCGAAGTCGTACTGCTGCAACTTCAGAGCCCATCTAGCAATCCTCCCTGAAGGGCTCTCAATAGAGTTGAGCTACTTCAGTGCCATGTGATCTGTTACCACAATAAAATGGGAGCCTTCTACATATGGCCTCAGCTTCCGAATGCCCCAGATGATGGCCAGACACACCTTTTCTGTTGTCGAATAATTCCGCTCTGCGCTATTCAGTGTTCGGCTGGCGTACGAGATCACACGCTCTCCATCTTCGAAACTTTGCCACAAGATTGCTCCAAGTCCATAATTGCTCGCGTCCGTTTGCAAGCAGAAAGGCTTTGAGATATCTGGGCACGCCAAGACCAGTGATTCCGTCAGCTTGGCCTTTACCGTCTCACAAGCGCTCTGACGCTCCTCTGTCCACTCCCATTTGGTGCCCTTTTTCAGCATTGTATTGAGCGGATGCACAGTGGTCGCAAAATCTGGCACAAAACGGCGGTACCACGAAGCCACTCCCACGTATTGCCGCAACTCTTTTACGTTGTCAGGTGGTTTCAACTCAGCAATTGCGGCCACTTTCTCCGGGTCCGTGCGGATGCCATGTTCCGTCACCTTATGGCCAAGATATTTGAGCTCCTTCTTAAAGAAATCGCACTTGTCGATGTTGATCCTTAAGTGGGCGCTCGTAGCCGCCGGAACACCTCCCGCAGGTTGTCCATGTGTTCCTGGCGTGTTTTCCCAATGACGATGATATCATCCAGGTAGGCAAAGGCATGCGGCATCATTTCTGGGCCAATAACTTGGTCCAGCGCTCGTTGAAATGTTGCCGGCGCCGAATGGAGCCCGAACGGCATCACCTTCCATTGGAACAGCCCTTTTCCTGGGACTGTGAACGCTGTCAATGGCCGGCTGGATTTCTCCATTGGTATCTGCCAATACCCATCCTTCAAATCCAGGCTAGTTATGAAACGAGCCTCTCGCAGCTGGTCCAAAATATGGTGCACCCGCGGCAACGGATATGCGTCCTTAATCGATCGGCTGTTCAGCTGCCGAAAATCCACACACAGCCGCCATTTCCCAGTCTTCTTCTTGACCATCACGATTGGCGCGCTGTGAGGACTCTTGGACGGCTCGCTGCAGCCTTTGGCCAGCAGCTCATCCACCTGGTGATTAATCTCGGCCCGCATTTTTGGATTTTTCGGAAAATAGCGCTGTTTTATGGGCCGCTTGTCCTGCATCGTGATCCGATGCTCCGTGATCCTCGTAGTGCCCTTCACGTCCTGAAACTTCACAAGTTCCCTCCTCAGGAACGTATCCACCTCCACATCCTCATGGAGTGGGTTTTGAAGTCCCGGACTCGCCTCCATCGGCGTCTGTGGACGCACCTCAGTGCTGCTGACAGCCACTGAGAGCCTCTCCTCCAGCTGTCCACCTGGTGGCGGATTTCTGGGCTTGATCTTCAGCTCCAAGCCACCGCACTCAAATGCGATGCCCAGTTGCGAGTCCACCTGACTGAGACTGCCGTCTGCCAGACTTACTCGTCTTTGTGTGGCGCGCCTCACGCCCACTTCTCGGAGCCTGTCGGCCAGCTTTTCGCTCACAAAGCTGCTGGTGGCCCCAGTATCAATTGTGGCCTTGTGCTGATCAGCTTCAATGACCACAATTGCCAACAACTGGGTGCCTTCATACAGAAGACTACCCACTAGTGTCAGGGGCATCCGCGACGCTGCTCCCGCTCGCCCCTGGATGGCGGGTGCCTCTGGCCGTTTCCCGACTGGCAACTCGTCGCTGTTCGCACGCCGATGCGCCCGCATTGCCAGCAAAACTCCAGACGCTCGTTGCGGCACTCAATGGCGTAGTGGCACTCTTGACCACATATCCGGCATGCCCGGGCGGGGTTCTGGACATGTGTCCTTGGCCCTGCTGTGCCTGTCCTGGGCGCGGGTCGAGGTTTCGACTCTTCAACGGCCATGCTCCGGTGGTATTCTTCTTCATCCGGGCTCCCAGCCTCGTCCATGGCCATCAGTCACGTCCTTGACGGACAGTTGGCAGTTGCTGCCGCAACTTTTCCCGATCCCTTTCCAGATCCTCGAAATCGTTCGCCAGCAGCATCAGCTCCGTCAAGTTGCAGAACTGATATGGACGAGCATATGCGCGCAGATCGGGAAAACTATTGTTATAAATAGTTTTTATCTCACGATCTGCCGCATAGCGTAGTGGCCGAATCAAGGTTTGCATATCCACCATGTAAACCTTGAAGGGCTCGTCCATCATCTGCCTCCGTCGAGCAACTTCGTCCTTCAACTCCCGCATATAGTCCCTGGGCAGAAAGAACTCTTGGAAGCTTCTGACGAACGTTTTCCACGCTGTCCAGTGCCTGTTGTTGGCCACGTACCACTTTAAGGCCATGCCTTTGAGCAGCTCTGGCATCGCCCTCGGGATCAGGTCCAGATCCAGACCATAGGTGTAGGCCGACCACTCCACTTGCTCCAAAAACTCCAGCGGCTTCGTTGTGCCATCGAAGCGGAAACCCCATTCTCGCACCTGCTTGGCGACCTTTGGGTACTCCAGCGCTGTGCAGCTCGGCACTCGTGGCCCTATTTCTGGTTGCGGGGTGGATGTGCCTCTCCACGATCCTCGTTGCATCTCTTGTAGGCGTTCGGCGGCGGCACTGGTGGATGGCAGAGACAATCGTGCCACGTTCACGATCTCATCTTGCTCACCCAGCTCGTTTTCCTCGACGGCGGTCAGCGCCTCGTCTCTCAGCGGCGAATGGCGTCCATGCAGCTTCGCAATCTCTGCGATCCTGATTGAATAGGGAATCCTTCCCTCATTCATTGTGACCCACTCGCCGAACTGCCTCCGCATTGCGTCCAAAGTGCCAGTCAGACTTACGCCTTGCGATAAATTATAATGCAGTGTGTTTTATGGTTGCGTTGGGTATATTTTCTCAATTTACACGTTTATATTCTTCACCAAATCTAGCGCTTAGTGAAGCACACCTTTCCACAGGCTCGCAGGTAGACGTTTAGCGCACTCTGGCGAATGGTACTGGACTCTTGGGTCTCCAAGGATACGCTTGAGCACTCCAGATGACGCCAGGATCCACACTGAATACTCCGGCAGTTCGCTCGGCTATTGCAGTGACTCCTACGGCTGGATACGCTCACAAGCACACCTTGAGATCTTCTCAAGCTACAGTCACCACTCTTACGCACAGCTACGCAAACGTTACCTTTGCTATTGCTCCAGGATCCGCCACTAATGCTGTAGATTTGGCCGTGCTGCACCAATGTCCTGGTTGGTGGCAGCTGATGTCCTTCCGGTGTCTGCGTGTCGAGCCTATGTTCTCAATAGGCGTCCAGGATATCCCTCGTAGATATCCTTCCAGCGATGTCCTGCCTCTTGAAGTCCTTGGCAGCGATGTCCTTCCTCCGAAGTCCTTGGCAGCGATGTCCTTTTGATCTCTGCTCCTTTGCTGGTCACTTTTCCACTCGCGTTTCTTGTTTCGTCGGCACTCAATACTTTCACTTTTACTTTCTTTGACTCTCCAGGTGCCGAGTTGAGGGCGCCTTTTTATAGCAGCGACGCAGGCCCTGCTGCATTATTATTATCTAACCAATATTTCTCTTAATATGCCTTGGCCGCCGGTCGAGCCCTGCCGTACCGGTCACGTTCCTGGATGTCTTTCCCTTTTCCTCTAAGCGGCGCCCCGCGCTCGCTAATCTTTTTCTTTTTCCTTCTTCTTCTAAGCGGCGCCTCAAGCTCGCTAATCTTTGTATTTTTCCTTTTGCGACCTTCTTGGTCGCTAAATGCCACCACGCTCGAGCCGCCTGATCGCCTCGGCGACGCAGCTCACCATAGCGCTCGCTCCCCTCGGTGGAGCTTTCATCATGCTGCGCAGAGTTGCATTGCCGATCGTCGCTCCTTGCTTGAGCTCTGAAATTTTCAGTGTATACTTTCAGATACTAGTGACTTGTGCTTTGGAAAATACATACATATGAATAACATAATCACGCTGTGAAAGTTTGATCAAGAAAGTCCATCCCAAACAAAAGTTATTAAACATTTATTTTCCCATACAATAGGCATATTGCAGCCCAAGCGCAATCAGCAGAGCGCGTGCTTATGCGTGCGTGCGTATGCATGTGTGTATGTGTGTGTGTGTTGCTCGCAATATTTGTATATGTAAAATAACCATATAATGTTGGGAAGATTGGCTCCTCGCAGGGTTCAGGGTATCTCGTAGTCGAGCCGTCTCGACTAGAGCACTCTTACTTGTTTAAATTGTGTTTTATAGTAACGTGTAATTCTATTTTTATACCCTGAACCCATTGAAAATGGGAAATCAGGGTATAATGTTTTTGTGAAAATGTATGTAACAGGCAGAAGGAGGCGTGACAGACCCCATAAAGTATATATATTCTTGATCAGCTCGACGAACTGAGTCGATATAGCCATGTCCGTCTGTCCGTCTGTCCGTCCGTCCGTCTGTCCGTCCGTCCGTATGTGTGAACGCGTCGATCTCAGAATCTATTAGAGCTAGAGACTTGAAATTTTTTATGTAGATCCGTGTATAGTACGCGCAGATCGAGTTTGTTTCAAAAAATCGATAAATTCGATCGTTTAAAAGTTATCGATTTAAAACGTTATCGAATCGCAGCTATAAAATTATATCTCCCACATCTTTAGAGCTGGAGTCTAAAAATTTTGCATTTAGTATAATGTAGAGTTTATACAATTTTGGTTTTTATCACATTTTTGATACCACCCCCCTTTCCTTCCCTTTCCCTCAAATATGTAAGAACCGTGTTTCAAATACTAGAGACTTGTGCTTTGTCAAATATACACATATAAATGACAGAATCACCCTCTGAAAGTTTGATTAGGAGAGTCCATCTACAAAAGAAGTTATTAAACATTTCATTTCTCATAGTAAAGACTATGAGCGCAGGCCACGCTCAGTCGCTGCGTAAACTGCGCAGTCAGCAGAGCGTTCGCTTATGTGTGCGTGCGTGCGTGTGTGTGTGTGTATGTATGTGTGTGTGCATGTGTTGATTATATGTATATGTTAAATAAGCATAGAATGTTTAGAATATCGGCTCTTCGCAGGGTTCAGGGGATCTCCTAGTCGGGTACACCCGACTAGAGCTTTCTTACTTGTTAGTAATGATCTTGATCTATTTTTTCAACATTTTTTTTTGGCTTTAAAGGGATTTTCTAATTTTCCTTTTTAAAACGTTTTTTTTTCGATATCCTGGTATCGACTTCGTATTCTTGTCGGTCACTGCTGATTTTATTTATTACTTTTTCTTTTTTTTCTTGAGTGTTTAACTTTGGTTGTGCAGCATTTATGAATATGTGTGCAGGAGTTAGTCCAGCTGTCATGTTTTCTTTTGTGATTGTAAATGTAAAGAATGGTTTCTATTTTACTGAGTTTATTTTCTTCATCATTTAAAGTGTTTATTATTCTATTATTATTATTATTATTATTATTATTCTATTTATTTATTATTCTAATTTTTATACCCTGAACCCATTGAAAATGGGAAAACAGGGTATAATGGTTTTGTTAAAATGTATGTAACAGGCAGAAGGATGCGTGGCAGACCCCATAAAGTATATATATTCTTGATCAGGGCGACGAGCTGAGTTGATTTAGCCGTGTCTGTCTGTCTGTCCGTCTGTCCGTATGTATGAACGCGTCGATCTCAGAATCTATAAGAGCTAGAGACTTGAAATTTTTTATGTAGGTTGCTGTATAGCACGCGCATATCAAGTTTGTTCAAAAAATCGATAAATTTGATCGTTTTAATGTTATCGATTTAAAACAAAATCGAAAACAAGTTATAAAATTACCTTTAAAGCTATAGGTTCCTAATTTTGTATGTAGTATAATGTAGAGCATATACAATTTTGATTTTTTTTAAATTTTGGATGCCGCGCCCCTTGGGGCGTGGCAAATCGGGTAAAACTGTATATTTTACAGTTTTCAAGCTAGAACGCCCAAACTTGGCACGTAAGTTACTACTACGATCCTATGAAGATCCACCAAAAAACTATATATCCACGCCTACTAGGGGCGTGGCAAATCGGATCTGACTATATAGTGATGTTTTAAATTCTGTAATATTTTGAGCACTATGAGTGCTAGAGACTTGAAACTTGGTATATATACTCGGGTTGACAACCCAAGTTGAAAAAGATATGGCGGATATATCTACGCTCATAGGGGGCGTGGCAAACCGCAAAAGTTTATAGCTCTTACAGTTTTTGAGCTAATAGCTTCAAAATTGAAAGGTTGAGTTACTGGTGAGCTTCTCTATCGATGACCAAAAACTAATTTTAGCGCCCCTTTTGGGGCATGCCCGACTAAAAAATACCCTGTAATTTTCGCATTTTTTGAGTGTAAGCATCCAAATTTCACACTTACTTTACCCTTCACTACTTCTAAGAACTGGCCAAAAATTATAAGTCAAAGCCCACTGGGGGCGTGGAAAATCAGGAAAAACTGTACGTTTTTCCGATTCTCAGTGAGAAAATTAAAATTTTATGACGATATTACTGCTGATCTCCACTATTGATTTCCAAAAAATTATATACTGTGAGGAACAATATAGATGGACACGTAGTGTATGTATAAGTGCATGTATTTGCTGTGCATTTATGCATATATGCGTGCCTGCATGTATTGTTCTACACAGCGACGCGAGTACGATAGTAGCGACCCTCGCTACTGGAAAGGGCGCAGAGATCGACGTAGTCTGTCTCTGTCGCTCGTATGTGTTCAGCGCATGGCTCGCGTCGCTCTCACGGCGATCATCGGCGACCGTTGGCCGAAGTACCGCTTGTGGCTGAGAGAAAGTAGTGTACACTTTCACTCGTATGCCAATAACGGTGCTTTGGCCAATGAGAGGCTGCCACGCAGATTTGGGCGATTCGGCGTCGCGCCAAATCACGTGATACTGCCGTTTTCGTGGACACGAGCGGCAGACAGGCCCCGCTCCAGAGCCGAGCCGGCGCCGTCATAGCGCGAAGCAGGGCCTGCGTCGCTGCTATAAAAAGGCGCCCGCAACTCGACACCGGGGAGAGTCAAAAGAAAGTGAAGGTGAAAGTAACAAGTGCCGACGAAAACAAGAAACGCGAGTGGAAAGGACATCGCTGCCAAGGACTTCGAGAGGAAGGACATCGCTGCCCAAGACTTCGAGAGGAAGGACATCGCTGCCAAAGACTTCGAGAGGACGGACATCGTGGGAAGGATATCTACGAGGGATATCCTGGACGCCTATTGAGGACATAGGCTCGACACGCAGACACCGGAAGGACATCAGCTGCCACCAACCAGGACATTGGAGCAGCACGGCCAAATCTACAGCATTAGTGGCGGATCCTGGAGCAGGACCAAAGGTAACGTTTGCGTAGCTGTGCGTAAGAGTGGTGACTGTAGCTTGAGAAGATCTCAAGGTGTGCTTGTGAGCCGTAGGAGTCACTGCAATAGCCGAGCGAACTGCCGGAATATTCAGTGTGGATCCTGGCGTCATCTGGAGTGCTCAAGCGTATCCTTGGAGAATCAAGAGTGCAGTACCATTCGCCAGAGTGCGCTAAACGTTTACCTGCTAGCCTGTGGAAAGGTGTGCTTTACTAAGCGCTAGATTTGGTAAATAATATAAACGTGTAAATTGAGAAAATATACCCAACGCAAAACCATAAAACACATTGCATAATAATTCATCGCAAGGCGCTACATATAAATTTGTTGGCACGAACGCTCAGTCGGCTAGGTCCGGCCCGGCTTAAACTCGGGATAAACCGAGGTTCGTTACAGCATGTACATGTATGTTTTCGAAGTCTATTTAACAAATGGCTTGTCAATGACCAATAAATTGTGTTTTAATTGTATTAGTATTGCATTTGCAACTCCGTTGTCAAGTTTCGCGGTGGCTGTGAGGAATGAGACAATGGCACAGAAGTAATGCGTGCGTGCTTTTGGAGTTCCAACCTCGTATGGTTTCGATCTGTGTGAAGTCTTTTTTTTTATAAATTTAAAAATATATGCGAGTACTTGGTTGTATACCAGATATATATTTTTATTTGTTATACCCTGAACCTGTGTATAGCACGCGCAGATCGAGTTTGTTTAAAAAAATCGATAAATTTGATCGCTCTAAAGTTATCGATTTAAAACGCTATCGAAATTCAGTTATAAGTTTATGTCTCCCACATCTTTAGAGCTAGTCTTGAAATTTTGTATTCAGTATAATGTGTAGTTAATACAATTTTGATTTTTGTCAAATTTTGGATAACATCCCCACTTTCCTTCCCTTCCCCACAAATATGTAAGAACCGTGTTTCAAATACTAGAGACTTCTGCTTTGGAAATTACATACATATGAATGATATTATCACGCTCTGAAAGTTTTATTAGGAAAGTCCATCTACAAAGGAACTTATTCAACAATTAACTTCACATAATACTGCTCTTACTGCAGCCCGAGCGCAGTCGCTGCGTAAACTGCGCAGTCAGCAGAGCGCTCGCGTATGCGTGCGTATGTGTGTGCGTGTGTATGTGTGTGTGCATGTGTTGCTTGTATATATAGTGACATAATCATATTGATTACGTCCACAATATCCAAAAGCTGTTCCCATTCCCAAGCTCGCAACATGCATCACCCACAAATAAACATTTGTTCCTAGCAACATGCATCATCCGAAAGTTGCAAACATTTTAATAGAACTCACTCAATTGTACTTCGAAACAATACACACACACTTTGACTCCAATCCAGAATAAACCGGATAGCCAAATCATAAACAAACGACTGGCGCAGAATTTGGAAAGTGCCGTTGCACGTTGCTGCCGCACAACAACAAAAAATAGCAAAAGAACAAATTCTGAGAATAACGCGTCCGACGGTCACCAAAAGTAACGGTTGCATCGACGCGTCATGTTGCTGCTGCGTAATTTCAACAGCATATAAAATAAGCCTATGATGAAATTGTCTTTAGTCTTAAGCTACTATTCAATAAAGCAAGTTGTCATAATCGAACTTTAACTCCGTCTTTTAAACAAAAGCAAGTTGTCATAATCTAACTTTGACTCCGTCTTTTTAAACAAAAGCAAGTAGTCATAATCTAACTTTGACTCCGTCTTTTTAAACAAAAGCAAGTTGTTATAATCCAACTTTGACTTCGTCTTTTAAATTATATTAGCGTTGCCGTTAGCCTGTGTCGCGGCATTAGTTCGACTCAAACACACAGTAAATATTTAACTAAATATTTAATTGGCGCAGCCGGTAGGATAGCAATAAATTGTGGATCTTGATGCAATAACTAAGTTATTAATTCTTGTGCCCCGTTTACTGCTATCCGCTAAACAACTAACGCAAAGGCAACCCACGCGACGGTCAATATCGCGTCAAGTTTTTTAAATAAAACCTCGACAGTGACTTGTATACCAAAATTCGCATATTGCCAAAGCCGCAGATTGTGCAAAAAACTTGAAAACAATTCAAGAAGACGCGATAGAATTCGAAGAGAACATAATTCCAGAAGCTTCTGGTTATCTCACGAAAATTCGAAAGAGCTATCTGTGCAAACAAACTGAACTTAAAATTAAGTGAATACAATTAAACAAATAAGAATTTACAATAAAAACAAACTGAAATTAAAATTAAGTGAATACAATTAAACAAATAAGAATTTACAATAAAAACAAACTGAACTTAGAACTAAGTGAATACAATTAAACAAATAATAATTTACAATAAAAAGAAACTGAACTTAAAATGAAGTGAATACAATTAAAAAAATAATAATTTACAATAAAAGGAACCAAACTGAACTTAAAATTAAGTGAATAAAATTAAACAAATAATAATTTACAATAAAAAGAAACTGAACTTAAAATTAAGTGAAAAAAAAAAAATAAATAAATAAATAAATAAAATAAATAAATAAAAATAAATAAATAAAAAAATAGTGTAATTAATTAAATAAACAAAATGGAAGGAGACGCAACAACACCCCTTTCCGATGCCAGCATGACACAAGTGATCAACCAATGTTCAGGCATGAACATACAGAAATAGCCGAAGATCATAAACATGTCATCTACGCACTTAACGACTAGGTTGAAGTACGGTCACATATAGAATCTATAAATATGCTAAGTACACAAAGACCTACGCTGACCTTTACGAACTCTGCGATAGACTAAGAATAAATGAACATCTAATCTGACCCTTACAAACTCTGCGATAGACTAAGAATAAATAAGCATCTACGCTGAGTCTTACACACTCTGCAATAGAATAAGAATAGATAAAGACCAACGCTGAACCTCACAAGCTCAGCAAGAGATAAGCTATATTTTTAGAGTTGAAATTATGCATGAGTCAGTATATAAAGCACTGGCTCAGAAGAATAAAATTAATATACTACTGAACACCAACACAGCAAGTCTATGCATGGTCCTTCGATCCAACCTACAAAGTCTACCATAATTTTGTGACAAGTGTTAGTGAAGTGTGAAAGTGTTTTACAAAATTTTTCTTGTTTCTCTTTGGCTTACCAATGAGTAGAGGCACAGCACGATCAACCAGGCGATCAAAACAAAAAATCCTCCAACGGGTCAAGCCAAAGACAAAAAAAAAAAAAAAAAAAAAAAAAAAACTAAACTAACAAGATGCTGTTGTCAAAAGTGGTCGAGTTGCTAAAGAAGCAATCAAAGATCCACGAAAACATCCTGCAGGCCATTGCAAAGAAGGATGTAGTATCAGTGATTGATAAGCTGGCAGCAGAATTCACTGCCAATCACTTATCACTGGTAAAAATTGGTACTGTCAACCATCAATATTTTAAGTGGAAAATATATGATGCCATAATGGAAAACAACAGGACGTATAAAGAGTCCTTGATGAAGGTCGAAGTTGCCGACCACGCTATGGACACCGACCAACCAGGATCTAGCAAGCAAAAGCAACCGGAAATATCCGAGGCAAATAACAGTCAGCAGGAAGAAATGTCTTCACGACGAAGTGTCAGCCCAATGGATGTGATGGTAGACCTTGTAGATAAAAGAGCTCAAAAAGTAAGGCAGCACATTGCAGAGGTGTATGCCAACCTTGAGCTCAGTAACCAGGAAGAAATCTTGGACTACAAAGACAAGTTAAATTTCCTGTGGAACAAAGTCCAGTCAACGCTCACGGATTTAGAAGCAAAGTACGAAAAATTTGCTTTCGAAATCGAAGAAATCGATG
Organism: Drosophila nigricruria; assembly: GCA_037075265.1. Classification (NCBI taxonomy): domain Eukaryota; kingdom Metazoa; phylum Arthropoda; class Insecta; order Diptera; family Drosophilidae; genus Drosophila; species Drosophila nigricruria. Next base: position 5,655 of record JBAMCI010000098.1, on the reverse strand, counting down.
AACTGGAGTGCAATGTCAACCTACTGACAAAGAAGCTGAACAGAAAAATAGGTGACTTGCACAACATAAAAGAAGACGTTCCAGAGCTGCCAAAAGTAGATCTCCCTCATTTTAATGGAAATTCCAAAGAGTGGCCAACGTTCTTCAAGTTGTTCACCGAGGTAATTCACAGCAGAAAGGATATCAGCGATACAAGGAAGCTGAACTACCTGAAATCATGCCTCAAAGGAGAAGCCAAAATGGTAGTAGGCCATTTATTAATTGGATCGTCTGCTAGCTATAATGCAGCGTGGGAGCTAATATGCAAGCGCTACGAAAATAAGCGCAAAATATTTGCTAACGCCGTTAACCAGCTAGTGGACATGGAACTGCTGAAGAACAATGATGAAGGCAGTATCCGCAAGTTCTTGGACACAGCAACTGAGTGCATCTTCATCGTCAGAGAAAAAGGCCAAATGGGTAATGACGCTGATGTTTTGTTCGCTCAAATTTTGCTGCGACGTTTCTCGACAGAAGTCCTTCAACTTTACGAGCAACATGTAAAGAAGGCGAGAGAAATCCAGTCCTTGGACAATGTGCTGGAGTTTATTGAGCAACTATATAACTCAATAGACTCAGTGCAAAAGAGTGCCGTCCATACGTCAATGGAAACGAAGAAAACGAGCTACAAAAGATGCCGTTTTTGCCAACTGTATGGGCATGAAATAATAAGATGTCAGAAGTTTAGAGCTGACACTGTTAAAAAGCGCAAGGAATTTGTGTCCAAAAATGCGCTGTGCTTTAAATGTCTTGGCACTCATAGCTTCAAAGAGTGCAAAAAGGATTGGACTTGCAACCGATGCTCCAAAGCACACAACAGTTTGCTTCACGAGGATGCAAACAAAAAAGAGAACGTCAGCAGCAATTGTCTGAATGAAAATAAAGGGCAAGATACGCTGCTGGCAACTGCGCTCATCCGAATTCAAAATAAATTTGGAAAATACGAGCAGCTAAGGGCTCTTATTGATGGAGGCTCACAAAGAACCTTAATATCGGAAGAAGCCGCACAACAACTAAAACTGCGCCGAATCAAACGGAACGTGGAAGTTCAGGGAATTTCTCAGACTGTGGAAGTTCTAAAAAATAGCGTTTGCTTAACCATAAAACCAAGAGTTAAAAGCAAATTCGTCACCACAATACAGGCACTGGTCATGCCTAAACTTCAGAAAGCTCTACCGAGCAAGAAAATTGACATAGATGTCAATAAAGATTGGATGGGCTGCGAGCTAACAGACCCACACTTTAACGAACCCAGTAGGATTGATGTTGTCATTGGAGTGGATTTACTACCCATAATAATGTTGGGAAAAATGAAAAAAATAAACGAAACTCTGGGACAAAAGACAGAGTTTGGATGGATTGTCTCCGGCAACATAAACAGATCACCAAGCAAAAAGGTAATCAGCGCAGCAACAACGATGTGCCTGGACGACCTCGAGCGCTTCTGGGAACTTGAAAGTGACACCAGCGATTCAGAAGAAAACACTGATTGCGAAAAGGTGTTCCAAGAGACAACCACAAGGGATGAAGAAGGCCGGCTAGTAGTCTCCATACCATTCCGAAAAAATGTCGATTTAGGAAACTCTCGAAAACAGGCTATGGCAAGACTACTGCAAATGGAGAACAAATTCAATAAGAATCCACAAATCTTCACGGAATACAGTGCCTTTATGGAACAATACCTGAAGCTAGGACATATGGAACCGGTACACACCATTGGCCAAGGCAAATACTACATGCCACATCAAGCGGTAATCAGACCAAACAGCCTTACTACAAAATTGAGGGTAGTATTTGACGCTTCAGCAAAAACTTCGAATGGACTAAGTCTCAATGATGTAATGCTAGTCGGCCCTAAAATACAAAAAGATATCTTTGATATTTTGATCAAGTGGCGGCAATGGAAATATGTAATTACAGCTGACATCGAGAAAATGTATCGTCAGATTAAAATCGCCAAAGAAGATCAGGAATATCAATACATCCTCTGGAGAGACGACCAAAAGATGCCAATCAAGGAGTTCAAGCTGACTACACTAACATACGGGACGTCAGCTGCGCCATTTTTGGCAGTCCGCTGTCTTCAAGAATTGGCAAATCGACATTGCCAAGGCAACAAACAACTAATGATAACAATTAAAGAAGACTTCTACATGGATGACCTCATCACTGGTTGCGACTCAATAGGCGATTGCATCAACACGCAAACAGCACTTAGGAGCATAATGGAAAAGGCTGGCATGCATTTGAGAAAATGGGTATCAAATGATGACAGGATCATTGCTGGAAAGCCTCTGGAATCAAAGAGTAAATTGCAGGCGCTCAACACCTTTCTGGATGGAAATGGAGTATTACGTGTGGGAGGCCGTCTTCAAAATGCAATGGTGCCATACAATGTGAAACACCCAATTATACTTGGAAAATCACAGTTTGCTTGGCTGACAATAAACAACGCCCATAAGGAAACCCTACACGGCGGTCTGAAACTAATGAGGAACTTTATTCAAAGGGAGTTCTGGATTTTTGGCTTGCGGAACACATTGAAACAATATCTACGCGAATGTGTTACCTGCATTAGGTATAAACAGGAAATGGCCAGTCAACTGATGGGAAATTTGCCAGTGTATCGAGTAACTGGAGATTACCCGTTCCAAAACACTGGCATCGACTACGCTGGACCGTTTCAAATTCGCTGTTCCAAAGGAAGAGGTGAAAAATCGTATAAAGGGTACATATGCCTATTTGTATGTATGGCCACAAAGGCAATGCACCTGGAAGCCGTCAGTGACTTATCATCAGATAAGTTTCTAGAGGCTCTACGCCGATTCTTCGCCAGGCGCGGCAAGAGTGAACATTTGTATTCTGACAACGGCACAAATTTCGTCGGTGCCGCTAGAGTACTAGATAAGGATCTTGTCGCCGCTATAAAAGCAAATAGCAGTCTTGCGCCACTGCTCGAAAAAGAAGGCATTAAGTGGCACTTTATCCCGCCGGCAAGCCCCCACATGGGAGGATTATGGGAAGCTGGAGTAAAGTCGGTGAAACACCACCTGAAGCGGGTCATCGGCGATAACAGCTTTACATTTGAGGAATTTACAACACTGCTCTGCCAAATTGAAGCAGTGCTAAACTCACGCCCCCTGGTCACCCTAAATAGTGACACGGATGGAGACGACATTTTGACACCCGGTCACTTTATTGTAGGACGATGGAGACACATACAACGCATCAGAGGAGAATTCTGGAGAAAATGGAAAGATGAATACTTGGCATCACTACAACAGCGAACCAAATGGCAGCAAGAAAAATCAAACCCCATGGAAGGCCAGCTTGTTTTACTAAAACAAGAAAACACGCATCCCGCTAGATGGCCCATGGGAAAGATAACGAAAACTACAAAAGGACAAGATGATAAAGTTCGAGTAGTAACAGTAAAAACAAATATGGGTGAAGTCAAAAGATCAATTAACAAGATCTGTTTGCTACCGACTCAAGATAAGGATAAGCAAGCCGACCCTCCAAAAGAACGGATGAAAACACGATCAGCAAAGTTGACGACAGGAAAAGCGACGATTTTCAGCTTGCTAATGATATTGCAAGTAGCAAGTACCACCATAATAACTGGCACAAATACAAGCACGGCAAAAATCCAGGATATGGATCAACACACAGCAATGTTAATGGACAATCTTGGAAAGGTAGAAGTCGTGTCATCAAGCTGGCAGTTACTGTTTTACTACAACATGCAAGCATACTTCGAAGTTTTGAAGCAAGCGGATGAGCTCATGAGTAAAACGGACATCATTTGCGAAAAATTGGGTGAATACGACGAATATTGTACAACAGTTAGCCAAACTATAAAGTCAAAAATCAAAAATATAAAGGAGAAAAATAAAATCTTCACCCAAACAGCGGATAGGAAAAAACGGTTTATAACGTTTTTCGACATTGGCACTGCAAATAGAATTAAAGAGAACATGCAGACAATTATCAAAAACGAAAAATGCCTAAATGATTATGTCAACAACCAGACATCAATAATCAATGCAACCTCAAACCTAGTGAGAGCTACCACAGAAGAGGTTAATAAAAACTTTGAAAAAGTCACACTGGAAATAAACAAGATGGCAAACACAATGAAAGGGAACTTCTTCATTTACAAAGATACTGTAAAATTCTTCATGTTAATCACCCAAGTACGAAACTGGATTGATGAAACCGAAGACCTTCAGTCAGCAGTAATCGCCCTTGTGACGGATATTAACCACGGAAGAGTTCACCCGTCGCTGGTCGAACCAAATAAAATGCTGACCGAACTCGACCACATTCAAAAGAAGCTAAAAAGAAACCAACTCCTTCCGGGCGGAAATTCTGCGTAGCGGCTTCAATTAGTGTACAAGCTAATGAAGGCACAAGCGATATTCAAGGACAACATGCTAGTCATAGACGCAAGAATGCCAATATATATCAATCAGCATGCCAATCTCTTCGAAGCAGTACCTATACCACTCGTGCTCGATGGAAGAAAGATGATTCCGAAAGTTAAAGCTAAATTCATTATCTCCAATACTGAGATAAATGCGTATCACTCAATGACTGAAACAGAAGTAAGTCGTTGTCGGCATGAAGACGAGGACACGTACCTATGTGAGGGAAGTTGGGCATGGAAAGATGCAGATGACGAAAGTTGTGAAATATCGCCTTTAAAACCGAGCAACAAGCAACCGTGCAAAATGATCGAGTACGAGGAGGACACTTTTGTTAAAAAACTGAACGGAAAAAACCGGTGGCTCTTTGAAGTATTTGAGACGAAGTCAGCCCATATCATATGCGGAAACTACGAGGAGATGACCCTTTTACCTAACCAAGGCATAATCGAACTGTCTGCTGGATGTTCGGCCAGGATAGGTAAAATCAACATCATAACGCCGCAGGAGGTAGCGTCAACAGATACTGCGAGGTACTCGCCACTTTTCCCTCAAAATAATTGACCACAACAACACATGGGTTCCGACGCCACTTCAACACATTGTAGTAAACAACTCAGTAGAACTACAACGGCTACAACAAAACATAAACGAATTATACAGTCAAAAAGTACATATTGAGGATCTGGTCTTCCACACGATGAATGGACACGTCTCGTTAGGATTAACAATAATTGTAATAATTTTTATTTTCCTATATATAATTAAGAAAAGAAACCAGAGACATCAATTGCTGACTGTCACATTTTCAGGCATGAACATACAGAAATAGCCGAAGATCATAAACATGTCATCTACGCACTTAACGACTAGGTTGAAGTACGGTCACATATAGAATCTATAAATATGCTAAGTACACAAAGACCTACGCTGACCTTTACGAACTCTGCGATAGACTAAGAATAAATGAACATCTAATCTGACCCTTACAAACTCTGCGATAGACTAAGAAAAAATAAGCATCTACGCTGAGTCTTACACACTCTGCAATAGAAGAAGAATAGATAAAGACCAACGCTGAACCTCACAAGCGCAGCAAGAGATAAGCTATATTTTTAGAGTTGAAATTATGCATGAGTCAGTATATAAAGCACTGGCTCAGAAGAATAAAATTAATATACTACTGAAC
>JBAMCI010000097.1:0-28680 GCA_037075265.1 Drosophila nigricruria | reverse complement strand
TTACTTATCCCAATGCCTAACATAGATTATATCCAAATTGATCAAGAAAATTTATTAATTATAGAAATTAACAATAAGACACTGGAATATAAACCAAATACATTCTTAAAGGAACTTAAATTAAGTAAAAGTTGCACTATTACCAACAGTTGTAAATTTATATTTAATAATATCACAAGTATCGAAGAAATAGATGATGACACAATAATAATAAAAAATGCCAGAAAAGAAAAGCTGCATCAAAATTGTGACAAAAGAAATATATTAAATGGAAATAACCTCATACAATTTGGAAATTGTAAAATACAAATTTTAAAAGAAACATTTTCCAATGAAAAAATAGAATTTTATGAAAAATATTTTTATCCCACAGAACTATTAAATCAAACTTACAAAAACACTATTAATTTCGATCATTTAACAATAAAAAAATTTGAAAATTTAAAAGAAATCACAGAATTGAAATATGAAAAAAAGTAAGTAAATAAGTAGGAGCAGTACTATGCCTTAAAGAAGGCGTATTAAAAATAGGTGCAACTTAGGAGGCATTGCAGTACCTTAAATGTACTAATGTCAACTATACCAAAGGTAAAGAAATCCATGCACCACCTGCGGTAAAAGAAGATTTTCTAAAAATGCTTCACCGTAACAAAAGGGCTTTTGCGGACTCTAACGAGTCGCTACCTTACAATACCCCAAAGGTGTCGAAGATTTCGTGACCTCAGAGGTCAAAGACCTTTTACGAAACGGCATCATTAGAAAGTCTAAGTCCCCATACAATAACCCAGTGTGGGTAGTAGACAAGAAAGGTTCTGATGAGATGGGCAATAGAAAGAAACGCCTAGTGATAGATTTCAGGAAACTAAATCTAAAAACCATCCCAGACACTTACCCCATGCCGAGCATCACCATGATCTTGGCAAATTTGGGTAAAGCAAAATACTTCACCACTCTCGATCTTAAATCAGGTTATCACCAGTAAGCGGGGGGAAGTACGAATTTTGTCGTCTCCCCTTCGGTTTAAAAAACGCCGGAGGTATTTTTCAGCGCACTATCGATGACGTTCTACGAGAACAAATCGGTAAGTCGTGCTACGTGTACGTCGACGACGTCATCGTTTTCTCCGAGAACGAGGCGGATCACGTTAAGCACGTCAATTGGGTACTAAAGAGCCTTCATAGTGCAAACATGAGGGTGGCCCATGAAAAGTCACAATTTTTTAAAGAGAGCGTCGAGTACCTCGGCTTTATCGTGACAAAAAACGGCGCAAAAACGGACCCTGAAAAGGTGAAAGCCATTCAGCACTACGTTGAGCCTACAACGTTATTTAGCGTTAGGTCATTCATGGGCTTAGCAAGCTATTACCGTTGCTTTATTAAGGATTTCGCAGCAATCGCGAAACCTATCTCCGATATCCTAAAAGGGGAAAACGGAACAGTCAGCAAGTACAGGTCCAAGAAGATAGAGGTACAGTTTAACGAAACCCAGCGCAATGCGTTTCAAAAGCTCAGAAATATTCTAGCCTCAGAGGACGTTACACTAATGTATCCTGACTACCAAAAGCCATTCGACCTCACAACTGACGCCTCGGCTTATGGTATTGGGGCTGTACTGTCTCAGAACGGACGCCCGATAACTATGATATCTCGGACACTAAAGGATAGAGAAGCAAAAACCCAAAATGTTAGTACTAGTCTTGATGGTCTAATAGCTGCTTTTAATACTACAGTTAAGCAACGCCCTGATCAGGTCTGCATTAGCTGCAAAGGTTTGTGGTTCCCCCACCAAGTAGATAAAATTTCACGAGAGGCTATTGAAAGCAAGTGTAGTGCAGAAGTAGCTTTAGATATTTTATATCTATCATCTAGATTTCCGTCTGAAAATAATAAATATAACTTCTGCAAGACATGTAGTCATAGTGTAAAGTTATGCAACAAACCAAAAGCTTCGATTACAAATAGCTTAGATTTTTCGGATCTTCCCAATTGCTTAAAGGGCTTAACGCCGCTGGAGAAAAGGCTTATCTCCCCACGCCTTCCTTTTATGATTATTAAGTCTTTAGGGTATGGCCGTCAAAATGCCATAAAAGGAGCAGTGGACAATGTACCTATTCCTGCGGCCAATGTGGTAACGTCTCTTCCAAGAGCGTTTAGCGAAGCTGATGTTGTTGAAATTCATTTGAAGCGAAGGATGGAATATAGTCATGATTTCATGACTGAAACCATTAGGCCATCAAAAGTTGTTGATGCAATTCGATTATTAGTCGACACTGAGCTTTACAGGAAGCACCAGGTTACTGTTAATGAACAGTGGCTGGCTTCCTTTTCGTCTGACGAAATTCCAGTCGTTGCATCAGCTGTAGACAGGGACTTAGTATCAGAATTAGTACAAAGATCTGCTCAAGCCTCAACAAACGAGCAGAATAGTACTGAGCCAGAAGATATCAACCCAGGAGGCCAGGAAACACTTTTAGAAAATGTCCCTGTAGAAAATATCGCTATGCAAAGGATAGTTATAGCCCCTGGAGAAGGTCAGCGTCCATTAGACATGATCGAAGATTGCGATTCAGGCGAAAAGAGAAAGTGCAAGGAAAGTTTTACAACCATAGTTAGGTCAGAACTTAGGAATTTTGATAGAAGAGGTTGTAGAACTGATAAATTTTTTCTTAACTATAAGAAGTTAGAAATGATTAATATTAGAAATAATACTTTGATTTGCTTACGTAAGCACAGCCCCACTCACGGCATTACAGCAGTAAACGCTCTTAATGAAAAGCAAATAGACCAATTAGTTCGCAATGATGATGGCTATAGAGTTTTAAAAGGTATTAGGACTTCGCCTGCTCACTGGGAAGCAGAGAAGAAGAAAGTGATGGCTATGATTAGGCAGTTTGGTCTTCGGCAGCAGAAACTAGCTGGACGGAGCTTTTAGTGATTCTTTCTAGAAACGTAGATAAAGTAGAGATTTCAGAAGAAGCAGCAGGCTGCTTAACTTTTGACAACAAAGCCCGTCTAATTAGAGCCGATCCTGTCATTTGTGCTAGGTATTTTGATTTTCGCTATAGACAGGTTTTGAAGCTAATGAAGAAGGAAAATGGTGTTTTTGGTAGGCATTATGTTCTTAAGTTTTATTGGCGAGTTGTGTTGCTACAAAGGGGCTCCCCCCATATTCACGGCATGTTTTGGCTGAAAGATGCTCCCAAGTTTGACTCGACTGATGACTCAAGCATTCTAAGAGTGAAATCCTTTATTGATCAGTTTATCACAACTGATACTGATTGCCCGGATGTTGCTCCATATTTTGAGTATCAAATCCACAATCACGGCCACTCATGTAGGCGAGAAGTTAGGGCACAAAAAATATGTAGATTCGGTATTCCATACCCTCCTATGCCCCAAACAGAAATTTTGTTCCCCTTAGAAGAGAATGCTCAAAATATAGATGAGCACCATAGAAATTTTCAAAAAATTCAGGGCTTCTTAGAGATTTTTTTTGATCGTGAAACCATAGACTCTCTTAATGATTTCAATAGGTTTTTGTGCCATGATCAACTTAACCTTAGCTATGAGTGTTATATTAATGCACTTAGGTCTAGTATCAAGAAGCCTAAAATATATTTAAGGCGTTCATTCGCAGCAATTAAGCTTAAGCTTAAGCTTATAATAAGCATCTCCTTCAACTGCAGCGAGCTAACATAGATATTCAGTTTATATTAGATCCCTATGCTTGTTGCAGTTACGTCGTTAATTATATTAACAAGTCTCAGAGAGGAATTTCAAAATTAATGCGTGAAGCAGTTAGTGAGATTAGTAGGGACAATGTAACGATTAAACAAAAGTTACAACACATAGGGCACAAATTTATTTCGAGCACTGAAATATCTGCGCAAGAAGCCGTATACTGCTGTTTAGGCATGAATTTGTCCGAAAGCAGTAACGCAGAAGTATATATTAATACTTCATTGCCAGAGCATCGGGTTAGAATGCTAAAGAGTAGACAGCAATTAGAAAATTTACCCGATGGCTCTACAGATATATTTTTATTAGGGCTCTTAGAGCATTATGCTCAGCGTCCAGACGCTTTAGATAGTTTATGTCTGGCTGATTTTGCTGCTTTTTATAGTTTCAGCAAACAGCATGGTGCAGCTCGCCAAATTTTAGAACAGGATGACCCTGAAGCACCAACATTCGATTCAGTAGTTTTTGCCCTTCGCAATGGTAGTGGTTTCGTTAGAAAAAGACGCTCTCCCAGTATTATTAGGTATAGGAGATTTAATATTAATACTGAGAGGAGCCATTACTTAAGGGAATTAGTTATGTTATATGTCCCATGGAGAAACGAGGAGGCAGAACTAATAACAAGAGACTGCGAGTTGTTTTGTATTCAAAATCAGGAGTTAGTTGAGACAAACCGTAGGAAGTATAATACCTTAGATGATAGTGAGTTCAGGAAGCTCTTAACAACGCAGTGCAGGATGAGAATGAGGGCAATATTGAGAATAGAGAGGTAGTTGACGACAGATTTAGAGTGTTAGGGTTGCCAGAAATAGATCCTATATTGAATGTCTTAGACATTAATTAATGGTAGGGATGAGAATCAGGACTTAGAAAATACCAATGTCCGAGTGATTAAGCTCCCAGCTTTGCTTCCGTCCGATAGAATACAAAATATTGTTAGATCGTTAAATTTAAAGCAGAAGACTTACTTTACACATGTTTTGCACAATGTAAAAAGTAAGTCAACACTTTACGAATTCGTTGGAGGTGGTGCTGGTGTCGGAAAAAGCCGACTAATCACCTCCATTTTCCAAGCATTATCCCATATCTTCAATAGTAGGCCTGGGAGTAATGATTCAGCGAAAATTCTACTCTGTGCCCCAACAGGTAAAGCTGCTTTCGGAATTAGTGGTTCGAAACTACATTCCATGTTCTCTCTACCAGTTAACCAATCTGGTTCTGATTTAGTCAATAGTTTACATTCAAGGTTAATAGACCTTAAACTTATTATAATAGATGAAATATCTATGGTAGGTTCTAAAATGTTCTCCCAGTTAGACTCCCGTCTAAAACAAATTTTTAAAAATACTCCATTCGGTGGTATTTCTGTCATAGTATTTGGGGATCTACGACAGTTGTCACCAGTAGGCGATCGTTGGATTTTCGAATCAAACTCTCATGATCCCTACAGTGCAATATATGCTTCTTCGCTCTGGGACCTCTTTAAGTATTTTGAGCTCACAGAAAAATTGCGACAACGGGAGCACCAAACTTTTGCTTCTGCTTTAAATAATATGGCATCGGAAAATATGACACCCGATGATATTACCCTTATCCGTTCCCGCATTTGTCAGCCATCGGATGTTCCCGATGATGCAATTCATCTGTTGACAGTTCCGCCGTAGATATTTTTTTCCATAATACACAAAGCATTAATTGTCATATTGAAGACATTCGATCTGATAGATTAATGCTCCAGTCGTCCGTTCTATATTTCGTTGAAGCGTCTACTTAAACGAAAACGTAAATATTCCAGGGTTGTTGTCCGTCTAGATTGCGAGGTAATACCTAACGACCTAAGTAAGGGACACAATTTTAGAAAATATAACAAGCTGCTTGAGCGTTAGGAAAGTAAGCGGATCGTCAGTATTTTAATATGCCGTGTTTAGGTATAAATCGTTAAATTTTGTAGTTGTTTACAAAAGTCCGTCTTATCCAGTCCGACTATTTAATTCAGAATTTCTGGATCTATTTCTACAATACCCGTTTTTGTTAGTAAATTGCCTTATTTTAGGAGATTTTAATTTGTGTTTGAGCAAGTTAGAATCAGCTAGGATTTTATATGATGAGTTAGTTGGCAGAAGCTTCAGAAGCTTATTAAATTTGAAAACGCCTACAACCAATTGTGATTCACACATTGATTGGGCGTTTTCAAATCTATCGAGTGAATACATCAGCTCTAGGACGTTTGAAACAGTTTATAGTTACCACAGTGGTATTTCTTTAAGTATTCAGGATAGGGAACTTTAGTGTAAATAATTATAAGTATACATATATGTAAATAAGTTTTATATTTAATTAACATTTGAAAAATATATTTTTATTTTATTATTTTAGCTTACTAACTGTGTTTTTATATGTTTGGTTCAGGGTAGTTTCTAGTCGAGCACTCTCGACTAGAGTTTTCTTACTTGTTTATAATTGTTTTTGCAATAGTAAATGAGCATCTCACTTACATTGTTGTATGGAACTATAAATATATCTTTCTACGATGTGTGGCTGACGCGTTGGACTTTTTTCTTTGTTTCAGCTTTCGTTGCTCGAGTTTTATTTGTAGATTAAACTCGTTCAGCTTTTTTCGCTTTTTTCATGCTTTCAACGTTCCTTTTTTTATTTTTTGTGTTTCACTTTTCAATAAGTTTATTGATTTTTTTCCCGTTTATAAAGTAGGTTATTATCAGCAGATTATTGGGTTTTTTCCATTGGGCGCCAAGTAAAATAAGAACGATTTATTGGAATTTGTATTTATTCGCAACTTATATGTTCTATAATGATAGATATAGATCTGATACTGATGGTAAAAATATCTTGCCAGCCAGAAAATCCACTCAAGTACCCAAAATGCCGGCCGGTACCCAAAAGTAACCGTTTTTCGTAGAGGTGGCCCGTCGATGCGATTCAACGATATTTCGGTAAGCTTTTGAATAGAAACATTGGATACGCTCCGTTATAGAAAAATTGGAATTGAAACATAAAGTACTCTCGTGTGTTGACTCCTAAACGGTTAGATTGCAACCCGTCATCGGGTTTCCGTTTAGTTGCTTTGCACCGATATAGTATCCAGGCGCTAGCGAGGAGGGCTAGCAGTGCAATGATAAGATCCCCGATGTGACGAAGATTCTTAACGCTTAGGTCATGCAAAAATAGAAGGCTCAGACGTTCCCGGAAAAGGGTGGTATTGACCATGGCTGATGTTGCTATCGCTGGTTTCTTCGGCGGCCGCAGTCGACCACCACACTTTCATCTTCTAGATCTATTATGATATTATTATGATCAGGATGGGATGTAGTTATGAATTTTGAAAAGCTTTAATACTAGAAACCTCTACGAAATCTGATAAGCTTATATTTGTAAGAGGCTCATTAAACAATTAATTTACGTCAATGCTGTCCAAGATTAGTGGGCTAATTAAATTTATTTTTCGTTAAGTCTTACCTGAAATTAATTGTTGATCTCAATTTGTTTATTTTCTAATTCTATTATCTGAATTAAATCTGATCCCAGTCATCAAACTCTGGGGTACCTGCGATTGCCTTAAGGGCTATCATATTAATGCTACGGGCCTATATTGAACATTATGAGTGTCTATTAAGGTTGTGAGGAACAATATAGACGGGCACGTAGTGTATGTATAAGTGCCTGTATTTGCTGTGCACTTATGCATATATGCGTGCCTGCATGTATTGTTCCACACAGCGACGCGAGTACGATAGTAGCGACCCTCGCTACTGGAAAGGGCGCAGAGAGCGACGTAGTCTGTCTCTGTCGCTCGTATGTGTTCAGCGCATTGCTCGCGTCGCTCTCACGGTGATCATCGGCGACCGTTGGCCGAAGTACCGCTTGTGGCTGCGAGAAAGTAGTGTACACTTTCACTCGTATGCCAATAACGGTGCTTTGGCCAATGAGAGGCTGCCACGCAGATTTCGGCGATTTGGCATCGCGCTAAATCACGTGATACTGCCGTTTTCGCGGACACGAGCGGCAGACAGGCCCCGCTCCAGAGCCGAGCCGGCGCCGTCATAGCGCGAAGAAGGGCCTGCGTCGCTGCTATAAAAAGGCGCCCGCAACTCGGCACCGGGACAGTCAAAGAAAAGTAAAAGTGAAAGTATTGAGTGCCGACGAAACAAGAACGCGAGTGGAAAAGTGACCAGCAAGGACTTCGAGAGGAAGGACATCGCTGCCAAGGACTTCGAGAGGAAGGACATCGCTGGAAGGATATCTACGAGGGATATCCTGGACGCCTATTGAGGACATAGGCTTGAGACGCGGACACCGGAAGGACATCAGCTGCCACCAACCAGGACATTGGTGCAGCACGGCCAAATCTACAGCATTAGTGGCGGATCCTGGAGCAGGAGCAAAGGTAACGTTTGCGTAGCTGTGCGTAAGAGTGGTGACGGTAGCTTGAGAAGATCTCAAGGTGTGCTTGTGAGCGTATCCAGCCGTAGGAGTCACTGCAATAGCCGAGCGAACCGCCGGAGTGTTCAGTGTGGATCCTGGCGTCACCTAAGCGCTAGATTTGATAAATAAATATCAAATATATAAACTTGTAAATTGAGAAAATATACCCAACGCAAACATAAACACACTGCATTGTAATCTATCGCAAGGCGCTACATATAAATTTGTTGGCACGAACGCACAGTCGGCTGAGTTCGTCCCGGCTTAAACTCGGGATAAACCGAGGTTCGTTACAACTGGCGCCCAACGTGGGCCCTGCGATAATATAGTCAGTGTAGAAAAATGGTGCGAGCTTGGGTATATAATCTCAAGAAGGATGATGTGCTGCGCTACGGGATCGAGTTCGGCGTAAGTCTGACTGGCACTCTGGACGCGATGCGGAGGCAGTTCGGCGAGTGGGTCACCATGAATGAGGAAAGGATTCTCTATTCAATCAGGATCGCAGAGATTGCGAAGCTACATGGACGCCATTCGCCGCTGAGAGACGAGGCGCTGACCGCCGTCGAGGAAAACGAGCTGGGTGAGCAAGATGAAATCGTGAACGTGGCACGATTGTCTCTGCCATCCACCAGTGCCGCCGCCGCCCGCCTGCAAGAGATGCAACGAGGATCGTGGAGAGCCACATCCACCCCGCAACCAGAAATAAGGCCACGAGGGCCGAGCTGCACAGCGCTGGAGTACTCAAAGGTCGCCAAGCAGGTGCGAGAACGGGGCTTCCGCTTCGATGGCACAACGAAGCCGCTGGAGTTTTTGGAGCAAGTGGAGTGGTCGGCCGACACCTATGGTTTGGATCTGGACCTGATCCCGAGGGCGATGCCAGAGCTGCTCAAAGGCATGGCCTGAAAGTGGTACGTGGCCAACAATAGGCACTGGACAGCGTGGGAAACGTTCGTTAGAAGCTTCCAGGAGTTCTTCCTGCCCAGGGACTATATGCGGGAGTTGAAGGACGAGGTTGCTCGACGGAGGCAGATGATGGGCGAGCCCTTCAAGGTTTACATGGTGGATATGCAAACCTTGATGCGGCCACTACGCTATGCGGCAGATCGTGAGCTGAAAACTATTTACAGCAATAGTTTGCCTGATCTGCGCGCATACGCTCGTCCATATCAGTTCTGCAACTTGACGGAGCTGATGCTGCTGGCTAACGATTTCGAGGATCTGGAAAGGGATCGGGAAAAGTTGCGACAGCAACAGCGAGGCAGCAGGACGCGACTGATGGCCATGGACGACGCTGGGAGCCCGGATGAAGAAGAATACCACCGGAGCATGGCCGTTGAAGAGTCGAAACCTCGACCCGCGCCCAGGACATGCACAGCAGGGCCAAGGACACATGTCCAGAACCCCGCCCGGGCATGCCGGATATGTGGCCAAGAGGGCCACTACGCCATTGAGTGCCGCAACGAGCGTCTGGAGTATTGCTGGCAATGCGGGCGCATCGGCGTGCGAACAGCGACGTGTTGCCAGTCGGGAAACGGCCAGAGGCACCCGCCATCCAGGGGCGAGCGGGAGCAGCGTCGCGGAGGCCCCAGTCACTAGTGGGTAGTCTTCTGGATGAAGGCACCCAATTGTCGGCAATTGTGGTCATTGGAGCTGATCAGCACAAGGCCACAATTGATACTGGGGCCACCAGCAGCTTTGTGAGCGAAAAGCTGGCCGACAGGCTCCGAGAAGTGGGCGTGAGGCGCGCCACACGAAGACGCGTAAGATTGGCAGACGGCAGTTGCAGTCAGGTGGACTCGCAACTGGAAACAAGGATCAGGCTGGGAAGTCAGCAAATCCGCATTTCATTGCTGGTGCTGCCAGGCGTGATCGACGATCTGGTGCTGGGCTGGGATTTCTTGGCCGGAATGGGCATCACATTTGAGTGCGGTGGCTTGGAGCTGCAGATTAAGCCCAGAAATCCGCCACCAGGTGGAAAGCTGGAGGAGAGGCTCTCAGTGGCTGTCAGCAGCACTGAGGTGCGTCCACAGACGCCGATGGAGGCGAGTCCGGGACTTCAAAGCCCGCTCCATGAGGATGTGGAGGTGGATACGTTCCTGAGGAGGGAACTTGTGAAGTTTCAGGACGTGAAGGGCACTATGAGGATCACGGAGCATCGGATCACGATGCAGGACAAGCGGCCCATAAAACAGCGCTATTTTCCGAAAAATCCAAAAATGCAGGCCGAGATTAACCGCCAGGTGGATGAGCTGCTGGCCAAGAGTCCTCACAGCGCGCCAATCGTGATGGTCAAGAAGAAGACTGGAAAATGGCGGCTGTGTGTGGATTTTCGGCAGCTGAACAGCCGATCGATTAAGGACGCATATCCGTTGCCGCGGGTGCACCATATTTTGGACCAGCTGCGAGAGGCTCGTTTCATAACTAGCCTGGATTTTAAGGATGGGTATTGGCAGATACCAATGGAGAAATCCAGCCGGCCATTGACAGCGTTCACAGTCCCAGGAAAAGGGCTGTTCCAATGGAAGGTGATGCCGTTCGGGCTCCATTCGGCGCCGGCAACATTTCAACGAGCGCTGGACCAAGTTATTGGCCCAGAAATGATGCCGCATGCCTTTGCCTACCTGGATGATATCATCGTCATTGGGAAAACACGCCAGCAACACATGGACAACCTGCGGGAGGTGTTCCGGCGGCTACGAGCGGCCAACTTAAGGATCAACATCGACAAGTGCGATTTCTTTAGGAAGGAGCTCAAATATCTTGGCCATAAGGTGACGGAACATGGCATCAGCACGGACCCGGAGAAAGTGGCCGCAATTGATGAGTTGAAACCACCTGCCAACGTAAAAGAGTTGCGGCAATACGTGGGAGTGGCTTCATGGTACCGCCGTTTTGTGCCAGATTTTGCGACCACAGTGCATCCGCTCAATGCACTGCTGAAAAAGGGCACCAAATGGGAGTGGACAGAGGAGCGTCAGAGGGCTTTTGAGACGGTAAAGGCCAAGCTGACGGAATCACCAGTCTTGGCGTGCCCAGATTTCTCAAAGCCTTTCTGCTTGCAAACGGACGCGAGCAATTATGGACTTGGAGCAATCTTGACGCAGACTTCAGAGGATGGAGAGCGTGTGATCTCGTACGCCAGCCGAACACTGAATAGCGCAGAGCGGAATTATTTGGCAACAGAAAAGGAGTGTCTGGCCATCATCTGGGGCATTCGGAAGCTGAGGACATATCTAGAAGGCTACCATTTTATTGTGGTAACAGATCACATGGCACTGAAGTAGCTCAACTCTATTGAGAGCCCTTCAGGGAGGATTGCTAGATGGGCTCTGGAGTTGCAGCAGTACGACTTCGAGATCAGATACCGGAAAGGCAAGCAAAATGTTGTGGCCGATGCGCTTTCACGGCAGCCACTGGGCGAAGATGCATGCCGCTTGGTGACGAGCAAAGACAATGCAGCTGGGACAGGATATCGCTGGATTGTCAAGCTTCGCTAGGACCTGCGCAGAAGCCCAAAGAAGTTTCCGGATTATCGGGAGGGGGCTGGAGGTTTGTACAGACACATTCCACACCAGGCAGGCCATGAGGACTTGGCCGCGTGGAAGTTATGTGTGCCGACGGAGCAGCGCAAGCAAGTTCTGGAAGAGAACCACGACGCAGCTACCGCGGGTCACCTTGGGAGCCGAAAAACAATTGCTCGGGTGGCCGCGAGGTACTACTGGCCGGGTATGTATCGCGACGTGCGTACATACGTGCAGCGGTGCGAGCTGTGCCAGCGCTACAAGTCCAGCCAACTCCAAGCGGCGGGGCAGATGCTGACCAAGATCCCCGAGGAACCATGGGCAACAGTGTGCGCCGATTTTGTAGGTCCGCTACCCAGGTCCAAGCATGGCCATACGATGTTGTTAGTGTTCATCGATCGCTTCTCAAAATGGACGGAGATGGTGCCATTAAGAAGCGCGAACACGGCGCCGCTCCAAAAGGCGTTCCGGGAGAGGATATTGGCACGATTTGGCGTGCCAAAGGTACTCATCACCGACAATGGCACTCAATTCACGAGTCGCGCATTCAAGGTGTTCCTGGACGAGCTAGGCGTCCATCACCAGCTGACAGCGCCATATACGCCCCAGGAAAATCCCACCGAAAGGGCAAATCGCACGGTGAAGACCATGATCGCGCAATTTGCGGGCAGTGATCAGAGGTGTTGGGACGAGGCGTTGCCGGAGTTGACACTGGCAGTCAACAGCAGCGTTTCGGCGTCAACAGGCTATATGGCAGCCTTCCTCACGCAAGGGCGTGAGCCAAGATTGCCAAAATCACTGTTCGACGCACAAACAGTGGGAACAGGCCAAGAGGAACAGAGTCCGGTGGAGCGAGCAACGAAAATGGCCGAGGTGTTCCAGGTGGTGCGACGCAGCCTGGAGAAAGCTGCTCAGGATCAAGCGCGGCACTACAATCTACGGCGGCGGCAGTGGAAGCCGCCCGTAGGGGACAAGGTGTGGGCAAAAGAACGCCACTTGTCCAATGCCGCGGATGGATTCGCAGCGAAACTGGAGTAACGTAAGTGTGAAATTTGGATGCTTACACTCAAAAAATGCGAAAATTACAGGATATTTTTTAGCCGGGCATGCCCCATAAGGGGCGTAAAAATTATTTTTTGGGCGTCGATAGAGGAGCTCACCAGTAACTTAACCATCTAATTTTGAAGCTTCTAGCGCTAAAACTGTAGGAGCTATAAACTTTTGCGGTTTGCCACGCCCCCTATGGGCGTAGATATATCCGCCATATTTTTTTCATCTTGGGTTGTCAACCCGAGTATATATACCAAGTTTCAAGTCTCTAGCATGAATAGTGCTCAAAATATAGCACAATTTGAAAAATCACTATATAGTCAGATCCGATTTGCCACGCCCCTAGTAGGCGTGGATATATAATTTTTTAGTCGATCTTCATAGGATTGTAACAGTAATCTACGTGCCAAATTTGGGCGTTCTAGCTTGAAAACTGTAGAAGATACAGCTTCACCCGATTTGCCACGCCCCCAATGGGCGTAGATATATCCGCCATAGCTTATTTATCTTGAGTTGTCAACACGAGTCTACATTCCAAATTGCAACTCTCTAGCACTTCTAGAAGTAGTGTTTCTGAGATATGGGAAAATGCATTTTCCGATTTGCCACGCCCCTAGAGGGCGTATCGAGAAAATCTTGACACTTTATAATTCGAGGGTATACACGAGTATATATTCCAAATTTCAACTCTCTAGCTTCAAAACTGTGGAAATGGTTTGCGTTCATACGGACAGACGGACAGACGGACGGACGGACAGACGGACAGACGGACAGACGGACGGACAGCGTGACGGACATTGCACAAAACCAATATACTCATTTCACTTTGTGAATGAGTATAAAAAAAAAAAAAAAAGGGAGTGAATACACATAGCTATGTGTATTAGCCAAAAACCTATATATGTATGTAGGGGAAAAAACCTATATATGTATGTAGAGGAAAAAGTTTTTTTTAAACATAAACAAACATTAACATCAGCCGCATAAATCAAATCCACGGCAAAAACAGTAAAAATGTTGTGAGCGGAACAACAAACTTGTTTGTATGTGCGCGCGCGCACAAATGTTGTGAACACAACAACAAAGTTGTTTGAATTTGCGCGCGCACACACACGAAACGGGGGCGCATGCGCAGCAGCAAAATAATAATCGTCAGCTACGAAACGGCACAACAACAACAGGCACGGCCGAAACCGTTTGAGTTGCGCGCGCACCCTGCAAAAACAACAACAACATCACGCACCCGAGCCGAAAAAGAGCGCACACACACGCAGAACGAAAACAGCGACAGCATGAAAGGCGCACAGTGGTCAGCGCATGCGCAAAAATGGGACGAAAATCACGATGAGCGTGGTAGGCAACAACAACGCAGAGCGCCCAAAATTCAACAGCCGCGGCGAAAGGCTACTGAACTTTGTCAGCTACGCACGATCGCTAGCGCACGAGATGACACAAAGGTGTCGATGCTAGCGACATGCAAAACGGCCAACAACAAAATAGGGCACGCAGTGTATGTATGAGTGCATGTAGTTGCTGTGCACTCACACATATATGCGAAGGGAAATAGAGAGTGTGTGAGAAATGCATTAGAGATGCAACAACAATGCCTCGTGTTCAGCCATAAGGCCAGAGTGTTGGAAGAGCGTGACCTGTAGAGAGTGAGAGAACTAGCTGGTGCAGGATCCGTTAATTTCCGACACTCCGCTGGCGGCAGCGCTGCAGCAGAGGGTATAAAAGGGCATGCATGCATATGAGCAGGGCTTTTGTGAAAATTCAACTCTATAGACTTCTGCTACGTAGCTGGATTTCTCGGCCGTCCGGACTTGGGCGTCGGAAGGGTTTGCCCGGCCGATCCTCGCGCACTGGACAGCGACTCCGCTGGAGCTGTGCGCGTATGAGGAGTGAGCCGGATTTCCCAACCGGCGTCAAAGTGTCGTCGCGCCGAAACCAGCCTCGAACGTCGTCTATTGTAGAAGAATTCTCCAACAAAGCCCAGTTACAGTCACTGGCAGCGGCCAGAGGAGCATCGGCGACCAGAGGAGTAGCGGTGACCAGCAGCAGCAGCAGCAGCAGCCATGAAGTTGAGGAGCAGCCACCACAGCAGCCGCAGTCGCCGCCACAGTCTAAAAATAATTTGTTCATCGCTGCGTACTTACTGCGACGATGGTACAGGTACAGGGAGGTCAGTCGCGGCAGATGCGAGCCACATGACTGGCGAAATCCAGCGGTCCGGCAAAGGTGTCGGGAGGGCGGACCGGCCGATCCTCGCGCATTGGCCAGCGACTTCGCTGGAGCTGTGCGCGAATGAGGAGTGAGCCGAGAACCCCACCGATATCCGATGTCCGGACCCGGGTCAGTTTTGAACGGCATCTGCAACGGAAGATCGTTTCGCTACCACCATCCCAGCAACAAGGGACAGCAGCGACATCGGGACAGCAGCAGCCACGCAGCTGCATTGTAACCACGGAGGCTGGCAAAGCAGCGGAAAACGGGTGTTTTTCTGCAGCGGCGGGCGTGGCCAGAGGAGAATGCAACCCGGTCCAGGAGAGGGACAACATGGAGAGGATCGCGTTATATAGATTTGGGAGAAAATTGGTAAATTTCTGAGAAGATTTACCTAACACGTTTCAGCCACTTACCTGCAGCACACAGAGTTGCTGGAGGCTGGAGCGATCAGCTGTACGCAGAGTTGCGTAGCAGCGGCGCTGTTAACAACAGAGTGTTAACAGCGGCCCTGTGCGTAGCACTGCTTGCAGCTGGAGGAGCGCGGCGAACTGCTTGCTGAAGAGAAGCAAGCAGTGCAAACAAAAGGGAGCGCCAAAAGTGAGTCCCGGACCGATGTTAACACGAAGGCTTCGTGTTTCCCGAAGGAAGAGGGGAGTGTGAGGAACAATATAGGCGGGCACGTAGTGTATGTATAAGTGCATGTATTTGCTGTGCACTTATGCATATATGCGTGCCTGCATGTATTGTTTCACACAGCGACGCGAGTACGATAGTAGCGACCCTCGCTACTGGAAAGGGCGCAGAGAGCGACGTAGTCTGTCTCTGTCGCTCGTATGTGTTCAGCGCATTGCTCGCGTCGCTCTCACGGCGATCATCGGCGACCGTTGGCCGAAGTACCGCTTGTGGCTGCGAGAAAGTAGTGTACACTTTCACTCGTATGCCAATAACGGTGCTTTGGCCAATGAGAGGCTGCCACGCAGATTTCGGCGATTTGGCATCGCGCTCAATCACGTGATACTGCCGTTTTCGCGGACACGAGCGGCAGACAGGCCCCGCTCCAGAGCCGAACCGGCGCCGTCATAGCGCGAAGCAGGGCCTGCGTCGCTGCTATAAAAAGGCGCCCGCAACTCGGCATCGGGACAGTCAAAGAAATATAAAAGTGAAAGTATTGAGTGCCGACGAAACCAGAACGCGAGTGGAAAAGTGACCAGCAAGGACTTCGAGAGGAGGGACATCGCTGCCAAGGACTTCGAGAGGAAGGACATCGCTGGAAGGATATCTACGAGGGATATCCTGGACACCTATTGAGGACATAGGCTTGAGACGCGGACACCGGAAAGACATCAGCTGCCACCAACCAGGACATTGGTGCAGCACGGCCAAATCTACAGCATTAGTGGAGGATCCTGGAGCAGGAGCAAAGGTAACGTTTGCGTAGCTGTGCGTAAGAGTGGTGATGGTAGCTTGAGAAGATCTCAAGGTGTGCTTGTGAGCGTATCCAGCCGTAGGAGTCACTGCAATAGCCGAGCGAACCGCCGGAGTGTTCAGTGTGGATCCTGGCGTCACCTAAGCGCTAGATTTGATAAATAAATATCAAATATATAAACTTGTAAATTGAGAAAATATACCCAACGCAAACATAAACACACTGCATTGTAATCTATCGCAAGGCGCTACATATAAATTTGTTGGCACGAACGCACAGTCGGCTGAGTTCGTCCCGGCTTAAACTCGGGATAAACCGAGGTTCGTTACAAGGTTATTAATTATTATCAAGGTTATGTGTCCGAGGTAGGTTGTCTATCGATTTCTAGGTTGTCCATAATGGGTATGTAGTCCGCGTGGATGTAGTCGTTGAGTCTTGATGTCGCTTTTGTGAAGGTCATGATTGTCATTGTCAGAGCTATAAAATATCCTATCCTAAAAATATAAAAATTATGTGGAGGGTTTCCTCTTATTGTCCTTATGGACCACCCTTCCTTTAATAACAACCGTTGCTTCTGTGAATAAGGGCGAAAGCTTATTTACAGTCAGTCCGTTTGCGATTACTATACCAAAATTGTTTGACAAAATTGTTCGACAACTTGTTCTGATTGTAAAGTTACAAATCTGGCCGGGGTGCAGACCCAGTCTACCCAGGACCAGTACTTACAAGAATATTTCTTGAGTGCGGGGACGGGGACTGAAGAGAGAGAAAAGGCCTTGGTTTTGGTTGGTTGAGCTATTTATTTATTGATTAAACTTCCCTATCGCGGTCCGAGCGCTGCCGCACCGTTTCTCGCGAAACCCACGTGCTTCGTGCCTTTTCCATGTTCTTCCCGCCTACTCTTCGTTTAAGCGCCGACGTGCGCTCCTAACGCTCAATCGACCCATCTCGTCGCGTGCCCGAAAACTCATTAACTCTCTGCCCTTAATTCTACCACACTCGAGCCGCCCGATCGCCTCGGCGAAGCAACTCACCACCGCGCTCGATCCTCACGGTGGAGCTTTCACCACGCTGCGCAGAGTCGCATCACCGATCGTCGGTGCGCACTCGAGCCGTTACATTTAAGTTTAAATTTTTATACTCATTCACAAAGTGAAATGAGTATATTGGTTTTGTGCAATGTCCGTCACGCTGTCCGTCCGTCTGTCCGTCTGTCCGTATGAACGCAAACCATTTGCACAGTTTTGAAGCTAGAGAGTTGAAATTTGGAATATATACTCGTGTATACCCTCGAATTATAAAGTGTCAAGATTTTCCCGATACGCCCACTAGGGGCGTGGCAAATCGGAAAATGCATTTTCCCATATCTCAGAAACACTACTTCTAGAAGTGCTAGAGAGTTGCAATTGGAATGTAGACTCGTGTTGACAATTCAAGATGAAAAATCTATGGCGGATATATCTACGCCTATTGGGGGCGTGGCAAATCGGGTAGAACTGTATCTTCTACAGTTTTAAAGCTAGAATGCCCAAATTTGGCACGTAGGTTACTGCTATGATTCTATGAAGATCGAACAAAAAACTATATATCCACGCTTACTAGGGGCGTGGCAAATCGGATCTGACTATATAGTGATTTTTCAAATTCTGTAATATTTTGAGCACTATTGATGCTAGAGACTTGAAACTTGGTATATATACTCGGGTTGACAACCCAAGCTGAAAAAGATATGGCGGATATATCTACGCCCATAGGGGGCGTGGCAAACCGCAAAAGTTTGTAGCTCCTACAGTTTTAGAGCTAGAAGCTTCAAAATTGGATGGTTGAGTTACTGGTGAGCTCTTCTATCGATGACCTAAAAATAATTTTTACGCCCCTTATGGGGCATGCCCGGCTAAATAATACCCTGTAATTTTCGCATTTTTTGAATGTAAGCATCAAAATTTCACAGTTACGTTACCCTTCACTACTTCTAAGAACTGGCCAAAAATTATATGTCTACGCCCACTGGGGGCGTGGCAAATCGGGAAAAACTAAGATTTTCCGATTCTCAGTGAGAAAATCAAAATTTTATGACGATGTTACTGCTGATCTCCTCTATTGATTTCCAAAGAATTATATATGTACAAACCAATTGTAGGCGTGGCAATGGGCGTGATCTGTGCGGGTGTGAATGAGTATCCCGCAGTCGGTAGCGCCCGACTGCAACGTTCTTACTTGTTTAAATACATCTTGCGCTCCTTGCGCTCTTATTACAACTACCTTACTCATTACTTATATGTTATCTTATTGTAAATAAGGATGTGAGGCGGCTGCTCCTAAGGCCGAATTACATGATGGTCTATTTTTGGTCTAGGTTAACTTATATATTTTAAGCAGGTCCAAGCAGTAGTAGCTCGCTGCCACCCGATTGATTCTTTTTCGGCTCTCAAGGTGGCCAGCGGTGGCTGCTTCGTGGTTCTACTCCAGAGCTTGTTTGCGCCATAGTTTCCACGCAGTCACGTCCTTGTGGCCTTCTTGGTACGGGATGTGTCAGTAAACCTTTCCGGCATCTTCTCTGTAGTCTTTGAAATTCTTTGGCAATCCACCGACATTCTGTCCCAGCTGGTTTGTCTTTGCTCATAACCAAGCGGCATGCCTCTTCGCCCACCGGCTGCCGTGATAGGGCATCGACGACAACTCCAAAGTCCATCTGGCAATCTTTCCTGACGGGCCTTCATTGGAATTAAGCCAGTCTGCTACCACAACAGTGTGATAGGCTTCCAATGCCCAAGATAACGGTCATACACTCTTTCTTCGTGTCAGAATAGTTCTTCTCCGCACTATTAAGTGTCCGACTGGCATATGAGATGACGCGCTCTTTATCTTCATAAACCTGCTTGAGGATGACCCCAAGTCCACAATTGCTTTTTGGCACAAGTAGGGCCAATAAAATGGTCCCGCGCTCACTGAAGTGTTGACGGTGCCGAATGGAGCTAGAATGGCATCACTTTCCACTGGAATACCCCGTTTCAGTCAGTCAGTCAGCGGCCGGCTGGATTTCTCCATCGGTGGCTGCCAATACAGATCCTTCAGATCTAGGCCTAGTATCAAACCGCTCGTATCTGATCCAAAATATGATGTACCATCACAATCGGCGCACTGTAAGGGCTCTCTGAAGGCTCGATACAGCCTTGGCCAGCAGCTCATCCTCCTGGTTGCTATTCTCGGCCTGCATCTTCGCGTTCTTGGGGAAATAACGCTGTTTTATGGGTCTCTTGTCATCCAATGCTCCGTGATCATCGTGGGGCGCTTAACTTACTGGAACTTCGCCAGTTCCCGCCTCAGGAACGCATCCACCTCCATGGAATGGCTATTGCAGCTCCGGGCTCGCCTTTATCGGCGTCTGTGAACTCACCTTCGTGCTGCTGATTGGCACTGACAGCCTCTTTTCCAGCTGTCCCATTTGCTACGGATTTTTCGGCCCATTCCACCTCACTGCAGTGCAATGCACATGCTGGACAAGATATCCCAACCCAGCACCAGATCGTCGATCATGCCTGGCAGAACAAGTAACGGAATGCGGATCTGCTGACTCCCTAGACTGATCTTTGTCTCCAGTTACGAGTCTACCTGACTGCAACTGCTGTCTGCCAGTCTTACGAGTCTCCGCGAGGTGAGCATCACTCCCACTCCTTGGAGCCTGTCGGCCAGTTTTCCGCTCACGAAACTGATGGAGGCTCCAGTATCGATCAATGACCACAATAAAGTCCATTCCTCTCCAGTTTCGTGTGTGTGCGCACGCAAATTCAAACAGCTTTGTTGTTGCGCTCGTAACATTTAAGCTGATGTTGCTGTTAATTTTTGTAGAAACTATGCATATATGCGTGCTTGCATGTATTGTTCCACACAGCGACGCGAGTACGATTGTAGCGACCCTCGCTACTGGAAAGGGCGCAGAGACCAACTTAGTCTGTCTCTGTCGCTCTTATGTATTCAGCGATTGGCTCGCGTCGCTGACACGTCGATCATCGGCGACCGTTGGCCGAAGTACCGTTTGTGGCGACGAGAAAGTAGTGTATGCTTTCACTCGTATGCCAATAACGGGGCTTTGGCCAATGAGAGGCTGCCACGCAGATTTGGGCGATTTGGCGTAGCGCCAAATCACGTCATTCTGCCGTTATTGTGCGAGCGGCAGACAGGCCCCGCTCCAGAGCCGAGCTGGCGCCGTCATAGCGCGAAGCAGGCCCTGCGCGGCTGCTATAAAAAGGCGCCCGCAACTCGGTACCGGGACAGTCGAAAACGTGAAAAGTGAAGAAGAAAGTGAAAGTATTGAGTGCTGAAGGAACCAAAACGCGAGTGAAGAAGTGATCAGCCAAGGAGCAATGATTTTAGAAGGACATCGCTGCCAAGGACTTCGAGGGGAAAGACATCGTGGGAAAAGGATATCTACGAGGGATACCTCAGACACCTATTGAAGTTATAGGCTCTACACGGACACAGGAAGGACATCAGCTGCCACCAACCAGGACATTGGTGCAGCACGGCTGAATCTACAGCATTAGTGGTTGATCCTGGAGCAGGAGTAGAGGTAACGTTTGCGTAGCTGTGCGAATGAGTGGTGACTGCAGCTTGAGAAGATCTCAAGGTGTGCTTGTGAGCATATCCAGCCGTAGGAGTCACTGTAGTATCCGAGCGAACCGCCGGAGTATACAGTGTGGATCCTGACGTCACCTAGAGTGCTCAATCGGATCCTTGGAGACCCAAGAGTGCAGTACTATTCGTCAGAGTGCGCTAAACCGTCTACCTGCGATCCTGTGTAAAGGTGTGCTTTACTAAGCGTTAGATTGTAACGTGTAAATAAGCCTCAAATAAGTGAGAAAAGATACGAATCGCAAACCATAAAACACTGAATTATAATTTATCGCAAGGCGCTACACACAAATATGTTGGCACGAACGCACAGTCGGCTGAGTTCGGCCCGGCTTAAACTCGGGATAAACCGAGGTTCGTTACAACTGGCGCCCAACGTGGGGCCCTGCGATAAATACAGTCATAATATAGTCAGTGTATAAAAATGGTGCGAGCTTGGGTATATAATATAATCTCAAAAAGGATGATGTGCTGCGCTACGGGATCGAGTTCGGCGTAAGTCTGATTGGCACTCTGGACGCAATGCGGAGGCAGTTCGACGAGTGGGTCACAATGAATGCGGAAAGGTTTCCTTATTCTATCAGGATCGCAGAGATTGCGAAGCTGCATGGACGCCATTCGCCGCTGAGAGACGAGGCGCTGACCGCCGTCGAGGAAAACGAGGCTGGAGGCTGAGGCGTTTTGGATGCAGGAACGGGTGAAGTTCCAGCATAGGAAGGCCAAGCAGAACATTGTGGCCGATCACGGCAGCCGCTGGCTGAAGAGGCGTGCCGCTTGGTGACGAGAAAAAGCAAACCAGCTAGGACAGGATGTCGCTGGATTGCCAAGTAGTGCCAGGACCTGTGCAGAAGTTCAAAAAAGTTCCCGGGCTACAGAGAAGAGGCCGGAAAGGCTGGCCATTTTGGGAGCCGAAAAATAATTGCTCGGGTGGCAGCGACGTACTACTGGCCGGGTATGTATCGTGACGTGCGGGCATATGTGCGGCGGTGCGAGCTGTGTCAGCGCTGTAATCCCAGCCAACTCCAAGAAGCAGGGCAGGACACTTTGTGACACTTTGTTATAATAAATACACACATAAAAATAACCAAAGTATATAAATATTCCAGCGCAAATGTAATACGATCCATCGTTTATATACAAGCCGATCGCAGCGCGTGGGAAACGCTGAGCATGCACTTTGCAGCTCAAACTGTATATAGCATGCCTTCTGCACACATATGTATATACCAACATACTTATACATACATATAAGCACATAGATATAAGCATTGCATGTTCCAACATACGCAGCATTGATAATAAAGAAACAGAACGGAGCAGACGCTCCAAGCAGAAAACTAACTCAAAGTGTGTTATTACATGGCGACCGTGACATGGTCACGCAATCTTGTCTAAATAATAAATAAAGAATAAATTAAAATGTGAATGTAAAACATGAACTGCAGTGGCAGCCTCACTTAAACGCACAAATCCAGGTAGGAGAAAACGCTTCCAAACGTTGTGAGTGAACCCGCTTTCAGCCATTCGCCATCCACCATCCGCCTTCGCACTCTTAACCTGTCGCGCTGCCTCCATCGCCTGCAGCCAGCCACAGAAACAAAAAAAAACAAGTAAGAACGTTGCAGTCGGGCGCTACCGACTGCGGGATACTCATTCACACCCGCACAGATCACGCCCATTGCCATGCCCACAATTCGTTTGTACACATATAATTTTTTAAAACTCAATAGATCATCAGTAACATCGTCATAAAACTTTGATTTTCTCACTGAGAATCGGAAAAGCGTACAGCTTACGCCCCAGTGGGCGTAGACATATGATTTTTTGCCAGTTCTTAGAAGTAGTGAAGAGTAACGTAAGTGTGAAATTTGGATGCTTACACTCAAAAAATGCGAAAATTACAGTGTTTTTTTTAGCCGGGCATGCCCCATAAGGGGCGTAAAAATTATTTTTTGGGCGTCGATAGAGGAGCTCACCAGTAACTCAACCATTTAATTTTGAAGCTTCTAGCTCTAAAACTGTAGGAGCTCTAAACTTTTGCGGTTTGCCACGCCCCCTATGGGCGTAGATATATCCGCCATATCTTTTTCAGCTTGGGTTGTCAACCCGAGTATATATACCAAGTTTCAAGTCTCTAGCATGAATAGTGCTCAAAATATAGCACAATTTGAAAAATCACTATATAGTCAGATCCGATTTGCCACGCCCCTAGTAGGCGTGGATATATAATTTTTTAGTCGATCTTCATAGGATCGTAACAGTAATCTACGTGCCAAATTTGGGCGTTCTAGCTTGAAAACTGTAGAAGATACAGCTTCACCTGATTTGCCACGCCCCCAATGGGCGTAGATATGTCCGCCATAGCTTATTTATCTTGAGTTGTCAACACGAGTCTACATTTCAAATTGCAACTCTCTAGCACTTCTAGAAGTAGTGTTTCTGAGATATGGGAAAATGCATTTTCCGATTTGCCACGCCCCTAGTGGGCGTATCGGGAAAATCTTGACACTTTATAATTCGAGGGTATACACGAGTATATATTCCAAATTTCAACTCTCTAGCTTCAAAACTGTGGAAATGGTTTGCGTTCATACGGACAGACAGACAGACGGACAGACGGACAGACGGACGGACGGACAGACGGACAGACGGACAGACGGACGGACAGCGTGACGGACATTGCACAAAACCAATATACTCATTTCACTTTGTGAATGAGTATAACAAGTAAGAACGTTGCAGTTGGGCGCTACCGACTGCGGAATACTCATTCACACCCACACAGATCACGCCCATTGCCACACCCACAATTGGTTTGTACTGTAACGAACCTCGGCTTATCCCGAGTTTAAGCCGGGCCGGACTCAGCCGACTGTGCGTTCGTGCCAACAAATTTATATGTAGCGCCTTGCGATAGATTACAATGCAGTGTGTTTATGTTTGCGTTGGGTATATTTTCTCAATTTACAAGTTTATATATTTGATATTTATTTATCAAATCTAGCGCTTAGTAAGCACACCTTTTCACAGGCTCGTAGGTAGACGTTTAACGCACTCTGGCAAATGGTACGGCACTCTTGGTTCTCCAAGGATACGCTTGAGCACTCCAGGTGACGCCAGGATCCACACTGAACACTCCGGCGGTTCGCTCGGCTATTGCAGTGACTCCTACGGCTGGATACGCTCACAAGCACACCTTGAGATCTTCTCAAGCTACCGTCACCACTCTTACGCACAGCTACGCAAACGTTACCTTTGCTCCTGCTCCAGGATCCGCCACTAATGCTGTAGATTTGGCCGTGCTGCACCAATGTCCTGGTTGGTGGCAGCTGATGTCCTTCCGGTGTCCGCGTCTCAAGCCTATGTCCTCAATTGGCGTCCAGGATATCCCTCGTAGATATCCTTCCAGCGATGTCCTTCCTCTCGAAGTCCTTGGCAGCGATGTCCTTCCTCTCGAAGTCCTTGCTGGTCACTTTTCCACTCGCGTTCTTGTTTCGTCGGCACTCAATACTTTCACTTTTACTTTTCTTTGACTGTCCCGGTGTCGAGTTGCGGGCGCCTTTTTATAGCAGCGACGCAGGCCCTGCTTCGCGCTATGACGGCGCCGGCTCGGCTCTGGAGCGGGGCCTGTCTGCCGCTCGTGTCCACGAAAACGGCAGTATCACGTGATTTAGCGCGATGCCAAATCGCCGAAATCTGCGTGGCAGCCTCTCATTGGCCAAAGCACCGTTATTGGCATACGAGTGAAAGTGTACACTACTTTCTCGCAGCCACAAGCGGTACTTCGGCCAACGGTCGCCGATGATCGCCGTGAGAGCGACGCGAGCAATGCGCTGAACACATACGAGCGACAGAGAGAGACTACGTCGCTCTCTGCGCCCTTTCCAGTAGCGAGGGTCGCATACACTACGTGCCCGTCTATATTGTTCCTCACACTCCCCTCTTCCTTCGGGAAACACGAAGCCTTCGTGTTAACATCGGTCCGGGAATCACTTTTGACGCTCCCATTTGTTTGCACTGCTTTCTTCTCTTCAGCAAGCAGTTCGCCGCGCTCCTCCAGCTGCAAGCAGTGCTACGCACAGGGCCGCTGTTAACACTCTGTTGTTAACAGCGCCGCTGCTACGCAACTCTGCGTACAGCTGATCGCTCCAGCCTCCAGCAACTCTGTGTGCTGCAGGTAAGTGGCTGAAACGTGTTAGGCAAATCTTCTCAGAAATTTACCAATTTTCTCCCAAATCTATATAACGCGATCCTCTCCATGTTGTCCCTCTCCTGGACCGGGTTGCATTCTCCTCTGGCCACGCCCGCCGCTGCAGAAAAACACCCGTTTTCCGCTGGTTTGCCAGCCTCCGTGGTTACAATGCAGCTGCGTGGCTGCTGCTGTCCCGATGTCGCTGCTGTCCCTTGTTGCTGGGATGGTGGTAGCGAAACGATCTTCCGTTGCAGATGCCGTTCAAAACTGACCCGGGTCCGGACATCGGATATCGGTGGGGTTCTCGGCTCACTCCTCATTCGCGCACAGCTCCAGCGAAGTCGCTGGCCAATGCGCGAGGATCGGCCGGTCCGCCCTCCCGACACCTTTGCCGGACCGCTGGATTTCGCCAGTCATGTGGCTCGCATCTGCCGCGACTGACCTCCCTGTACCTGTACCATCGTCTCAGTAAGTACGCAGCGATGAACAAATTATTTTTAGACTGTGGCGGCGACTGCGGCTGCTGTGGTGGCTGCTCCTCAACTTCATGGCTGCTGCTGCTGCTGCTGCTGGTCACCGCTACTCCTCTGGTCGCCGATGCTCCTCTGGCCGCTGCCAGTGACTGTAACTGGGCTTTGTTGGAGAATTCTTCTACAATAGACGACGTTCGGACGTTGGGAAATCCGGCTCACTCCTCATACGCGCACAGCTCCAGCGGAGTCGCTGTCCAGTGCGCGAGGATCGGCCGGGCAAACCCTTTCGACGCCCAAGTCCGGACGGCCGAGAAATCCAGCTACGTAGCAGAAGTCTATAGAGTTGAATTTTCACAAAAGCCCTGCTCATATGCATGCATGCCCTTTTATACCCTCTGCTGCAGCGCTGCCGCCAGCGGAGTGTCGGAAATTAACGGATCCTGCACCAGCTAGTTCTCTCACTCTCTACAGGTCACGCTCTTCCAACACTCTGGCCTTATGGCTGAACACGAGGCATTGTTGTTTCATCTCTAATGCATTTCTCACACACTCTCTATTTCCCTTCGCATATATGTGTGAGTGCACAGCAACTACATGCACTCATACATACGCTGCGTGCCCTATTTTGTTGTTGGCCGTTTTGCATGTCGCTAGCATCGACACCTTCGTGTCATCTCGTGCGTAGCCGACAAAGTTCAGTAGCCTTTCGCCGCGGCTGTTGAACTTTGGGCGCTCTGCGTTGTTGTTGCCTACCACGCGCATCGTGATTTTCGTCCCATTTTTGCGCATGCGCCTTTCATGCTGTCGCTGTTTTCGTTCTGCGTGTGTGTGCGCTCTTTTTCGGCTCGGGTGCGTGATGTTGTTGCTGTTTTTGCAGGTTGCGCGCGCAACTCAAACGGTTTCGGCCGTGCCTGTTGTTGTTGTGCCGTTTCGTAGCTGACGATTATTTTGCTGCTGCGCATGCGCCCCCGTTTCGTGTGTGTGCGCGCGGAAATTCAAACAACTTTGTTGTTCCGCTCACAACATTTTTGCTGTTTTTGCCGTGGATTTGATTTGTGCGGCCGATGTTCATTTTTGATTATGTTTAAAATAACTTTTTCCCGTACATACATATATAGGTTTTTTTCCCCTACATACATATATAGGTTTTTGGCTAATACACATAGCTATGTGTATTCACTTCCTTTTTATACCCTGAACCCATTGAAAATGGGAAATCAGGGTATAATGTTTTTGTGAAATGTATGTAACAGGCAGAAGGAGACATCGCAGACCCCATAAAGTATATATATTCTTGATCAGCTCGTTGAGCTGAGTTGAAATAGCCCTGTCCGTCTGTCCGTCCGTCCGTCCGTCCGTCCGTCCGTATGAACGCAGCGATCTCGTAAACCACAAAAGCTAGATATATGAAATTTTCAGAGAATACTCGTCTATGGCCTACGCAGTACGAGTTTTTTTTAGATTTTCGATAACTCATCCCGTTTCCTTATTATCGATAAAAATCGATAACTTTTCTTCGGTTAAGCATACCGTAAGAGCTAGAGACTTCAAATTTTCTGTGTAGATCCGTGTAATCAATGCGAAGATTTTGTAATTTTTGGATTTTGGATGCCACGCCCCCTTCGCCCCAAATTTGCAAAATTCGTATTTCAAATACTAGAGACTTGTGCTTTGGCAAATACACACATATGAATGACTTAATTACGCTGTGAAAGTTTAATCAAGAAAGTCCATCCACAAAAAAAGTTATTAAACATTTAATTTCCCATACAATAGGCATATTGCAGTCCGAGCGCAGTCGCCGCGCTGACTGCGCAGTCAGCAGAGCGCGTGCTTATGCGTGCGTGCATATGCATGTGTGTGTGTGTGTGTGCGTTGCTCTCAATATTCGTATATGTAAAATAAGCATATCATGTTGGGAAGATTGGATCTTCGCAGGGTTCAGGGTATCTCGTAGTCGAGCCGCCTCGACTAGAGCACTCTTACTTGTTTATACTCTGAACCCATTAAAAATGGGAAATCAGGGTATAATGGTTTTGTTAAAATATATGTAACAGGCAGAAGGAGGCGTGGCAGACCCCTTAAAGTATATATATTCTTGATCAGCTCGACGAACTGAATCGATATCCGTCCGTCTGTCCGTCTGTCCGTCCGTCCGTCTGTCCGTCTGTCCGTATGTATGAACGCGTCGATCTCAGAATCTATAAGAGCTAGAGACTTGAAATTTTTTATGTAGATCCGTGTATAGCACGCGCAGATCGAGTTTGTTTCAAAAAATCGATAAATGTGATCGTTTTAAAGTTATCGATTTAAAACGTTATCGAAATGCAGTTATAAATTTATATCTCCGACATCTTTAGAGCTAAAGTGCTAAAATTTTGGATTTAGTATGATATAGAGTTTATACAGTTTTGATTTTTGTCACATTTTGGATACCATCCCCCCATTCCTTCCCTTCCCCGCTAACTTGTAAAAACCGTATTTCAAATACTAGAGACTTGTTCTCTGGCAAATACATACATATAAATGACATAATTACGCTGTGAAAGTTTGATTAAGAAAGTCCATGTACAAAAGAAGTTATTAAACATTTCATTTCCCATAGTAAAGCCTATGAGCGCAGCCCACGCTCAGTCGCTGCGTAAACTGCGCAGTCAGCAGAGCGTTCGCTTATGCGTGCGTGCGTATGCATGTGTGTATGTGTGTGTGCATGTGTTGATTATATATATTTGTTAAATAAGCATAGAATGTTTGGAATATCGGCTCTTCGCAGGGTTCAGGGGATCTCCTAGTCGGGTACCGCCGACTAGAGCTTTCTTACTTGTTTTTTTTATAAACTGGCTGGCAACTCACCCGCTTCTGCTCGATATGGCTTGAGGTCTGCCACATGAGCCGTCCTGCTCCGTTTATCTGCCTCTGAAGTGATCCGGCAGATAACCGGGGAGATCAAACTGACCACCGCATATGGCCCTCCATATCGTGG